>CAXKWD010000002.1:128746247-129151247 GCA_964059195.1 Ectobius pallidus
CCCCAAAACAGTTTTATGTTAACATGAGAGTGGGAAATAAAATTTTCCGCCTCGATATTACAATTTTATGTTACAGGAATTTCTGTTTCTTCTTATTTGAACCTCTACCAGGCTTGCTGTGCACTCTACAAGCAATGGGATGCAAAATTCTACATCTTCTATGAGCCATAAAAAACTATATCAAGCGTTTTCTGAGGGAATAGTTTGAGTGTAATAAGTCGTTCTTCCTATTTCAAATTATAAATACCTATATTAGGACCTAGAATTTAAAAATTGAAAGTCCTTCATAAGTTATTTCCAATTACAAAATAAAAAACCCAGGCGACGCCGGGTCTTTTAAGCTAGTTTCTATATATATAAAAGGCTTTGTCCTGACTGACTGACAGGAATCAACGTAGAGCCTAAACCATAACAGGTAGAGATTTGTAATTTTGACAGTAGCTTCGTTTCATAATGTTAGTGCTCACTAAGAAAGGATTTTGCAAAATTTTTATTTTAAATGCCAAAAATCAAATGTTTTTGAGTATAATTAATCCCTTTTTACACAGAATTATAAAATTCAAATCACAGTTGGCATGGCAACATATTGTTTCCAGTGGTCTCAGATGGGTTTGAAAATAATTGAAGTGGGACTTTCACAAATTAGAAAAGCTATCAATATAATTCATGTTGTAAATAAATATTAAGGAATGAAATCCACTAAAATAATGCAGTCACATAAGTTTCTCTACCCTGGACATAGAAAAAACAATACGAGGTATGGTAATATGTGACTTATATTATTATATCGCAGGTTTTTGGGGAGGGAAGAATGAAAATGATATTGAATTCCTTTTTAATTGCATCCCCAAAACGGTTGTATGGTAACATGAGAGTGAGAAATAAAATATTCTGCAAAGACAATACAATTTTATGTTACCAGAATTTCTGTTTCTTCTTATTTGAACCCCTTCCAGGCTTGCTGTGTACAAGCGATGGGATGCAGAATTCTACATCCTCTATGAGCCATAAAAAGTTATATCAAGCATTTTCTGAGGGAATAGTTTGAATGTGATAAGTTGTTCTTCCTATTTCAAATTCTAAATACCTATATAAGGACCTATAATTTAAAAATTGAAAGTCATTCATAAGTTAATTTCCAATTACAAAATAGAAAACCCAGGCGACGCCGGGCCTTTTGAGCTAGTCTACCTATAACAAAATTCATGTGATATAAGTGTTTTATGAAGAGAATCTCGAGTTCTAAAATACGGGTCTGCGCCTATGGGATTTTACCCTTATTTTATGTTTTAAAAAGTGATAAGGAGATTATACGAGATGCAGGATGTAGCCTATCATAAATTATAACACGAGGACAGTGTAGGTAGTGATCCTCATGGTTTTTTCACAGCAAACAGTCAGTGGAAAAATGCCCTATTTAAGGTCGTATATAATGTTCTTTATAACCCACAAAATTATAATATACTTTGGTAAGAGTTTTTTGAGTCAGTGGAATGGGTAGATATTGCTCGCTCTAGAACCGGCACTATAGTAATCAATTAAGTCTGTCTCACCTCTTAGGTATGTAGGAGTAATGTGCTTAATTCTAATGGTTTAAAGTAGGATTAATGATTTTTGCCTTTTTATTTGGTAAATAGTCACATGGCCGTCCGGAGGGTGGCATGGTTGGACCGCTACCCCCTCCCTCTGGAAATTTTGTTTACATATAAATCTCTAAATTAAACTACTAAATTATAAGGAACTAATGTGAAATGAGGCTTAAGTTTCCACGTACTGTAGTTTGAGTTGTTTAGACAAAAATGAGTTGTAACTACATGGTAAGTTAGATTTGAGCATGTAATGGATAATCATTTCCACTAAACTTGAAATCATTAGCCGAACATTTTATTGGAATGAAGGTAAGATAATTGAAGTATCAAATTTTATATGATTAGTAGGGCTATCTGTGAGATTGTAAGGTGGTAGAGAATTTTATGTGAGTGGACATCAGATTTTTTCTTTGTATTCATAGACATAAGTAAAGCAACAGTAAATCAATTATCTGTATTGTAATAATTGTAATAATAATAATCAGTGCTTTTTCTGGAGGTGGGAAACACATACCCCTTAAAATTTTTTCCTGTTTCATATAGGAGAAATTAATTAATTTCCACAGTTTTGTAATCTGAAGAAATTTGTACCAAACAAAATAACGAAAGTGATTATACACATCATTTGCATTAAAGTAGCTATTTTTAGTGATACCAGTATGTTCATTATCTATACCATGATTTTCGAGAGATGGGGCCTGATATTAGCACTGAGTTCAGAGGAAAACAAGTAACCACTACAGCACCGTTGGAATGGTAACCTTGACTACATTGTTGGATGTTACTGACTCAACATTAGCATGTGCTCAAGAGTTTGTTGTTATACTTTTCCTCTTGGTTCTCCTCTACAGCTTCCCAACCTATGGATCTATGAATTCTTGGTTTCTGAATGGACAGCTCCTGGCAATAGAGACCAAAAGCAAGGAGAGGAAACGTGAAGTTTGGAAATTGTTGTGATCTGCTGTCTGGGCCACCAAATTAAAACATATCGGTAAACGAACTCATTCTGAATAGAGGACTAAAAGTCGTTTACAAACTGACTCCAAATGGGTTATACTCCAGAAAAGGGCAGATTCATGTCGCAATTGATTTTCTGGTGTAAAATAAGTATTTATGGATTATGAATTATTATGATAAGTTAGATTAAAATAAGGTCTATTTGATCCCATAGTCCACTTTTTAAACAAAAGTTACAATTTTCTGCATTCTAGGGCACAGTATGTGAGATCTCATCTCTGTGTCATATCCCCATGCCTGACTTGTCATTTTCATTCTTTCATACCGTAATTAAACAGACTTTAACTCAATTTGTATTCCGTTTTAGTGTTATAACAAGAACAAACAGCTCAAAAAATGAGTCGTTAATAACTAAAAAGCAAATATATCATTTTGTTAAGACAATTTTTTGCACTAAACATGCCTGTCCCCAAGTGAGACATCACCTCCGTGAAACAATATGAAAGTTCAATTATTTCCACAGAGATGGCCCTGTAGTCTTTCTATCTTCTTTGGACTCTAACTTTTGGCAATTTTCTTATCATTTATATAAAGCCAAGCTGTTAGTGTGCTTTTCTGTGTTGTTTTGTTTGTGTAAAAGGGTTAAATGCAGAGTTGGTAATTGGACTTTATCACCTCCTAAACCTACACCCAACGGTAAAGTTGTATGTTTTTATATTTACTTTTGCTATAAATTATAATAATAAGGAATACAAAGTTAAACTCCTCACGCAGCACGATATGTATAATATACGTATATTTTAGAGCTACATATATATCTTACGTTTGGTCAAAGTCAAAACGTAAATTATACGTATATTTTATGTCCAATATATACATGCATAAAAACTGTTGTAATTTAATCCTGCTTTATATTCATAATATATCAAAATTAAAGTTACTGTTACATAAGTAGGATTAAATATAAAACAAAATCGATTTGATTGTTCATTTGTAATATCAAAATAACGTACCAACTAGACGTAAATTTTACTTCTAGAATTGGACATTGTAAACACCGGTTTATTGTGTTTTACTCTAGTAAATCGATTTGGTTAAATTAAGGGAACGCAATACAATTTACTCACGCTAATCAGAAATTAATTTAAAAAATGGTTTAAAATGATTACATCCGTACATTCAGTAGGACTATTTTTTCTGACTGGCGGCCATCTTGTCTGTGACGTCAGCAATGAAGATCTGCTCTGTCATGGCTGTATTTGTACCGTACATATGTGGTGCACAAGTTCCTCTTTTATAGTGTTTAATTAACAATAAATTGTGTGTGGAGAGAATTGAACTGTTCTGTTGCAACTACTCCCTATGTATATAACATAGAAACGAAGAATAAATGTACATGTGTGTGTATTTAAAGCTGACGAAATATTATGCAACGTGTAGTGATATGTGTAATACCCTAGAATACATTTCCTAATTTAGGCCTACCTGAATGTTTGTGAAGACCTGGTCCTTCATGTAGAAGATTAAATGAGGCAGAAGAAAAACATTTACACAGAAAACAGTACTGGTAAGTCCCTGTGCAAGATTTGTTTCACATACATAAATAGGCCTATCATAACCTCAACGACTTGCAAACTGATTTATAATACAGATGCTGTGGTAATTAGCTCTAATCCTAATAATTTACGATAACGCTGCTAAAGTATTTCTTAATTGTTTCAGGAATTCACAATGCCTAGGTGCTGTAGTGTTGCTGGCTGTAAAAGTAACTACAAGTCACAACATGAAAGTGTTAGTAGGCCTACATTTTCTTTACCAAAAGATGAAGAACTTAAGAAGACGTGGCTTAGAAACTTTCCTACAGACTTTACATGGGGTAAGCAAGCCTGTTATTTGTGTGAAGCATTTTCCTGAAGAGAGTGTGATAAGAACAGAGACATTTGTAGTTAACGGTGAAATAAAATCATTTCCTAGAACTTGCCCTAAACTGAAACTTGGTGCAGTACCATCAATATTTCCTAATCTGCCTGAGTACTTGTCAAGACCAGGTCCATCATGCAGAAGATTAATTGATGCAGAAGAAGAAAATTTAAACCAAGCAGTTGCAGAAAGCTTAAAAGAACTTAAAAGTTATGCTGAACGACAAGCTCTGCATTGTTTGGAAGATGTGATGCAGTACTTCCTAAGTGTAAAAGAAGGACTTATAGGGCAGTGGATTAGCGTAATGGCAGTAGAAAGGCTAGTGCTGTGCTTAATGGATGTTCCGAAGATTCTTGGTTCAGTGTGTGTTATGAGCGATCTCAGTGTTTTGCTTACAATAAATAATTGCAAAATACCTCAGCAAGAAGTCCCAAAAAACTGCAAGATAGTAAGCACAAAAAGTGTTCTTGATGACATTTTTAGTTATTGATATCTCATGTATTGATAGTATAAGTAAAATGTATGTGAGCAGTGTACATTTATGAACCAAAGGCCCTATATAGGGTACATAAATTATATATAAAATATACGTTTGATAGATCATCTTGACATATTTTTTACGTATAGATATTGTACATCAATAGTATGTATGCGATTGTAGGTATAATTGATATAATTATATTAAATGTCTCCATTGACATGAATAGACGTACGATATACATAAAAAAGTGGGACATTTGAGCATATATTATACGTAGATTTTATGTAACCAATATGTGTGATGTACATTACCTAGTTCTAGGGATAACGTAATTTTTACATATATTTTACGTATGTGTGCTGAGTGGGTCTAGAACTGGGATTTTCTAACCTCAAATGTTCTCAAGCTGTTTGACAAATTAGAGAAAAATCTCACCTCCGTTACTCTCACCTCTGTTACTGTTACTCTTGAGTCCTATCCATGGAGGTGTAATTAATGTTGTAATTGATGACATATTTAACTATCTTCATTTATTATTTTTGTTTAAAGAAGATACTGGTATACCTAATAGTTTATGACAATATATCATGTTTTGATTTAAAGTTTTGATTTGAAGGTGATAATCTATTTTAACACAGATAAAAATAAGTAAAAAGTTGTATGTTAATCCATTTGTATGGTAATAAATATTGTTACTTTTCATGATAACATTAGTACAGTCAATTTAATCTAATTCTCACATAGCTTCTAAATAATTACTATTTTCTCACCGCCGTGAATGCAGCAATTTCTAACCTTGTTAATTTAATGCAAAATACCACTCGGTAAGTAGGACCAGTACCTCAGTAGTATTCTCCAGAATGAAATATTATATTAAAAAAATTGCATTGTCCAAAATAAAAAAATATTTTCAAAAAAATTCTAACATTGAAATCTGTCCTTTTTTTGGAGAATTACCCAAATATAAAGGATTAGCCTATTAGTTGTGTTCCCTTATGTGTTTGTGAAAGGTGCAAGAATCTCTGTGAGTGTATCATAGATTAAATTGCAGAATTAATGTGTATGAACTGACTCCACTTTGGAAAACTTAAACTCATATAACCTTATGTAAGTTACATTGTGTGTGATTCCACTTTCATTCTAAATATGTGGGTAACTCGGGCAATGTTCCGTCAAATGAAAAGAGAGAGAGTACCTTTTAAATTTTCTAAAGAAAAAAATCACTGATGTTAATTATTATAATAAAGTAGTTGTAATAGTAGTATAGCGATGGTGGTGGTGGCAGTAATTTGTTCATTTGCCCCACTTGACAATCTTCTGCTGACGTCCATGAATAGTCACATAAATACAATTCATGATCTGCATTTTCTCAAGTTAAATTACAATCCTCTCATATTATGTATGTGTATAATTACACAAAACTTTGAAGTAAAACTATGACTTTTCGTAGCTAACATAGGCTTAAAATTATGACATTACATTAAAATTATTTTATTGTAAATCTTCTCACATTCATGTTCAGATTTAATATTTGACACGTAGATTGCGATTCTGAACTTAGTTTTGTATAATCTACTATAATAAATATTATTTGAGCTAATTAAGATAGTTTGTAAGTAAACATAACCCCACTTTCAAACGTGCAATATTCACATATGTTCCACGGACTTTAGAATAATGTTAAAGTGTCTGGTATCATACTCACAGCTACCCATATTTAATATTGTTCCTTTAAAACCATTATTTGTTTATTAAAAGAATTAATAAGTTATTACATATGTGTTTGCATGGTGATACTCATTTGTTCGTTGTGAAATCAGTTAGTGAGTGTACTTCGATCTGACAATATATCGATACTGACTCGCTTCGATTTTCAATGCTGCCAATTTCCAGCAAAAAACTCATATAGTTTCCTCAAACAAACATTCAAATTTTTATTATTATATAGATTTTTTGTATAGTTTTTATATTTGATTTATACTTTAAATCCATGGTGTTATTGTCCATTGCATTTGTTAGTATTTTTCACGTCAGATTTACTTGTGACGCTTTCTCTTATAAATATAATTTTGCTAAGTTTATTGGGGATTTCCCTCTCAAAGCCAGTAGAACGTGCAAGGCGTTTATTTAGTTAGTTCGCACGTCGATTCTGAAAGAAGTGGACGTGGTTCTCATTCACTCCTGCTTGGGAAAGTATTTCCCAATATATCATCATCAGCCTTCTTCAGTATCCAAGGAACTGGAAGCAGAAACTTCTACTAGAATCTTCATTCCAGCAAGGATTTGATTTTCACCTTTAAATCATCAATTTTCAGATAAGAAATTTGATTATTAATATCACTCAAACAATAGCTTCGCGTGGTCACGCTTAGCATAGCTTGTTACTTCTTATAAGTCTATTAATTGAAGAAAATCTTCAACTTCATATATCTACCTTTTAATTGAAACCAATTTCAATTAATTAAAATTTAATTTCTACGTGAAGGAAGAACTTCACCATAAACTTTCTTTGTTCGCTTGGTGACGCTATAGCATATGCACGCCAAAGGTGACGTCATAGACTCTTACAATTGAGGAGGGGTTTCACAGAACTTGACATCTACAAAAATAAAAATTTTTCAGGAGAGATATTTTTTAAATTAATTCACAAATTAAACAAATTATTTTCGCAGTTAGTATCAGTTTTGAGAAAAGGACATAAAACAAATATAGTATGGAAATTTTACATATTTTTATCAGTAAATACTGTCTCTAAATTGACCCTGAAAACAACAAATTTTCACAAAAAGTCAACATCTACGTACTTTTCAAATATTTTTTTAACTTGTTAATCAAGATTTTCAAGAAAACCCTACTATTCTTTCACTTTTGAAGCATATTTTGTAGTAAAAAGTGTATTAATGAATCTGAGGCATTTATATGCCTTTGTTCTATTGTATCTAGTGGCGTACCAACGCGGGGGCGGGAGGGGCACTCCGCCGCAGGCCCTGCTTTGAACATAAGCCCATAAATTGTATTTATGTATTTTTACCAGACCAATGACGAGTCTTGGTTTGGGTGAATGAACAGTTGTCTATTAAACAACATTATATATTTTTAAATAATGAATTTAATAAAAAACGATTAGAAACAACAACATCCGAAATACCGTAGGCCTACTATAATAAGCTAACATAATCCTCGACGAACAAGAGAAGAAACGGCAATCTCGTTTGTCAAGCTTAGCCCTGAGCACTCTGTTACAAAACGAGTCGATTTTCATGACGTAATAAGAAAGATTTTTGTTTTATGTACTGTTTAGTTTATTATTAATCTGCTTTTTACATCTTTGCTGTTTGAGCTTATTTGATTTGTAGTCTGCATAAAATAATATTTAGTTGATACATTTTTTCAATGCTAAAGGAATTGCATACTCCCGTGGATTTCCTCCGGCCACAAGTCAGTACAGGTACTAGTACTCTAAACAAACTGACCGTAAAAACATAAATTTGCCTAATTCATAATAAACACGTGAATGCCAAATGAAAAAAAGCAATCAGTTAGGCCTATTTAATAGTTTATTCAGGATCCACGAAATGTAATGAAAAAGGCAGCTTACTATCGTATATTTGTGTAGACTCTGTGAATGGTATAAATAGTGGATTAATAGTGTCAATAATTAAGTCATAACAATAACAGCACACCTCATTGATATCGTCTAATATGAAGCTTCTTCATCAAGATGCACAGACGCTGCATTCTTCCAACAATCCCGGTACACCTCTTCATAAAATGTTATATTTCTTCTGAAGACATGTTGAAGTAACTTCTTTATATCAGAACTCTTTTTTTCCTCACCAAAATGATTTATGAAAGGAAGATTCATAGCTGTATCAATGGTCTTTGCATTACTAATTCTCAGCTTAAGAACTTCAACGTCAATGTGTTTAGCTAAATTTCGACTACGCCAATGAATTCAGCTGATGCCAAAACATAAGGATACACCAATATCTCAAAATTGAAAATTTTGTAGTTGTTAAGTTTTGTGAAACCTCTCTTCAATTTCAACATATCCGTTTCCTTTGTGAACATTATTCCAACACATTTCAAAGTGTTTAACTTAAATTACTAAAGATCTTACATATACATTCCCTTCAAATACAACCATAAAGAGAATTTGAAGGATTCTGTGCAAGACTAAAGTAATTAATATTCATCTAACTTCAAGATTTATAGACAATCAACATTCTAAGTATTACACATTAGTAAGTGTAATTTACTACTTTAAGAAATATTTCATCACAATCAATTTGTAAACACTATTTGGAACTTTAATTCAACTTCATTACAAACTGCTACAGTTTTAATTATCATCAGAGTATTTAACATCAAGAAATTTCGTCATCTCTTCAAGATCATCAACTCTTCAAGCATCAACTTCAACAATCTTTCAGTGTATTATAACCGTGTCTTTAGTGTTAAAATAAATATCATTTATTCACCAGAAGGTTACAAATTCTTGTTCTTTCATGTATAGGCAAGGCAAGGGTTTCAGAAACTTACAGTCCATTTTCACCTAATTTCCCTTTCCAATCTACCTAATTTGGTAACTTGCTCATCTACTTGTGCCTCCTATACAGTATGATAATTTCATTAACTTCTTCATTCTGTTTTTATCTTTGTTCATAGTAGTTTATATTTATTTGGATATAATGTAAAGCATACAACAATTATTATGGCAATATTGGAATATTACATATTTTTGGATAGTAGGCCTATTTTTATTACCTGCTTCAACTGTTATGGGATCTAATAAACAATTAACAGTTCATTAAGAAATGAATAAAATTATAGTTTTCACAACATCGCTTTTTCTTTCAGTAACTCTTCACTTACCGAAATTTAAACAACCAGATGATGTGGACACACATTACTACCTGGCACCCATTAACAGCACTGGGTCCTGCACTCGGGAATGCAAGAAAGGAGATCACAGGATATGTTACTACAAGTTTCATGTGGAGAACTATGCAGTCCTTACAGCGTAAGTTACGACTCAATTTAATATTCTTTTGATTTCTTCTAATACCATGGAACCTTGATAATCCGAGCCCCGTTATTCCGAAATTTCGGATAATCCAAACAAAAGAAATGATTATCAACATCATAACCATTGTCAACATTGTTTCAACACTGTTTCATGATGAGATCGATTCTGGGCACTGTTCCCAATATCATGACCACCTGCCGTAACTAGTATAAATTACGTAATTTTAGGTTACAGCAGCTCACTTCCACACAATTTTTCTTTCATTTCGATTAATCTTTAAAAATAAACTAAGTTGATGTATGAATTCTACAGGTTCTAAAGTACATTACAACCTCAAATTTGGCCTTTTTTGTTGTTGTGTTTTTTAATAAAGAAAATATAGCATGCAGTGTGCCAAAGAATTCTCAAATAAGTTATCTTATCTACGGATCTAAACTTGTTTGATCACTACCGTCAACTTGTTTTCCTACGGTTCCACTATAATGTGCGAATCACCACTAGCTCTTTCCTTACTCTTTCACCTTCGCTAATCTGAATTTTCCGATCTGAACAAAGGTTAACCCCAGTTAGTTTGGATTTCCGAGATTCCACTATATATAGGGTAATAAAGGAATTTGCTTCTTAGGGCCCAATGTTTAGGTGATATCAATTTTGGCTAGTGCGAGAAGAGAATGAAGCATATTTAAAAATACTTTTGTGCAAGGTATCAATTTTCATTAGACATGCTTGAAGTGTTTATATCTACAATTTGATGATATTCCCACTCAGCACACATACGTAAAATATATGTAAAAATTGCGTTATCCCTAGATCTAGGTAATGTATATCACACATATTGGTTAAATAAAATCTACGTATAATATACGCTCAAATGTCCCACTTTTTGATGTATATCGTACGTCTATTCATGTCAATACAGACATCTAATATATATCAATTATACTTACAATCGCATACATACTATTGATGTACAATATCTATACGTAAAAAATATGTCAAGATGATCTATCAAACGTATATTTTATATGTAATTTATGTAGCCTATATAGGGCCTTTGGTTCATAAATGTACACTGCTCACATACATTTTACATATATACTATCAATACATGAGATATCAATAACTAAAAATGTCATCAAGAACACTTTTTGTGCTTACTATCTTGCAGTTTTTTGGGACTTCTTGCTGAGGTATTTTGCAATTATTTATTGTAAGCAAAATACTGAGATCGCTCATAACTCACACTGAATCAAGAATCTTCGGAACATCATCATTAACATCCATTAAGCACAGCACTAGCCTTTCTACTGCCATTATGCTAATCCACTGCCCTTTAAGTCCTTCTGTTACACTTAGGAAGTACTGCATCACATCTTCCAAACAATGCAGAGCTTGTCATTCAGCATAACTTTTAAGTTCTTTTGAGCTTTCTGCAACATGCTTGGTTTAAATTTTCTTCTTCTGCATCAATTAATCTTCTGCATGGTCCTGACAAGTACTCAGGCAGATTAGGAAATATTGATGGTACTGCACCAAGTTTCAGTTTAGGGCAAGTTCTAGGAAATGTTTTTATTTCACCGTTATCTACAAATGTCTCTGTTCTTATCACACTCTCTTCAGGAAAATGCTTCACACAAATAACAGGCTTGCTTACCCCTGTAAAGTCTGTAGGAATCTTTCTATGCCATGTCTTCTTAAGTTCGTCTTTTGGTAAAGAAAATGTACTAACACTTTCATGTTGTGACTTGTAGTTACTTTTACAGCCAGCAACACTACAGCACCTAGGCATTGTGAATTCCTGAAACAATTAAGAAATACTTTAGCAGCGTTATCGTAAATTATTATGATCAGAGCTAATTACCACAGCATCTGTATTATAAATCAGTTTGCAAGTCGTTGAGGTTATGATAGGCCAATTTATGTATGTGAAACAAATCTTGCACAGGGACTTACCAGTACTGTTTTATGTGTAAATTTTCTTCTTCTGCCTCATTTAATCTTCTACATGAAGGACCAGGTCTTAACGAACATTCAGGTAGGCCTAAATTAGGAAATGTATTCTAGGATCTAGGGTATTACCGGTACCCTACAGATCACTGCACGTTGCATAACATTTCGTCAGCTTTAAATACACACACATGTACATTTATTCTTCGTTTCTGTTATATACATAGGGAGTAGTTGCAACAGAACAGTGCAATTCTCTCCACACACAATTTCTTGTCAATAAAACACTATTAAAGAGGAACTTCCCAAGCACCACTTTTAAGTAGCCCTACAGATACAGCCATGAATCAGCAGATCTACATTGCTGACGTCACAGACAAGATGGCCGCCAGTCATAAAAAATAGTCCTACTGAATGTACGGATGTAATCATTTTAAACCATTTTTTAAATTAATTTCTGATTAGCGTGATTAAATTTTATTGCGTTCCCTTAATTTAATCAAATCGATTTACTAGAGTAAAACACAATAAACCGGTGTTTACAATGTCCAATTCTAGACGTAAAATTTACGTATAGGTGGTACGTAATTTTGATGTTACAAATGAACAATCAAATCGATTTTGTTTTATATTTAATCCTACTTATGTAACAGTAACTTTAATTTTGATATATTATGAATATAAAGCAGGATTTAATTACAACAGTTTTTATACATGTATATATTGGACATAAAATATACGTATAATTTACGTTTTGACTTTGACCAAACGTAGGATATATATGTAGCTCTAAAATATACGTATATTATACATATCGTGCTGCGTGGGATTAAACAGAATAAAACCACACAAGTTTAAAAGGTAGGCTATTAATTTAAGAATTTTTTTTTTGCAAGCAATGAGCTACTAATGAGCTACTAACAAATAAAAGTATCAATTCATAAAAGGCATGTGAAAAAGTTTGTTGCACTTTCAGCCCCAACCTATTTGTCCATGGCTATTTCACTATAGATCATATTTTCTTTAGTGGGTGTTTTTCAGTTAGAATGAAATTCTTTGCAAGAAATCTGTCTGAAATTATACTGGACAAGAAGTATGCTTCTGACAGACCCCCGAGCCAAGCTGTTTCTTTCATTGGACAACTGACTTTGCATTAACAAAAAGACTCGTTTCATGTTTACGTTGTGGGAGGGAATTGCAAAGAAATATTTCACAGTCTTCAATGCATTAACGAAAATATTGGTTCCATGATTGTGTTGTGGGAGAGACACAAAGAAGCATTTCACAATCTTTAAACTTTCAAAATAACAGTCAATACTCTTTTATTTCTCACATTTCTGATGTGCCTGTAAATTTTTCAAGTCCCACAAGTGGCAGAAACTGTAAAAAGTGATGCAGGTTAACAATAATGCCACACCTGATTTTCAGATAAATTGAAATGTGATGGAACCAGAGAGTATAGAGAGATTCTCTGGAAGGATTAATTCTTGTTCTCATTTTCAAAGTGTACATACTGTGGTGCAGTGGTAGTGTTCGGATGACAGGCCCCTGTTGTTCTTCAATGTTGTGATCTGAAGAATCAGTTTGAGTGTTCCTCTACCTATTGAAGGAAGTGGGGAAAAAAACCAGAGGTGGTATGCTACCCATCATACCTACAAAAAGCATATCCCTTCTTTTACAACATAATTATGTGATATGCTGGAAATTGTTCCATACACCCAGCAATGTTTTTAATTAACTTCTTTCTTGAGTAACCAATCCTGCTTTATAGACGACCGCCAGGAAGGAGCCCAAAAGTCTCTAACATCTCATACTGTCAATTGATGGACCTTTATTTATTTCAACAAAGACATTTTAAAAGCATTTTAGACCAGTTTAAACACTTTGAAAGTTAAAATATTTTGTTACCAAGACATATTTAAAAGTATTGGATCTAGCGGTATGTAGTCATTAAGAAGCCAACAAAGACCGTCACAATTACCTCTCACTTCTATTCTAGCAATGGCTACTGGTGAAAGTGTATCAGTGGATGAGTTATCATGAAAAGAAATTAAGTTGCTATTCAAACAAATAATTTGGCCTGATCTTTGCTACAAAGGGACATTAACAATTTGTTTTAAGTTCCATTGATTTTCAGTAACATTAAACTAATTTTCCGTTGAAACATGCTGGTATGACATTGGGCCTTTGTGAGCCAGTGCCATATGTCATTGGGCCTTTGACATCAGTATTGGTATTCCATACTGGCATATACCACCTCACTTCCTTCACTGCCTCTATGTTCTCAGCTAAAGTTGTGACTCATGTTGATCCTCAAGACAGATTTGTGAAACAATTCTGTCCACTTTTAGAATACTGGTACCGGTACTCTTCTTCATATTAGAGGGAAAAATTTTGCCTAAAGCTTAAAACACCTTCTTTTAATAATAATGTGAACCTTCATTACTTGTTACGTGGAAAGTATGTTCACAAAAAATATATAGAATATTTTATTGAAATATCATAGTGAAAGTTTTAGAAAGTATGGTATTTAAGATTAAAAAGTCTCATCCATTGCAGGAAAACAGATAATACAAATGAGCACATGATATTCATTTTTGGCTATCATGCAATATCGCATGAGGAGCATGTATTTGAAAATCCTGCGTGTCACCTAAATGTGAAACTTAATGCTTATCAACAATACTTACACAGCTACATGTTGGTATAGTGGGAGGACAATATTAGGATAGATTTAAGAGAAGTAGGATTTGCAAGGGATGGTTTGATGGAATTAGCACATAATAAGATTGAATGGCAGGCTCAGATAAGCACGGCAATGAACCTCTAGGTTTCATAAAATAGATAATATTCCTTTAGCTTGCTTAGGAATAGTCTATTGCCATTGAGTAACTAAGTAACATCACACGATGTTATGGGTTTGCAAACTTCAGTGAACATATTAATTTTTTGAAAGTTCCAGGACAAATTCTTCAATCACATTTTCGCCACAAAGATGATTTTCTTAGCACTTTCTATCTGAACTTATAATAGTCAATGTTTAAAAATTGACATTGTAATTTAATTAGGTATTTTAAGAATTTTTGTAAAGTTTTACAAAGAACAACTGCTATAGAAAATACTCGTAAACAGAATAACAGTGCTTACCTCTTTACTGCAACTCTGCAAGTCACAGAAGACGACTTCTCCATCTGTTCTAATAAAATCCTTTCCCTTAAACCACTGTGCTAGGAGTACACTTTTGGAAAATTTAAAATGAGAGGTTCACACACTGCAAAGATAGAAAAATTCTGAGAATCCCATATGACAGAATACAATAGTTCACCCTTCATGCTGGGCCAGAAATGGCTGAGGATAGACTATTCATTCTTAAAGGCAGTTACAGTTACAAAGGAAGGTCAAATTCCTCTCCCCTTCCACACAGCTTTTCACATGTTTTCTGGTGAAAGAGAAACTCATAAGTGAGCATAAAAGTGAAAAAATAAAAATTGGAGGTAGAAAAACTATGCCAGGATATTACATTTTTGAAAAACCATTAAAAAATTAATTTAAACTTAATACAATGTACATTATATGCATGATTAATCTAAAAATACCTTAAATAAGCATTATGCATGGTTTTTCCCCAAAAAGACAAAAACATGCAAACATGCATGGAAAAGTAGGCCTACACATATTTGGAACCAGAAAATAAAGACATGGATAAGTACTCTGTTTAAGCTATGTCCTAAGTTCCTATAAAAACATGCATTTGCATGAAAATCTCGTCTGTGGTTGTTATTAATATCCAGAAGGATTTTATTGAAGTTCAAAGAATGTACTAAATGTTAAAACTAAGCAACTGAGAAAAAAGTACTACATTTTTCATTTGGAAATCTGTCCTTCCAGACACCTAATCAATGACAAGTAACCCCATGCTTCACTTTTAGTGATAACCTTGATAAAATTCACGAATTAACAAGGTTATGTGTGTAAATTATGTTTTGTATAAGGCAAGGGCCCAATAGAGGTCTGGTACTTATAAATTAAAATCATTAAATAAAGAAATTTTAAAAATCACCTAATCTAGGAAGTGTGTGCAAAGAAAACCTCCAAACCAGGCTAACTATTAGCTAGCGACCTTTAGATATTCTTTCGTCTGAAGAAGGCTCTTATTATTCGTAAAGTGTACAAACATTACAGTAATAATAAGCTAATTTAAGAGCTACTTACAAACTGATCTAGCGGTAAAGTATACATCGCAGGTGCGGATCCAGAGAATTTTGGGGGGGAACAAAAATAGAGAGGGAAGTTTTTACTCGATTTGTATATTTTAGACAATGACCTCCAAAATCACGTAGGTTATATCAATTGACTAACAAGTGCTATTATCGGAAAAAGGAACAAAATTAAATTACAATTTTTTAATTTACAAACTTTTTATGGAACATATTTACAAAATATTGATCAAAGGACATGGTTTGGGCAATTCAGAATCCAAGTACTATACAAAAATGACAAAAGATGTCTATAAGTTTACATCGAAGGTCCTAGAATGGAAACCAGTACCGGCACTGTTCGGGCACTAAGAAGTAGGCCTATGTTATTGAAACTTTAGCCCACGTCCTTTGACAATGTCCACTCAGTAAGCTCCTTTGCAGCACTCGCCACCATTTAATTTAACAATATTGAATACATTAACTATATAATATTTATAGATCTCATAATAAAAAGTCATGAATAGATGAATTATACTTTGAAAAAATCACAGTATAAATCGATGGCTACCACTCTTTGAGAATCGGTCAATATTTTCTCTGGATCAACATGAATGTCTTTGTGAATATTCAGTAATGCTAGATCAACCAATCTATTTTCACTCATTGTTGACCTGGAAATGAAGGAGGCCATGGTTTTTCAGTTGGTTTCAATTGTGGAATGTGCTGTGATATTATATAGGTTTTTGCTGTATCTGAAGGTTTGACATTTATATTTGTGATTGTAAAGCGTTGCTTCTTGGCTGATTTCAACGTGTGAGTGTTTGCAATAACTTTCTTGCTCGTTAAAGACTGTTTTCATTAATTTTAGTGTTGATATTTTTCCATATATTTTTCTTGTTTGTGGAGTAAAGGCCTCCTACAGAGACTGATTGTTGAAGACATTGCCTACTGTGTTGGTAGCAGTAGGTAAGAAATACCATACACCATAAGGCAGTGAACACCGCTACAATAATGATGATGAAAATACAATCTGACAATACTCAAACGGAAGAAACTCGCGCTATGAGCAATCATTACATTTGTGCTCCAAAATTTACTTACAATTCAAATGTAACAAATTCCAATAGTTTGGAATCGCATACCGATGATTCAAGTGAATATGAAATTAATCAAGACATGGATGGTGAGTTACATCATGAAAATCCTCATTCACCAAATTCAGCTTCAAAGCGCTTGTGCACTGCTCCCACAATGCACTCGAGCTCACTGCCAGACGAACAATGGCAACAGGATAAGGTCCCACACGCCAAGAGCCATAGGAGAAATTTAGCTGATACCTCAAATGTAAACTATACAGTATCAGTTTCAAATAGATTTTCCTCACTGACTGATGACTCAGCACAAGATGATAACACAGACAGTAGGCCTACACTGGAAGCAGGGGCGTATTCAAGGGGGGGCTGAGGGGGCTGCAGCCCCCCCCGAAACGTTAAGGGTATATATACGTGAACAACCACAAAAAGATAAAAAAAATACAGGTTCTAAAATATTAAAATTTTACAAGAAAATGAACTCAGAAGTGGACAAAAATTTCAGGATCCTATACCAAGGCTTACTAGAACATAACTAGCAGATAAAAGTATAAAAAATTGACCAAGTTTATTTTAAATTACACGTTTGATAGGAGCAGGAAAAAAATTAATTCAGATGCACTTATCACTTCCTTATAGGCATAACATTTTTCTGGTTTCTCTGACGCCTTTTATTTTTTTAATGCATATAATGAACATATTTTTCTACAAAGTAGACTACGTTTATACAGCTAAAGTTATTATGTGTAATGCAATTAATTTTTATATATCGCATATAAAATATCTTTAAATTTGATTAATATTTCATGACACATTTTCTTTAATTTTATACCTATGGGCATCATTGTAGTCTACTTTATGCACATATGCATGTAAAATTAGTGTAAAAAATTTCAGTCTTCTATCTCTAATGGTTGTGGAACTACATAGGCGTACCGAGGGGGGTTTTTGGGGGTTTGAATCCCCCCCATTGATTAAAAAAAGAAGGAAAATTGTATAATTTTTTTTTAAGTCTGCCCATAAATTACTTAATACAAGTATAAAGAGTGATAAGCTTAAAACTCGTTATTTTGCGTCTTAATTTTTTAAATTTTCCGGGGGAGGGCCCCCGGACCCCCCTCTCCCTGCGGGGTGTTCCATACCCCTAGATGTTATAACCCCCCCCCCATATGGTCGGCCTGGTTACGCCTATGTGGAGCTACCTAACAATATGTGTGTAAAATAAGAGTTACCGGGAAATTCAATTTTAAGTTAATAGTGAATTTCTCATTTGACCTTTCTAAGGGCGTGGCTCAGAGCATGTAAGCATATTTAAGTGTCCATTTAAATGCCACAAATAATTTCTAAACCTATATCAATGGATGCAGAAAATTCAGCACAATTTTTAGTGCTATAAACAAAAAAACATAAATTTCAAAATAATTCACGTACATATACCCTTAAGTCGTGCTAATATGTTGCACATACGGGAACTTTAATATCTCAGAAAGTAGATAGTTCAATTGCACATTTTGACTTATAAAAGATGAAATGCGTTATTCTAACGTGTTCAGTATAATTGTGTGTGATAATTAGGGCTCAGAGGTTGATGGTATGTCATCTCTTTTCTGAGACATCACAGACAATGCAGGATGTAGTATAAGTTCGTCTTCTGTCAAAACGAACAATAATACCTTACTCATATTTTGCATTTTATTTTCTACCAGTCATTTTTAGGACATTTTCATTTGTTCATTACATTTTTTTCCTATTTTGTCTTCATAATGAACTTTTCCACCATTGTACACAAAGCAATCTCGTAATTCATTAATATAGTAAACATAATATTAAAGTAGTCAAAGAACATACTTAAAATATTGTCCATTGTTTATTATTATATTGATATGCTACTGTACATTCCCTTTTTTGAGATATTTTTAGAAATATTGTCATATTTTAAATTTTTCATGTCATATTTTCATAAATTTAGGATAATTTATAGGTAATTTTTAGGCGTTTTTAGATCATCAACTTCTGAACCCTAGTGACAGTAAAGTTAGGATTATCACAGCCCCTCCCGAAAATAAATCTTGGATACGCCCCTGACTGGAAGTACGCATACCAAAACCAGAACCTATTTTTGTAACAGGTATTGTTAATATACAAGAATTCAAGAAAGTAATGAGTGGCATAGTTGCCAATGACAAATATACACTGACTACATTGAGAGCAGGGAATCTTGTCAAACTAATGCCAATAGATATAGAAAGCTATAAAATAATAAGAGAATGTTTCCTGAAAAAGATATTAGTCATTATACGTACCAGTTAAAACATGAGCATGCTTACCGAGTAGTTCTCAGAGGTATGCATCACAGTGAAGATGTAAATATTATAAAAGAAGAACTAAAAGCACTAGGCCATGTAGTCAAGAACATTACTAACGTACTACATAGAGTAACTAAAGAGCCTCTGCCTCTCTTTTTCATTGACTTGGAACCTGCACCCAACAAGACAATATTTGATAAAAAGCACTTATTTCATACTTTGGTAACATTTGAACCGCCTTATAAAAAACGTGAAATTGTGCAATTCAAGAGATGTCAACGGTTTGGACATACAAAACATCACTGCAATCGGCTGTTTAGGTGTGTCAAGTGCAGCAAAGACCACCCAACAATAACTTGCCGTAAAAAACCCGAAACTCCACCAATTTGTGTAAATTGAAGTGAGAACCATCCAGCCAGTTACAGAGGATGTAAAACTTATAGTGAATATAAACAAAAGACATTTGAACCACTGAGGGAAAAAACCGTGTTCAAACAACCTCTAACAAAAACGGTAACGCAAGTTCCAAGTAATGAACATCCGAGTATTACTACTTCAGACAAAACTTATGTAGAAGCTGTAAAGGGAAGTTCTCAGTGGCAAGAGCCACAGCAATCAACTAACATCATCACCGCAATGGAACAAATGTTCTCTAGGTTTGAAAAAACCATGGAGAAAGTTATTGATAAAATGATGGATCGCATGTTCGATCTAATCAAAGCCATCGCCAATGGAAAACAAAATGGCTAAAACTCTACATATTTCCTCATGGAATGTCAACGGCTTGTCTGAACGTAGACAAGAATTATAATTATTTCTAAAAATGAACAAAATTGATATAGGCCTAATACTCATTTCAGAAACAATATCTACAGAGAAAAAGTATTCCAGATTTCGAGGATATGTTACCTATACAACAAACCATCCTTCAGGAAATGCCCATGGTGGTACGGCAATCGTAATTAACAATTCTATTCGACATTACGAATTGCCTAAACATTGTCAAGATTTTCTGCAAGCTACTAGCATAAAAGTTTATACTGCTCTCGGGCCAATAACTATTTCTTCTACTTATTGTCCACCTAAGCATAAAATCAATTTGCAGGAATTTTAAAACTTCTTTAGAACTTTGGGTTCAAAATTTGTAGCAGGTAGAGATTGGAGATCACGACTGACCACAACCCGTGGAAGACAGCTGTATTGTGCAATCACTAATAATAATTTAGAAATCTTATCTACTGGTGAACCCACTTACTGGCCTTCTGATACAAGTAAAATACCAGATCTATTGGACTTTTTCATAACAAAGGGTATTTCACAGAATTATCTGCACATAGAATCCCTTTTTGATTTATTGTCTGATCGTTCTCCAGTTATGATGTCATTGAATGCAGAAGTAATACTCAGGCAGAGACCTCTCACTCTTTGCAATAGACGAACAGATTGGGAGTATTTCCGAGATATCTTACAAGAAAGAATCACATTGAAAATCAGTCTCAAAACATCTGAAGAAATAGAATATGCAGTAAGCGATTTAACAAAGTCGATTCAATCTGCTGCATGGGAAGCCACTCCAAATTTACATCTAAAACTGCCTCCTGTAAATCAGTACCCATTATGTGTTAAAGAAAAAAGAGAAGAACGTCGTAAATTAAGAAGAATATGGCAGAACCACAGATATCCGGAAGATAAAAGGCAATTCAACAGAGCTTCCCAAGAACTAAAAAGGCTCATACAAACAATGAAAAACCAATCCATCCAAGAATATCTGGAAAATCTAATGCCTCTAAAAGCAAGTGATTATTTTTTATGGAGAGCTACAAAGAAATTGAAAAGACCTACAAACCCCATACCACCAATTAAGAAAGAAGATGGCACTTGGGCTAGAAGCTGTGATGAAAAAGCTATGTTATTTGTCACCCATTTATCACAAGTATTCCAGCCATTTCCTTCAATGGCACAAGAAGATGACACTGAGATAGATCAGTACCTTCAAGCCCCTTTCCAAATGTCTCTACCGATTCAGTCAGTATCTCCAAGAGAGGTCAGAAAAACTATAGAAAATAACTTTAATCCTAATAAGGCCCCTGGTTATGATCTAATATAATAACTGGTCGTATCTTGAAAGAACTGCCATATAAAGCTATGATTTTTATTGCATTCATATTTAATGCAATAATGAGGTCCGGGGTACTATCCAGGAGCTTGGAAAATATCACAAATTATCCTCATCCATAAAGCAGGAAAACCTCCAAATGAAGTTAAATCTTACAGACCCATAAGTTTATTGCCTGTTATTTCTAAATTGTTTGAGAAAATACCCCTGGCCAGACTTAAACCACTCCTTACTGACATAATTCCCAACCATCAATTTGGATTTCAAGCACAGCACTCAACCATAGAACAAGTGCATAGAGTAACAGATGTCATTCACAATGCATTTGAAAATAAATAATACTGTTCAGCAGCATTTCTAGATGTTAGCCAAGCTTTTGATCAAGTTTGGCATACTGGATTGCTATTCAAAATAAAGTTCTTACCCCATTCTTTTTATAGTATTCTGCAATCATACCTAGAAAAAAGATTCTTTCAAGTTAAATTTGAAGACAGCCTATCGGATCTCTACCCTACCAACTCTGGAATTCCACAAGGAAGTGTCCTTGGTCCTATGTTGTACTTACTCTACACTGCAGATTTTCCCATGGATGTACAGCAGTCTTAGCAGTTCATGAAGATTTAACCACAGCATCACAACACATACAAGAATACCTAATTGAATTGGAGATTTGACTTCAAAAATGGAGAATAAAAATTAATGAAGATAAGAGTCTACATGTAACTTTCACGCTAAGACGAGGCACTTGCCCTCCAGTAAGAATCAATGGTAAGACTCTACCTCAGTCAGAAGAAGTTAAATATTTGGGTATCCATCTTGACCATTGTTTGACCTAGAAAAAGCATATAAGTACCAAACGCAAACAACTAAATCTAAAATTCAGCAAATTGTATTGGCTCCTAGGACCCAAGTTGTCAACTATGAACAAACTTCTAATTTACAAATGTATCTCCTTAAACCAATATGGACATATGGAATTCAACTTTGGGGTACATCAAGCAACTCCAACATAAAAATTCTAGGACGTTTCCAATCCAAAACGATACGAACTATTGGTAAAATTCCCTGGTACATCAGTAACAAATATATTTATCAAGGTCTTGAAATACCAACAGTAAAACAGGAAATAAGTAAATACAGTATGGCCTACCAGAATCGTCTAAACAAACACCCCAATTCATATGCAGTGAATCTCCTGAACAATGGGACAAACACGTGTAGGCTCAATAGAAATAGAGTTTTGGACTTGATCTACAGATTTAATTAAATGTCAAACAGATTTGTTATGTTATGCAAATATTAGCCACTGGGCTATATTTGTAACATGTTCATTCTTGTATCATTATTGCTTATTGTTCATTGTAGAACAGATTGTAATGTTGAAGAAAGATTAAAAAAATATATATATTGTTGACCTAAGGTAAGTTTCTATGAGTCTCAAGGTTGAAAATAATCTTTCTGAGCTTGCGTTGCTCAAGGGTAATGTGTAAAGTATCTTCAGCAGATTTTTCAGCACAGGAAACGAATCCTTATCATATTCCCAAAACACTTGAAGGGCTCTCATTGATAGTTTTTCACCACATTCTTCCTTTGCCCTCCAATGAATTTGCCAATAGCAAAGCTCTGCTTTGAGTCTGAAATAGCTCATTTCTTTTAAACCATCTAGGACATTTTCAAACCTATCAATCACGGATTTTAACGTGTCATTCAGCTTTAAAATATTTTCTGTCTGGCAATATCAATGGAAATTCAAAACATCCATCATTTCTGGGCTGAACCTTTCTCGCATATCTTCGATGATGTTTTCTAGAGTCTGTAGAATTCTTCAACCGAAGGCACTTGATAGTTGTCACACTTGGTTTGACGGCCACATACTCTTGGTTTTGTCTTTCTAATGCTAGTGTTTCAGCCATTTTTTCACATTTAACAAATACTTCATGGAAGTGTTCTTCTGCTTCTTTTCTTTGATCTTGAAGGGTTTTCAAAAAATTTCTCACTACATCTGACGCTCTTGCCACATCTAGGTTTTCCTTCTGAAGAATTAGGCTCAAAGGCAATGTCAAGGAAAGCACATCACTCAGGCAGAAAAGTCCAATAATAAATTGAGTATCAATCACTGCTTTCACAAATATGCTTGCGGAGCTTTCCACTGTGAAATTTTTTCTAGTGCATGGACAATATCTGGCAAACTCATGTTGAATTGTACAATACCATCATGGCACTTCGTCCATCTAGTTTTGCATAGGTTTACGAGCTTCTTTCCCAACTGTTTGAGAGCCATATCTCTTTTTGGGTATGTATAAAACAAAATTACCTCCTTCATAATGCCGACAGAATTTTCAATGACAGCTACCTTAGAGCTTTTGGATATGCTATTATTCAGTTTATGACTGTAGCATGGAGTATTGACCGAGAACAGGGGATGACACAATATGGTTGCCAATATCATATACATATCCTAGGAACAGTGAAAATGCTAGTTTTTAAGCTACCAAGCTCAACAATCAATTAAAAATCAGTTGTAAGCCTATCATATATTGAAAATGAAACACGGGATCTTTCTGATTAAGCTCATTTGCTCTGCCCACTCATGCTGTTGTTCTTATGTTGAAACGCTAGAACGTACATGTTAGGCCAAATTTAATTTAAACTAAATATTGGGAAAAAATTACTTACCTGAGGATTTGTTAACATCAGACATGATTCTTCGGGAAAAATCAAATGAAGGGCCTAGTTTCATAAGGGCGTAAGGCACAAACCTTTAATTTTGAGTTTTCAACATTTATGCCTGAATACTCAGTGAAATATTGTACTTGTGCCTTAAACCTCTGCTCAGTTATAAGAAAAGAACTGTGAGACTGCACATTCATTCTACTTTATAACATTTCCATACAGGCGTAAGGCATACTTCCTATCTGTTATTGAGGTGTGTTTATCAACTGTTTTTATTTTCTACAGTACTACCATTCAAGCAAATGTGTATAAAAACTAAACTTGCATTTCTGAAGTGTACCTTCATTCAAAATAGATTGCTTTGCTTATCATCTATTGTATTCATTGGAAATCATGCAATTATCACAGTATAATAGGCCTACAGGTTTTTACTAAAATAAAGTAAAAACAAATAATATGATACAAAGTAAAAAGATTTTGCTACTGTAAAAATACTTCAGTTTTTGTTTAACATGTTTAGTACCTCTAGCTTCTAAAAAATCCCAATACCTTGTAAATTTGAAAAACACTAATTTAGCCTGTCCTTCAAAAATATATGTTATAAAAGTAAACTTTAAACTTGTGAGTGGTAACACTGCTTAAAAACGTCAAGATTTCTCAAAACTATGTCCTTGTGCCTTACACCCTTATGGAGCTAGGCTTTTCAAATATGTCGCCCCTTGGGATGTATAGTTCCCACCAAACCCACCCTTGTGATTGTTGTTGTTCAGTCTTATTTATAGATGCTACTGCCTACCCTTAATAGGGGCCACTGCATCTTGAAATGGTAGAGGGGACAATCACCTAGGCGGCAACACCCAGGGATAGTAAAGTCTGGAATGTAGTGTCGATAAATAAATAAATTGTGATGACCAGTCTAAAGTTTCATTTTGGTTCGTGTTGTGTAACAAAACAGAGCCTTAATAATAGAGATGGATGGTGAATGTAGAAGTGATACTGACTGTAGTGGTCCTGATGGATGATGTTGATAAAGTTCTTGTAAGAATCTATCTGTCCATTTTTATGCAATATACATTCAAATAGTAAATGATCGATAGATCCCCAATGACCACATTCACACTGGTGTCCAGTGCGATTTTATGCAGATATGCTGGAGTTAATACTGTTTTAAATTTCAGTCTATAATAATATACGATTGCCTTTTTTTGGGAGATGTTTTGCTGATAAATGAGATGATAAATGAGATGATAAATTTCTTGAGGTCCCTCTGTTTGGCCTGTTCTGATCGTTCCTGTGGCTGGAAACTGATTACTCTTTCTTCTTCGAATCGTTTGATGTCAGCTGCGATATCTTGAGGAGGGGTAGGCTAAGAAAATTGGTATCAATCTGGAATTTGTGGACAGAAAGGTGGGCCAAAGCATCCACGACATCATTACCAGTTATATGGGAATGGGAAGGAATCCATATGAGGCGTATATCCGCCATATGATGCAATAGAGACGTAATGAACGTGACATAAATATGATTTGAGTCATAATATGATTTGTCCTGTATCTTGTATCCTGTAGCCTGGTTATCGGTCAAAAATACAAGATTAGAATAGTTTTGCTGGTTTGCGTCTTTGAGGGCCGTATACAGGGCAATATTTTCCGTGGTAAAAATTGATATTTGTGGATGTAATATCCAATTACGACCATACTGAGCTGTCCAATTAAAATATGCTGCACCTGTGTGCTGTTTGGTTCACGAACCATCTGTGAAATATATATGTGTTGTAGGATTTTGTTGAATGTCAGCCATGATCTCTTGCATAATTATGACAGAGAGACATTTTGATGTTGAAAAGTTGTTACATCTACGTGTACGTCGTGCCTCTTCAGCTTCCTGTCCATAAGATATGAAGGATTTACCGGTGAGGCATAAAGATTGTCATATTGTCAAAATGTCTGTATCACGTAAGCCAGATCCTCACTCGGAACTGTGCGACTGTTCGGTGCGGAAGTTCGCGACCGAGAGAAAGAATGTAGTAGTTGTAGCTTGGGAAGTAGCAGGTTTAGTGTGGCCGTGAACAGTCTGGCTGCAAAATTTATTGTTTTTAATCATCGCCTCTGATGGACATCAAAATATGGGATTTCTTTATGTATAACTCTAACAGCCGGTCATCCATTAATTTTGAAAATGATTTTATAAATGTTGTACATTAAAGAGTGATATTTACAAATGGCAGTATGGGAAAGATAAGAGTACATAATCGAACCGTATTCAATGTGGGCGAGGATGACTGGTACCAGGGCCGTAGCTAGGCGGTGGCTAGGTGGGCGACCGCCAAGGGCGCAGGTACGGAGGGCGCAAAATTAACCATGAAAAATCCCGCTTTTTTAGGCTGGTGCAATTTATCAAGCAATATAAATTCCACGTTAGTGGAAGAAATCTTTCAGGTTATTAAAAATGATTGCACGTGAACTATCTATACCTATAGTATTATGCCGATTGTCTACAAGCAAAAAGCAGTCATGCAACGTCCTTTAATTAACACAATTCATATTGACAGAGTAAAACATAAATCATGAACAGTATGGAAAGATATAACGACAATGAAAATTAATATGTACGTTCTTATTGTGATGGAAGTCGTTCAACTCAATCCCTTTCCAGCTGATTGTCGTCCTCAGTGCTACTACTGTCGGCAGGATTGATTACAAAGCGATCAACAATGGCATCGCTCATACTGTTACATGCTACATGCAAAAATGACTGACCAACTATATTATTACAACAGAAAAAGCCGAATGCGCAGATCTCAATTCCTTTTGTTATTACTATTTTATTATAAATTAAGTGTGAACTAAAATTTCTTATTTTAAAAATGTTTAGTTTTTTAAATCACACAATGCATTAATGTACATTAAAATTAATTTTTGTAACTTTACATTGAATAATATGTGTTGTGATCCGCGGCCGATGCACGCTCTGCCAGCTGGCAGTACACATGCTGTTTGTTTTGATCAAGTTCTCTTCTAAGGCCGGCGCTGATATTATAGTCGCTGCTATTATTTTTAATTATATTATACTGTATTATTATTAGGGCCCGGATTCTGATGACCTAAAATTGTTTGAAAAATTACCTATAAAATGACCCCAAAATTTAAAGAAATGACTTAATAATTATAAAAAATGACCTAAAAACTGATATTTAATGTATAAAAAATATTATTGTACACACAAAATTATAGAATAATTTGTACATAATTGTTAAAACCTTAAATTCAGAGAAGATGTTGTAGGTCTAAAAAACTTTGATTTTTGCTGTGAATATTCTTTCCTTACGGAAATTTATACTGGCACTGAGGCACTGGCGAGTCAAACTACGGCATTTCCTTTTGCGGTCTGCTGGATTATATTGTTTATTGAGGGTAAACAGTAGTTTGCACTCTCAAATACAAGCAGGTGGCAGACTCTGGTGCCAAGTCAATCTAATAACAACAGTAATGTAATACAACATTTTGGCGTTCCTTTGATTCTCGTTTCCGACTGAGACTTGACAACACTTAAACATAGAGTTTGTCCTTCTTGCATTAAACAAACACTTCAAAGACAGCACCGCTGGGGACGAAATAAATGCCCTAAAAATATAAAATTGCATACAATGTCAAAAAATGACCTAATAAAAATGCATTTCTATAATCTAGAGGCCATGATTATGATGTATCTACAAATTGGCAATGTCTATGCAGCATCAATAAAAAAGATGACATGTCATTAGAATCCGGGCTCTGATTATTATTGTATTTTTTAACTAAGCGATTTTTAAATTAAACAGTGAAACAATATTAATGTTTGTGTTGTTTCGTCTCTTGTTGATGTTGGCGTTGCGTCTGTTGTATAGGTAAGAACGATTTCAGTAAAAAAATGTGCCAACTAAAACTACCATGACCATCATAGCTTAGTCTACATTATTAGTTTTGATCTATTAGGCAGTGGTTTTTTAAAGAAATGGGACCAAAAAAATCCTTCTGCAAGCGAATTTAAGAAAATCAGTTTTACAGAAATTTAAAAAAAATGTTCATTTGGAGGGCGCAGATTTGTCAAACTCGCCAAGGGCGCAGAAGGACCTTGCTACGGCCCTGACTGGTACCACTAAATTTGAGAGAATATAAGAATCCTGCCCAATAGAGCTCGAAATAGTCATAATGAATTTTGACATGATCGGATTTTTTTAAGAAAATGAAAAGACATATTTAACGTAGCATTGAGGAGGACCCTCTCCTCTCGTCCTGAATCGATGTATTCCCAATCACAATCCTTACATGTCATCGGGTGTACCCTGGGCGAAAGACCTGAAATTTCGTTTTGCGAAGATTGATCGTGAGTCCTAACTCATGGAAATGTTGGATACTACCTGTGACTGATCATGCCAGTTGAGTTAATTCACATGTCAGACGGGAGGGTGTTATTGGTCTGTACAATGCCATGTCATCTGCATATTGTAATACATGAATCAAGTGAAATTGGTCAAAAGGAATATCACGTATATAAAGAGCATAGAGTATGGGAGTTAAGAATGATCCCTGAGGGAGCCCAAGTGTCGTAAAATGTATATGATACATACAGGGATTGTATGTCCGAGGTAAAGTCACCTTGCGGTAGCTAAATGAAGAATATATAATAGAAAGAAAGGTGGGAGGAAAATAGTAGTAACTTAGTCTAGACATGAGTGACGGTATATGTTCAGAGTCGTACGCTTTTGTTATGTCTAAATATACAGCAGCGAGATATTGTCTACAATAGAAAGCATTCGCCGAGTCAGTAAGGAGTGTATAAACATAAAATTCTGTATTGTAATGACAATGGAACCAAATTCAGTATGTGGCCAAAGACGTTGTCGTTCTAATAAAAGGTCAATCTGTCGGTAATGATTTTGTCAAATGTCTTACGCAGTGTAGATAACAAGGTGATCGGTCTATAGTCGTGTGCCGATCTACCTGCAGTCTGGGGCTTTTGAATAGGGGAAACAATAACACTAGACCATGACTGCGGTGTTCGTTCCTGTGAGAGAAACCAAGTATATGAGGATGCTAGTAAATCTACAAATTGTTGTGGAAGGGCACGAAGTAATGTATATGTGACGTCATCAGGTCCCAATGCAGATTTCATTGTTTTTGTCTCCCAGACCCTCTGAATGTCCTCAGAGTGTATGGCAGTGGGCAATGGATGTGTATTGTCAGATGAAGTACTGGCTCAGGGACATTGAGAGGGACCAAGGCGTCCAAAAATTCCACTTGTATAACTGTCTAAGGGGGTTAGACTATAGTCTCTATTAAGATTTTTGTGCCATGATACTTTTTTCCAAATATGTGAAGCCGGCGTGTGTTGTGTAATGGTGTAATGGATAAGCAAGATTGGTGCCACAACTGTCTCTTGCGAACATTGAGTATTCATCTAGTTTGTGCTTCCTGTCTTTTGTATTGTAGATACGTAGTCCATGTCATTGTCTGTCTGTATTGTTTCAGGATGCGCCATCATTGCGTCACAGCTTGTTCACATTGTTTGTCCCACCACAGGGGCTGTTTTCTCCCAAATTTGGCCTGAATGGAAAAGGCATGATGTACATTTAAATAGGTGGTCAATATTTGTTCCAAGTAATCGTACGTCATGTCTGACAGGGATTCGGCTGGAGATACTTATCGACGTTGGCTGCCAGTTTGTCCTTATCGATTTTACCTGTCCGGAATTTAGTAGAAAGCAAATTCCATATGTCTTTGGGTTCCTGTATTTCTGTGTGGAGGGGGTAATGGTCACTGTTGTATGTATCTGGAATTTGCAAGCAATGTGTACATGGTACTAAGCAATCGGAGACGATAAGTAAATCTGGAGTGGTGTCCGCTTGCCCGTAATTACCTACCCAGGTGATGTTTCTAATTCAGAATGTTCCATCCTTTATTTATTTATTGTAAGAAAACCCCAAACGAGCAAAGCTCACTTTATGGGGCTATATACAACATGACATGCATTGTGGTACATAAATTTTCAATTTCAAATAACTTATAAATATACAAGAGGTACATTATATACAAGAGGTACAAGAGGTACATAATATAGGAACATAAAACAAAATGACTTGATTTTAAGAGTGAAGTGAAATGATAGATGATGAAGGGAAACATAGTTACATAGTCTAATAGTGATCAATATACAGTATCTATTTATTACTATATCAAAGAACTTAATTAATCTTAGATTTTAAAAAGAGTTTTATTTGTGATTTAAATTTGTTATAATTTAAGATATTCTTTTGTTCTTGTGGTAATTCAATTATGTTTTGATCAAATAATATTTTAATCCCTTTGTCCCATAAGTTACAGTTGAAGAATGTGTGAGGTATATTTTCTGTTTTTGCCTTGTTTCATAGTTATGAATGTCTTTGTTATATTCTATTGGAAAATTACTGTGGATGTTACCATGTACTACTCTGTGCATATATGTAATGGCATTTACTTTAACTAAGGTGTCAAATGGCAAGATTTTCGATTGTTCATAAAGAATGTGAGTTGGTGTCAAATAATGTGCACCTAGTAAAATTCTGATTGCTCTTAATGGTTGAAGATCAGTTTTTTGAAAACGACCCCAGATAAATAACATGTAAGTTATGTGAGACTGTATTAGTGAGTAATATAAGGATCTCAAGCCAGAAGTTGACAATATTCCCCTTATTCGCCTAAATATCCCTATAACTGGAGAAAGTTTGCTACATATATTGTTGATGTGTCCTTTCCAAGTTAAATGTTGGTCTATAGTTAGGCCTAAAAATTTAGTATCCGTTACTTGCTTTATGTGCTTATTGTCATTTACTAACTGTTTAGAAATACCTAAGTGTGTGTTTGGCTTATGAAAGACCATGTATGCTGTCTTTTGGGTATTTAATGATAATTTATTTTGACCTAACCATTTTGTTAGGATTTTGAGATCTTCATGCATATATGATAATAATCCATCAACTGTATCACTAACATAAAAAATACTAGTATCAACAGCAAAAAGTGAAGGTATGCCATGTAAAGGTAAGGTCTGAATATCATTTATAATATATATTAGGAAAAGAATGGGTCCTAATATCGAGCCCTGTGGGACCCCACAAATTATTACTTGAGCATTGCTGTCCAATCCATTTACTGAAGTATAATGTGTGCGTTCTTTTAGGTAACTTTTGAACCAGTCTAACACTATACCTCTTATTCCAAAACATTCAAGTTTTTTCAAAAGTAATTCATGATCTACAGTATCAAATGCCTTCTTTAAGTCAATAAATAGTCCTGAAGAAAATTTGTTACTATCCATTGCATCCTCAATTTGGGCTATTATATCTACTGCAGCACATAAGGTTGTGGAAGTTTTCCGAAACCCATATTGATATTTATACAGGATTTTGTTCTTTTCTAGAAAATTATTTAATCTTTCCTTCATACATTTCTCTAAGATTTTTGATAGGGCTGGTAAAATTGAGATTGGACGGTAATTTCCTGGATCTGAACTATCTCCACCCTTAAAGATGGGAACAACCCTGGCAATTTTGCATTTTTTTGGAACAGCTCCCTTCAGGAAGGAATAATTAATGAGTTCTGAAATGGCATATTTTAGTTTTCTTTAGAAATATGTTTGTTATTCCATCCTTTGTTGCATTTCTTTTGTTTTTTAAACTTTCAATATGCTTTTCAACCTCATGTGGTGTTACGGGTATTAAATACAGTGAATTTCTTATAACTTACCTATATCAATAGATTGTTGGTTAGTATCCATATTCTTTTTTACTGAAGTCTGTGCAAGTTTTGGGCCTACATTTACAAAATTATTATTAAGCTCTTCGGGAATGTCAGTGTTGTTTATCTCTGTCCCATCTAACATCAATTTATCTATATTTCCATGATTTATAGAACCAGTAGTTATTGAATTCGTTACGATGCCTTTTATTTTTTTCCAGAACAAAGAGATATTTCCAGATGCAGACTGTAATATATTTTCATAATAAATTGCTTTTAATTTTCTCTTCTCTGTGGTAATAGTATTTCTTAATTTATTAAATTCATATAAAATGAATTTGTTTTGAGGAAATCTTTTCTAGTATGTATGTAAAATATTTCTTCTTTGAATCAATAAAAGCAAATTGTCATTAATCCAAAGTGCGCATAGGGGGGGCAAGGTACTTTCTGCCCCCCCAAAAGACTTAAGATTTTATCATGTAAGGCCTATGTATAGCTACTGAAAATCCAGTTCTTGCCCCCCCCCCCCCCAGAAATATTACCAAGTCAGCGCCTCTGAAGGTGCATTAGATTTATATATCGTTTTATGTATTTGATTTTTATCATAATTTCTTGAAAATTGTTTAATTCCTCGTTCAATGTAATCTAATAACTTATCATAGCAAAAATCAATGTCTCCTTCCGGAAGAAATAATTCATCAGTAAAATATCGGTTAAGTTGATTATAATCTATTGATGTTATAGGGCTGTTTACATTACTGTCCATTAAATTATTTTTATTTGCATTTTGAATATTATTGTTTACCTTGTTTTTGTGGCAAGTAATTTCGATTTTTAGAATCAAGATATTATGATCACTTATGGCTGACTTAATATTATTTACATTGTATTTGTAACAATGCTGGTTGAAAAGAAAATGATCTATTAATGTGTTAGAATTTTCTGAAAGTCTTGTAGGATATTTAATGTTACAGCACAATAGTCCATAGGACTCATAAAGTAATTTATAATCTCTTGTATGTGGAGTTTTGTTGTCCAGAATATTTATGTTGAAATCCCCAGCTACAACTAATGTATCCTTACATAAAGAACATAATATTTTCTCAAAAGACTGTAAAAAAATAGGTGTATTGTTCACATTTGCATTGTAGGTACCAACAATGGTGAATTTTACATTGTTTTGATTAATTTGTATTGCTAAGATGTTATGTTCATCAGTTTCTATTGTACTAATAAATTTTTATTTCCAGTTATTACGTACAAATATTGCTATCCCCCCACCAATTTTAGTTGGCCTATGAGAATGATATGCTGTAAAGTTATTTAAATTATAATATTTACTCTCTGAATGAGATAGCCATGACTCAGTAAGGATGAGAATGTTCGACTTCAAACAATGGGTTTTTTGTAGCCATTACAGTGCTAAATAATTATTACCGTTTAGCCTAGATGAAGTTATTTCAGTTTGTTTATGTCCATTTCATTTCTGATTGTTGTGATTTGTGAATTTTCTGATTCACAAACGAAGATCTTACAATCACGAGTCCAGACAAACTTTTATTTTGGTCGCAATTCCTTGGCTTTCTTGAGGAGAATTTTATTTTTCGGCGTTAGATGATCATTAATATAGATCTTTCTACTTACACCTTCGACACAGAGATCTTTCGATTCAAGATCCTTATGGGATTTCTTTGCGTGCATTACTTCATCTTTCTTCCATCTATTGGAAAACTTGACTACTAAGGGCCTTGGCATCTCTGGTTTGCGGCTTGGAAGTCTGTGCGCGATATATATATGACTTTTATCCAAACTAACATTCAAAGCTTTTCCTAGGTTTGCTATTGTTACATAATTGTCTTCGCTAGGAGCTTCTGGTATGCCATGAATTTCTATATTATTCCTTCTCGAATACTGCTTCAGTTCTTCAACTTCATCTTTGATTCCTTTGCTTTCGTCCATTTGTCCTTCAACCAATATATTCATCTCCTTCTTCATTGCTTCAAATTCTGCATTAAAGAACTGCATAGAATCTTTAATTTCTTTATTAAGTGCCAGTATGGTACTTTATGAGATTGTGTGTGGGGGACGAAAAATGTCTGTCCGTCCATGTGTCTGTACACGCCATAACTCAAATACGCTTTATCGGATTTTCATGAAACTTGGTATACGCATTTATAATGTCCATGGGAAGAACCCTATTGTTTGTTAACCAAATCGGTTCACCGGTACCGGCGTCAAACCTAATTTGGTGTTTTTATTTAAAAGCGCCATAACTCAAATACGCTTTATCGGATTTTCATGAAACTTCGTATACACATTTATAATATCCATGGGAAGAAGTCTGTTGATATTGGACCAAATCGGTTGGCCGGTACCGGAATAATGTCCAATTTAGTGCATTTTTATGGTATTATATAACAAAAGGCCCCATAACTCAAATATGCTTTATCGGATTTTCATGAAACTTGGTATAAGCATTTATGACGTCCATGGCAAGAAGCCTATTAATTTTGGACCTAATCGGTTGAACGGTACCAGAGTAACGACTAATTAAAGGTCACATGCTTTTTAATTTTTGTCTAGCGGTATAATTTGACAGTTAACACTATTCCTTCACTTATGCTTATCAAACAACACCATCAAACTGACTGAGTTGGCTAAATGGTAACGCCTTGAACTCGTATTCTAGAGGTCCTCGGATCAAATCCCGGAGCCGGCCGATTTGACATGGATTTTTTTTATTTTATTTTTATTTTATGTGAGTGCGCGATTGTCAAGGTATCACAAATCTGTAGTTCTGCCGACACTGGTCAATTTTAATCTGATTAGAAAAACTTATTTTCTGCATATCATAATTCCAATTATAACTGATTCAACAAAAACATACTTTGTTCAACTTTGTTGTATCAGTTTACCTGATTTTATTCTCTTTCAATACTTCAATTATCTGTAACTTTAGATTGCGGTTTTCTGCAATAATATCATCCAGTTTAGATGAAAACTCAATCTTTAATTCAGATAAAATATGGAGCTTTTTGGTGGTGACCATCAAGTTAAGGACACATCGTGTCCCTTAGGGCTTTTTTGATTCCAAGAAATGTTGCTTGATAGGACTCAGGCAGTTCGCTCAATAGCGTATTAAGGGCAGTAATAGCTGTGAAGGATAGACGTACTGACAGCTGGCGTGGAAACAACTTTCCCCCTCTCGGAATGCGCTTCAATGGCGGCAGTTCTGGTACTTTTTTGACACGAATGGCATCGGCTATCCTGGGAAGGAACCCTGGTCTCTACGTCACTACTTCAGCATGGGACACCCTTATCTCGGCCATGAGGTGTTATAAGAATCTTCTGATATGATTGCTGATCAGAAGCAGGTTCTCCTACTGGTGCTTTCCATTTGGTCGTAGTACTAGACAACTGATGTTGGGTCTGCCAAGGAAGCAGATGGCCTTGTGGGAAGGGGTGTGTAGTGGGGCCCCTACAGGCATCTGGATTCAATGTCGGGAACGAGTTACTCACCCCAAATATATTGGGTGTCTGTTGTTGTAAAATCATTGCATAAGTAGTATGACTGAGCGCAATTGCTGCACCTCATATCTCGAATCTTGAGTTTATCAGCTATTTTAGTCTCCAACTGGTATACTGGACAGTTATCCTTATCTGTTGTGTGGTGTGCCCCATGGCAATTCACGCACTTTGGTTTGTCCGTGGAACATGGACCCGTATGTGGGTCTAGGCCACACTGCAAACATTTAGGTTGGGTTCGGCACAACTTTTGTCTATGATTTAGTTTCCCACAGTTTAAACAAACTTGTGGACGTTCCCTATATGGTTCCAACTTACATCGTTGATGGTATAATATCACATTTATTGGTATCTTTGACTACGAAAAGTCAGTTTAACTGTTTGTGTGGGCTCATAGCCAACACTTCCCTTCTCATCCATTCGCTTTCTGTGGAATCTATGTATATTTATAATCCTATAATTTTCCAGAATGATTGTATCTGTCATGATTTCCTCAGAGGTTAATGTAATATCGACTCCTTTAATCACTCCTGATACATACAGATTGTAAGAAGGAGTAAAGGACTCAGTTTCTAGCTGCCTATCAAAGTCAGAATCTAGGAATTGATTGGCCACTGTAAAGGTAGCTCACTTTGTAGACATTCTGGACATCATACTGTTCCTTAAATAACCATCTCCCAATTTTCATGGGATGTGTGATCCCTAGATCTTTGTCCTTTTGTTTCACCGATACAAAAAATGGGCCACAGTGCTGCCACGCGCCTCATAGCACTGAAATATCTTACCCAACTCATAAAAAATTCATTATTTCCAGTACACAGCTGAAATCAAAATGAACATTTCGGCCGTTTATTACAAATGTATTTCAAAATAATGAATGTCGTTACTTGATACATCGTGTGTTTTTAAAATGAGTATTTCATTATTAAAATATTTTGTGTGTGACATGTCAATATGTAATTAACTTTGTGTCTACAGGGCATGTGGAAATTGCACAGAAAATGAAGAGGACTGCTATCTTCCCCAGTGTGTAACTACTGATGGATTTGAGAGAGGGGTGCTTACTGTTAATAGGAAAATACCTGGACCAAGTATACAAGTATGCAAATGTAGACTTATTATAGTTTTAGATTTAGTATGGTATGCTAAGGGATCTGTCACCAAGGTGACCTGAATTTCTGACACATACAGCAGTCGTTAAAGTGGTCATGGACAATACACAGCTTTTTTTTTTTCCATGGTTTTATAGCAACCATTTTAATGCTAATATACTCTTTTTCTTGGAGGCAACTAACAAATGAAATAATCTGCATTTAATTAATGCATTATTATATTATTATTGCATATAATACTATTGTACTATTAATTTTTGTTACCCTAGTTCTATTTAATATTATTTATGTTCACTGTTTGTTACATTAAGATACTGAAGTACATGATTACAGATATATTAAGGGTTAATGATATATAATGGCCACTATGAACATTAGTTTTAATTCCCTTTCAATCATAAATGGTATATTATATATATATATAAAATATCTTCATATGAATACTAAAATAGTAAATTTCACGTAACATTCCATTTTGCAGGATTATTCGCAGGAATTTTTTACCCTCTAACTGTAAAATCAATCTCTCAGACCAATATCGGTTTTATTTTTTCATATGTTGGCATAACTGTTGATATTGGCAGCATGTGTTGAGTGAGTCTTTAGCTAGATTTGGATCAGTGAACAAGTTTCCGTAGTCATAAGAAGTTAATGTTACTGAGCGTTAATTGGAAATCAGGTGATCCCTCTGACTGGTTTTTTATTTATTTTTTTTTTATTTTTTTTTTATTTGACCTTAATTGACCCAGAGTCCCACAGCCGGAGGCTACACTACTGGGGAGAATACAGATAATACATAGACAATGTTTGTGTACAGTTTGCTATCTAGGCTTCGAGGCGTCATATGGGAACCTTTCTGTCAGCGACTCCCGATAGGTGGCAGCAGGGTCAAAAGAGGTCCAAGCATGTCGTCTGCTGCCCATTGAACATAATGGAACAGACTATTTAAACATCAGTCAGAATGCCAGAAAACATGTTGTGGCGATCCTCTGTGTAAAACAGAGGAGTACACATATGCTTTACGAAATATATGGTTATAAATTATAAAGAAGATTAAACGGATGCTAATAGTTAATAGTCTATGAGTTCCTTCAAATCTTCTCGCTCAACACTTTCAGATCCTCAGAATTGACTCATTACCTTAATCATTTTTACAAAGAATAAAACTTAACAAGAAGTAGTATTCTCATTATCTACAACAGAACGTCATGTTTCCAATATCTTCATCAAATGGACAAGATTCAGTTATGTTCTGTTGCTTTAAACAGAAAGTTCGCCCAGCAGGAAACTCAACCACTTATTCTCTTTCAAACTATGATATAAAATTACTTCTTAAGAAGGTATGGACAGTATTTGATAAATACAACTTACTTAATTTATTAACTTCATAAGAAAAATTCACATATTTCTGTTTCACATTTATTATAATTTGTATAATAAAATTATGAATATTTTGTTTAAACGGAATTTGTAAGTTTTTTCATTGCAAGCATTAAAACAAACCGTAAAATTGAAACACTTGCAAAACTAAATTATTCTTACAGGCATTGGTGGCTCTTGTAAATTGAAGATTAAAAAAAAATTATTATAAAGAAGACGTCAAAGCATATTTTTCCTTTCTATACTGGCAATTGGCACTGGCTATTTTCCCCTCTAAATACAAAAAAATAAAAAGATAAATAAATCAATTACACGGTAATTATATACAACTCACTTTTATAATGCACATTAATTATATTAAAACACTATATTAGAACTGGAATTACCGATGCACGTAGATATTTTAACTCGAATCGAAGAGAACATAGTATTTTGAATTATTAGCATATGAGAACCCAGTACGATGAATAACAATTCCCTGCGGGCCATAATTCTGAAACTTATGTAATATAATTCTAAAACAAAAAGTATGAACCTATATTATGGATGGGCGTTGACGTTAAAAATATTACGCATTTAGGCCTATAGTAATAATCACAAGAAAACCATTCCCTTATTACCTTATTTTGACATTCCAGCTTCTTTCTAATTACGTTGACTTCATGAAAAGAACATTCTATTACTAATATGATACGCTATTCAAATACTATTATTCGTATTTGTTTCCCACACAAAAACTTAATGACAGCTATAATTCTAGAGCATGTATTATTCGTAAGCCTCTAAAGGATATTATTTAGAAGCAAGCAAACGTAACATAAATTTATTTATAAAATATTAATGATAACAGGAACAAAATATTTACACATTTATATCCAAATCTTTACTTTCTATAACTACTGTGTTGTATTAATCAAATACTAGCATCTGTCTACCACACAGTAAATTCATAACCGAAAGCTGAAATACATACAGAATATTGTGAAAGCAAACAACCATGAACCTAAATAACTTTTTACAAATGATTTACAGTATAAAGATTTTTTTCTTACATATTTACGCCTATGGTTATAAATCTAAAGAAGATGGGATGTTTTCTGTGTGATGTACTGTACCACAAGCTTTAAATACGTTTCATAAAATTTGAATTATTTCTTCACCATTTAACGAATAAAAATGCCACCGCGATATACAGGAATAACTTAAATATTTTGAATTATTTGTCTCTAAGCTACACATGTCTCTGCCACTGCAAAATAATTATTGTTCCTGTTTTTGCTGACAAACCCCATGGGTTCTTTTCAACATAACAATTACAACCAATTATTACTTCAGACAGACATTAATTCTTTAATTCTTTTAACAAATCAATACTTTTTCTGGCGATCTCACATTCTCCTAAGCAGAATATAGGTATCTGATTTCTGGAATATAACTTAAACGTTATTAATCGCCAGTTTTTATAGGACAGCCAACATTATTCACATCTATTGATACGCATAAGCATATGGCAAAACGAGATTGCAGGACCTCCTCTGACCCTGCTGCGCTCTGGTGGACAAATTTTTAACTGCACACGAAAGGTTCCCATTACATCACACTTTTGATGGTGCTAATGTAACAGTAAGTGTTTTTATTTTTAATTCCTTTTATTAATATAGATGTGCCCGAGGCTTCGCCCGCGATAATTATTTCAAAAATTAAAAATTAAGAGCCTAATAGTTAAATCATATTTATTAATATCTAAATCACGTGGACTACATACCACGATTAGATAGCGTCGCCTGGTAAAAGCGACCTCAGATTCGAGTTCCTTGGCCCAGAAAACCTCTGTATAGTGAGTTTCGTCCAAATCGAGCAATGTTTGACCATATTTAGGCCTATATTGACTATCCGTGTAGGTTGAAAATTTCATGTCTACGGCCTTACATTCTAAACACATGAATCGTCCAGGACGGGCTTACAAAAGCGATCGAGTTCCCTGGCCCAGAAAATCCCTGCATAGTGATCAATGTCCATTTAGGCATATAGGCCTTATCCCTCTTCCGTCTATTTTGAAAATTTCAGATATCTGCGTGCCTTGACATTATAAACAAATGAATCGTCCAGCGTGGCCTTACACCATTCAAGCGATCGCGATGCTTTTTATTTCCAAGGTATGACAAAAATAGCCAAAGCCAACTGTAATTGATTTGACATTGAAATGTATAACTGAAAACTGATGCTTCGAAAACGCAAAAAAATGCACGTTTTTTGCCCGTTTTTCACTCATAACTCACGAACGAAAGCTAAAACTAAAATTCCGGCTTCGAGGTGCATTTCCCGACCCTTCAGTCCACCTATGTTTAAAATTTCAGATCTCTGCGTTCAGTAGATTTCGCTGGGCATCGCGGACAGACAGACAAACAGAAGGAAGACAGACACTTCCTTTTATTAATATAGATAAAGATAATAGAAAATAATATTTAATTCATTTTATAACAATGGCAAGTACTTCACACCTTTCTCCTGACTCAGTTAGAAACACTGATCCTGACTTCCAGGCTCAGATTACTGAATGAGACTAGTTTATATGATGTTATGTAATGCTGTGTTATATACTAATTGTAATAAAAATATAAAAATTGTGCCTAGAAATAAATAGGTATATTCCTGCTATTTCTTACAAGGAAATCATTGATAAATTTCATTTATCAGAATTGGACTAGCTCACATATTTTTGCCATTTTTATTGTCCTGTCATTACAGTACCAATAAAATATTTTACCAATAAAATATTAATCTACTTAACAATAAAGCAAATTCCATTGGTATCCGTTAAAAACCAAAACCAAAACCAATGTCACGGTTGTCACGGTTGGCGTAACTCTGACCAGTTTTACAATACGGTAGAGCAGTGATTTTCTAAGTGGGGTCCGCGATGGTGTTTCAGGGGGTCCGCAGGCGGTTTAAGAAGAAATAGGATATCTCGTAATTTTATCAAATTACATATTTTCTAAAGCAGCTTCACTGTTCACATTAAGGAGTAAACTCTGTTTGTTACCATTGATATTATTTTGTCTATTGAATTTAATACATTTGAACCAAAGTAACTTATTTATTTAATTTTTTTTTTTTTCAAAACCCAGAAGGGGTCCGCGAAATTTTTTTCAAGGGGTCCGCGGACTGAAAAGTTTGGGAACCACTGCGGTAGAGGGTTAAAAAGCAGGATATTTATGAGATTTCCAAGACTTTTCACAGATACAGGATAAGGTGTTTAAAAAACGAGTATCCTGAATTGATTGAATGCATCTAGTCATTCACCTTTTCAATATGAGTGTTTTGAGCAATGTTTTTCTCAGTAAAAGAAACTTGGTAGGGGTATTTTTCAGATCTAGGGGAGAGACGAAAAATTTGGTTTGGTACATTCACAGAAAAGACTTTTATCTAAAAAAAAATGACATGTACAAAACGTAGTGTAGCCTAATTACCTGTATGTTTTAATCCTCATTAACAGCAGACGTGTTTATCAGGCTAATAGCCGCCCCTGAATTTAAGCCACACCTGCCTTTTTAACAGTAAAGGAAAAAAAAATTAACCCCAAAGTGAAAATATAAATTTCCTCATTTCCATAATATTAAAGTAACACATTTCTTAGCTTGAAATAAGGAAAAAGAAAGTATCAGCTGACTTAAGTTATGAAATTCTAATTTTGTTTAATATAAAAAAAGTGTGCATGGAACGCCACACGACAGAAGTGAAACTTGTTTTTATTTTTTTATTTCTTCAATTTTTGATTATTAGATTTTATAATTTTGTATTATTGGACTCATTAATAAAGGGTTTTTGGACTTTTTTATTTTTGATTTTCGATTTTTTTATTTTGGATTTTCGATCGTTTTATTTGGAAACTTTAAATTTTTTAATTTTGGAATTTATAATTTTTTAAATTTTGGATTTTGAATTTTTTGAATTTTTGTTTTTCAAATTTTGGATTTTTTATTTTTTAAATTTTGGATTTTTGGATGTTTTAAATTTTAGATCTTTGAATATTTTAATTTTGGATTTTTTAAATTTTGGATCTATAAAATTTTTATTTTTTGGATTTTTAATTTTGGATTATCGATTTTTTTATTGGATATTTAGATTTTTCAATTTTCGATTTTTTAATTTTTATTTCTTTCATTTTTTAAATTTTTTATTTTGGATATTTAATTTTGGATCTTTGAATTTTTGAATTTTGGATTTTTTAATTTTGGTTCCTTGAATTTTTAATTTTTTGTTTTTTTTAAATTTTGTGTTTTCGATTTTTCAATTTTGGATATTTATTTTTCTCAATTTTCGATTTTTTATTTTAAAATTTTAAAATTTTGTATTTTTAATTTTTAATTTTTTTAATTTTGTATTTTTAATTTTTTTAATTTTTTTATTTTTTATACTTTGGATATTTGGATTTTGAATTTTGAATTTTTCATTTTGTAAATTTTGGATTTTGGACTTTTTAATTTTGGATCTTTGTATGTTTTTAATTTGGAATTTTGAATTTTGAATTATTTTAAATTTTGGATCTTTGATATATTTTTTTAATTTTTTTATTTTTAAGCGCGGTAATAAACTTCCGGGTTCCATAAAATAGATAATATTCCTTTAGCTTGCTTAGGAATTGTTTATTGCCATTGAGCAAGTAAGTATTATTATTTTTATTATTATTATTATTATTATTACTATTACTACTATTACTACTACTACTACTACTACTACTACTACTACTACTACTACTACTACTACTACTACTACTACTACTACTACTACTACTACTACTACTACCACTACTACTATTCCCATTAGCAGGCCCTTTAAATCGTATAGCAGTTCATTACTCCTAATCATTGAGTTGATTGTTTTCTGTGCAGTCCGTTCTGTCACACCTCACTAATTTTGTGGCGATTTTTAGTATGACACTAATTTCATGACAATTTTTGAGCGTGACACAAGTTCTCGATTTACCCCTAACGCGGCTAAAGAAGTTTCACTTCAAAAATAAAACTGACGGAAAAGAAAACAGAAATCAGTACTTTTCACTTCCTATGACTTTCAGTGTTGAATTTCGCGCAATTTTTATATTTTTCATAACAGCACTTTCAGTTGCCATCAGTTTAAAATTACCATTATTTGCATTCCCATACGCTATGGCATTTTTTACTTCTGAGCAACTCATAATACATGCATATTCCATAATACCGCTATCAAAAATGACAAAATATGCAAAACATATATCATAAAATGAACATCACTTACTTACGCATTTTACGCATTTTACGCATTTTCTATGATACTTTGATTAAAATCGATGTATTTTCGATAATGAATCAATTAATATATCAATAGTCCTGGAGTTTCAAGATAATCGATAAGTACCGTTGCTTGGAGGAGGGGAACCAACCACTGTAGATCAACCAGCTGTATTGTGCATATTTTTACCACTATTGCCTTAAAACACTTGTACACAATTTTAAGCTGCAGGCGTATTTCGCTGGGCTTAATCTAATCAAAAGTGCAGCGTATATTCAGATAAATACAGTACTCTCCTTTGTCTTAACACTGTCTCCTTTGGCATATCTCTTGGATGGCATATCACTTGGAATCTCTTCTCCTTCAGTAGAAACCCCCATGCAGTGATCCAGTGAATTATCTTCTAGCCAGTTTCTCAGTTCAGTAATTATTCTGTTTAAAGCACTAAAGAACGTTTCGATAGTGGTTGTTGATATTAGTCAGTCAACATTTTTCCACTAGTATTTTTCAGTTCATCATAACCAATATGAGATGAATTTGTGCAAATGATTTAGTAAACGAATGTGCTGAAATTAATTCTACAGTTTGCCTGCTAACCCTTTTTCCCATTTAGATATTACAATATTTATTGAATATAACAAGTGTCTGCAAAATGTGTTTTGCCTCCAGAGTCATCTGTTTTTATTTTAAGAATGTACAACTTATTGGAAATATCTATACTGAGTTTCTCATTCTTGAAATGTACTGTATATTAATAAGAAACTAATATATCAGATTTATCAAGTCCCGTTCATATAGATTTTTAGAACTTTGTGAGTGTTGTACAATGTTGCCGTACAGGTTAATGCATATAAAGGACAGGACATATGTCATGGCAACTATTTTTTCTTTTGAAATCAGAGAACCATTTTGAAATATGCAAATGAAAGGGGAGGGTTGAAATGTGTGTATAATGCGGATTATGGGCACCAGATGTAGGATAGGGAAGGAGACAGACACCCATAAACATCCATACATGATCAGTGGCGGCTATTCAGGGGAAGTAGGTGAAGTAGCACTTCACCAGTATTTTTCCTTTACAATACGTTTTTTTAAAGTTTATTTTCCATATCACGAACGTTGGTTTTTACTATAAACGTATCTGTATTTTTTAATTGCCCACCATGCTACCACCTGGTGTCAAAGCTAGGAGACACTGAGATCCTGCAAGTGCTTCAAGTCGGCCGTGGTGAAACGGAACTGGCTTACCATTCCCTCGGCTGCATGGGTAATCTGATCCACTAAAATTGGCTAAGGATCCACTAAGGATGGCAAGCAGCAGTTTTCTCGCTTATCCCACGTCCCCAAACCGATGCGAACAGACTACCCACGAAGCCGTCCCTCTTGTTCAGGCATTTTCTTCGCCAGTACTTCACACTGTCAGCTCGGAGAAACAGGTGGGCACGTTTGCACTTGAATACAGGGTTCATAAAGCACGTATATTATCCATCACAGCCTTGATGTTAATACGTTGAACACTACAAATATAATTACACTGTAATTGTTCTTCTAATCCCAATCCATTTGTCAGTTTATACTCCGAAGGGAACGTGGATCATGACGTTTCATTCCTACAATGCATATTTTTTCATAGGTAATCATACGACATGGAACATATTAATCACTGCATATTAATGCCTTGAGGTATCCAGTAACAAGCTGAGGTTTATCAGGTAAAATTGCATTTTTCCGACCCTCGCAAGCATATTCGATTGCTAAAGATTATAATAATAATTATTAGTCAATACCAAGTCTGCATCGCATGAATGGAATATTCTGAATAATCTGATTAGGAGAATAATAATTACGATAAACATAGATAGATTCGCGGCGGAGAAGCAGGATCGAATTTATCTCACAAAACTCATAATCTCGAGTGGGATTTATTAAGAGTATTCCATGAATAAAATGTATCAGATTTTATAAATAATAACTACATTCTTACCCGCATTGTTTAAAATCAAATCATCATTGTGCCAGCTGTCAGATCACGACGTAGGCCTACTAAATGAAGAATAAAAAATGCTGCCAGATACTAACAAACCTGACTAGTAGCCTATCTTGTTTAGCAAATGTTTCAATTCAGAAAGAACTTCTACTGCAGCTAGAAGAAAAACAGCCATTCTGTGATGATATCACCGACATGTTTGCAGCCTTAAAGGGCTACCGAAGGATTGTTTTGGTTTACAAGACATAGGTGAATTCTGTTATTAACATAAGCATGTGGCATTTTTTTCTCTTCACCTAATTGTCCAGCCATGAGCTGCCACTGTACATGATGGCATGTATTGCAGTAGTTGGAAGCATGAAAGCACACATGCCATCCCTATGAACCCTCAAAGTTTGGTATGGAAGGGCATATTTCCTCAGAGCTTCAGTCAGCTCCTTGTGACACTCTCTGGCATTTCTTCGTTGGAGAATGGGAACTGTATGGAAGGGCATTATTCCCCAGAACTTCAATCTGCTCCTTGTGGCACTCTCGCATTTATCCCTTGGAGAACAGGCTCGGTATAGAACAGCATTATTCTCGAAAACTTTAATCAGCTCTTGTGGCACTCTCTGGCATTTCTCTCTTGGAGAACGGGTTCGGTACAGAAGAGCATTATCACCCAAACCTTTCATCAGCTCCTTGTGGCACTCTGGCACTCTCTGGCATTTCTCTCTTGGAGAACGGGTTTGTTACAGAAGGCATTATTCCCCAAAGTTTTAATCAGCTCCTTCTAACACTCTCTGGCATTTCTTCCTTGGAGAATGGGTTTGATGCAGAAGGGCATTATTCCCCAAACCGTTATTGAGCTCCTTGTGACTCTCTGGGATTTCCCTCTCAGAGAACAGCTATTTTGAGGTAAGAATGCTATAGTATGCATTTAACAGTATATCACATTGCCATAGAATGACGTGTCCATATACTGCAGGATGCCACGTTCTCCAGTGTTACACATCTCATTGCCTTATTTTGGAAAAAAATAGTTGCCATTACTTATGCCTTGTCCCTCATGTTTGCTGTACTTAGGTGTTACTCTTTCACTTATATAGGTATGTTATGGAGACAGAATCATTGTGGATGTTGAAAATGTGATGTTATCAAGAACCTTGAGTATACATTGGCATGGAATAGTCCAGAAGAACAGGAACCATATGGATGGTGTCCCTTACATTAACCAGTGCCCTATTCCTGAAGACACAACATTCAGATATGACTACCGGGCAGACTCTGCAGGAACCATGTATTGGCATAGTCATGCTGGTAAGTAACCTCAAGCTTCAACAATAATTGCTTACTGAGACCATGTACCCGTACCTGACAAAATGAAAAATTAACATGAGCTTGTAGATCACAGTGAAGTGCAAATAAATACACTCTAATATAATACAGGACACTCGTGATGGAGTCATTGTTGTCGCAGGGAACAAAACAGTAATGTCATCTCTTAGCAAGGCTCACAGCTACTGTTTTATGTCATCCACTGTAAAGCAAATTAAATGAATACTGCAGCACATTATTAACTGTTTTTTTCACATTATATGAGGAAACTGGTGTATCATAAGTGTCAAAACTGACATTATATACCATACTTTTCTCAATAATTATAACATTTTGGGGATACAGTAGAAGCCTGCTTAACCGAGGCACTCATTTCATCATATAGACGAACTGTGGCAGGAATCGGAGTCGTTCGAAGATCTTCATGCTTAGTTCCACGTCACCTCATGTTGCTTTGCTTCCTTGACTAGTTGTGAGTTGTATCTCGACATTCATACACATGCATCATTTTGTGCGCTTTTGTTTTGTTTTTCTCACCAAGGTGAGTAGCAAACATAAGTGAGTAGTAGTTTCGTTACAAACAAAATTAGGTGATGTAAGCCATATCGACAGCGGCAAGCTGATTAAAAATGTGGCATCTGAGTAGGGTGTGGGAGAAGTTACAGTGGGGATTGGAGACAAAAAAAAGCAGACATTGAGAAGTGGGTATCTCAGTGTGTCAACTGAGATGAAGGTTCTAGTCAAAAAGCACTTAAAAATATGAGTACAAAAAAGCATCTGGAACTTTGTATATCTTGTTTTCTGAAATGATTTCTAAAGGGAGTCCAATCAGTGGGCTGATACTTCATGCAAAAAGCACTCGGGTTCCATAAAGTATTGCAATATAGTGAAGAAGAGTTCTCAGCTAGTGTGGGATGGTTAATTGGTTGGAAGAAACAGTATGGCATAAGACAGATAAACATTGCTGGTGAAAAGCTAGCTGCCAACGAAGGGGATGTGGACATTTTCCAAAAAAATTTGAAAAAGTAATTTTAAAACAAGGCCTTACTTCAGAACAGATCTTCAACACATTCCTCACACAGAAGGTCTGTGCTCAATCGAGGCAGTCCTGGCTTACATAGAATAACAAGAGCAGTTCAAACTGCATGTTTTGCTTTGGATGAGACAGTGGTGCAACATAGCAGCGAGTGCAATAAAAGTGTAACTTGTTTTAAAAAAGATACTGTACATACTATTGTATTTCCATTAAGGGAACACTTTTGTCAGTTGTAAACTGAGACCGCGATTTCCTACACTTTCCATCTTAATCAAGTTTTCTGCTATCCAAGCTACGCTCAGTCCCAATTACCATGGATAAGCAGGTTTCTACTGTATTTAGACCTTGCAATGAGGATTAATTGGAGAGAGATACATCATAGAGAGAGATTGTGTTTGTGTGTATGTGATTGTGTTTGAAGTGTGTGTGTGTGTGTGTGCATGTGCGTGCATGTGTGTGTGTGTGTGTGAGAGAGAGAGAGAGAGAGAGAGAGAGAGAGAGAGAGAGACAGAGACAGAGAGACACAGAGAGAGAGAGAGAGAGAGAGAGAGAGAGGGAGAGAGAGAGAGAGAGACACAGAGAGAGAGGCAGACAGACAGAGAGACAGACAGATAGAGAGAGGGAGAGGGAGAGGGAGAGGAAGAGGGAGAGTTAGAGGGAGAGGGAGAGGGAGAGGGAGAGGGAGAGGGAGAGGGAGAGGGAGAGGGAGAGGGAGGGAGAAATTGAAGCATTGTCAAGGTTTATTAAAGAAGTAAAACATTTGGGGAGAAAATAGGTTTAGGTTGCCCACTAGTAAAAAGAAGATGAACTGGGGGAAAAAATTAAATAATTTATTTCTCTTTTCTTCTCTTCTTGTCTTCCTTTTCCTCCTTTTCTCTCACTTCCTCTTCACCCTACCTACTTGTGACCTATTCCTAACTGTAAATTTTTTGCATTGACTGCTATTTGAACAGGGGACCACTAGCATCATAACAAGCACCCAAGGGGAGGTTCTAAGCTGTATCTCCGCCATGTTAAATTAGTGATGTTCATGTTCCTTTTTCTCAGAAAGTATTTGATCAATTGAAACGAAATTTGGTGGACTTTTAGATCTGTATCTTTTCTTTAAACGTTGGTTTTATAAAAACAATATGTTTGTAAACAAATTTTTTATATTTTTTTTTTGCAATATTCAATTTATCATTTTTTTTTTCATTAAAAAATTAAGTAACTTTTTCCCTATTGAAGATAAATGCATAATAAAACCACCGTTTCTTTATGTGTGTGGCTGTAATAGCTGGGAAAAAAATCAGATCTCTACTCTTAATACTTCCTGAGAAAAAGGAACATATATGTAGGAAAAACAAAATCAGAGAAAAACTGCGTTAAAGATAAAATGTACCTTAATGTGCTCCAGGTGCATACTCATGATCATCTGGGTTTTCCTCAACTTCTCTGACCCTTTTCTTACTTAGTTTTAGCTTCCTGGCCTCTTTGGAACTGTTTTCAAATTTAGTATCTGCCTTTTTCACACGTAATTCGTCAATTTTGGAGCACGCAGCAATCATGTTCGTTTGTGGTTCAATACCCATATTTCTTAATACTTGAATCCCACCACTGCAGCCCTCATTAAATGATAGCACAGCATCATATACACCTAATAAAAGAGTCTTCTTTCCCACAAACACAGTTTTTGGCACTCTGGTCCAAATGACATTATGGAAAGACTCGTTCGGATTTTGAGTCCTTGCATGTAAACATTTCTGAAGCTCAGGATGGGCCAAACTTCTATAAACTGGCTTAATAATGTTTGCTACAGCCATGGGTAAGGGGTTGTGCTTGTATTCTTCCCCACTGATTACTGCCCAGTTGTATTTGCACCATGAATCATCACCTTTGGGACATAAAATGTGCATCGGATGACTGTCAGTGGAAACCCTACAGTCAGCGCTGGACATTTAAATTCTGTTTTAAAGGGCATTATGCGCCATTATGGCACAAAACGACTTTATAACATGTAAATTAAACTTCATTCAATCAAAATATACAATAAACTGAAAATTCATATTTTTGACCAAATCTGCTTACAACCTCCCCTTAACCACTATGCCACGAGTGATTGATGAGCAGTGAAGTGAAAATTCATCTATTTAAGTTTAGAGATCTCTGATACATGAAATAAGAAATACCTGTTTTTGTGCAAGGTTTGTTTTGTCACGTGACAGGTCCTGAGTAATGCTAAAAAAGCTCTAGTGATTGTATTTTTGATATGGTACAAAGGTCGTTTTTGTATCATCGTATCATAGTAATTAGCACATATGATTAAGGGTAAACAGTGAGCTGTATTTCTGGCATTGAGCGGTGCATAGCTAGGGTAAAGGCACAATGCTAGGGAGCCAGGAAAGTAGGAGAAGGGAGGGAGAGTGGGCGGAGCTTCATTGCTGCACGACTCCAAATTATCTTTTGCCAATATTTGCTAGTTTAGGGGAAAGGAGGGAGAGTGGGCGGAGCTTCATTGCTGCACGTCTCCAAACTATCTTTCGCTAACATTTGCTAATTTATTAAGGAAATAAAATAAAATATTTTTGGTTGATCAGATTTATAGATAAACAACAGGGTGTACTACAACATAGAGTTTGACTGTCGCCAGTATGTCGGAATTTTGTCCCTCAGGAATTCTTTTACATGCTTGTAAGTCTGCAGACATGAGCCTGTCACATTTATGCAAACATAAGTGCCATCGACCTAGACCGAGATTGAACTCATGATCTTGAGCACAGAAAGCCAGTGCTATACCAATTGCATCACTCAGGCCAACATTATTAATAATGTAATTTCATACATTTACATAATATGCAAATTAAGTCAAGTGAAGATGCACTAGTCAGGTACCAATGTTGTTGTTGTTGTTGTTAATAATAATAATAATAATAATAATAATAATAATAATAATAATAATAATCAGTGGTTTTTTCTGGGGGTACGTGGGGTATAGGCATACCCTTTAAATATTTTTTCCAGTTTCATATAGGAGAAAATCACAATATGAAATCTTTAGAGATTTGTGCCAAACAAAATAACGAATGTGATTATGCACATAATTTGCATTAAAATAGTTATTTTTAGTGTTACTTTTGTTATCTAGACTATTAAATTACTAAAGTGCAGTAACTCCGCCTTGTCAATAATAAAGTTTTTAAAAATTTTGAAATCAAATATATTTCAACCAACTTGTGGTCACCCTCATTGTCAGTGATAACATTGACCACCATTGAGGAATATTGACAAGGCCGAGTTACTGCATTTTAGTAATTTAAATAAGTCAGTGTTTTATGAACATTATCTATACCATGGTTTTCGAGAGGTGGGGCCTGATATTAGCTCTGCAATCAGGAAAACAAATGAGCGCTACAGCATGTTACTGGTTTAACATTAGCATGTGCTCAAGAGTTTGTTGTATCCCTTTCCGCTTGGATTGATATTGCATTTATTTGAATTAATATAGCTGCACATGTCAATTTGTCTCTGGCTATTCTGCAGTTGTATTTCATTTATTAAATTATATATGCCCATGTGGAAATTATTCCGTATATACATACATTCAGATGATTAGCATTAATATTGTGTAACCTTATATGTTGTATGAACAGACTCAAAATATAAAGTACCAGTACTATAAGTTGCATTTCTGTAATGGTTTGTGAAAGGTGAAAGAAACCATGTAAGCATATCATGAAGTAATTTGCAGCTTTACAGGTAGAATTGATGTGTACGCCTCAGAGTTCTTAAAGTTGTATAACCTTATGCATATTGTGTGACATTCTACTTTCATTTTAAATATATAGGTAAGTTCGGAATGTTCCATACATTTATTTTAGGAAAAAAGCACTGATGATGATGATGGCGGTGATGATGATGATGATATGATGATTATGATATGATGCTATGATGATATGATGATGATATGATATGATGAAGATGACGATGATGATGAAGATGACGATGATGATGACGATGACTATAAATAGCAGCCAACTCTAGTCTGCATGAAGAACAAATAACAGACCTAATGGAACAATAGGCACAGGTTTTAAAATACCATACATAGTCTGAAGACTTCAGACGGAAGAGATTTTATAACAATTTAGTTGCAAGGTAAATTTTTTTGTAATTTTAAGATCGGCTGAAGGTTATTTAATAGGTTTTGCTGCAAAGAGTAATCTTTAAATTGGAGCTTTGGTGGTTTGATTACTGATAAATATTTCTCATAAATTATGCATTGTGTTACAATGTATTGTACAGTATAGTCAAATATGTCATAAAGAATACAAGGCAGTGAAATTTAAAATTTATCAAATTATTTTAAAATTAAAGACTGTATTTACATTGCAAAATAATATGAAAGCAAAAAATAAATGTAAAAAAATTGGAAGTCAAATTCGGAATCTATAGGTCGGCTGGCTAACTACTGAACTACTGAGTATAACAGGAGTTTTTGTTGAATATTGTTGTGAATCTGTATCTTCCCACCTGGGCCGTAGCAAGGTCCTTCTGTGCCCTTGGCAAGTTTGACAAATCTGCCCCCTCCTACACTGGGGGAACTGAACATTTTTTTTTTAATTTCTCTAAAATTGTTTATTATTTTAATATAAAAACACTTTTAATATCAAAGAAAACCTAAACCTCAATTTTAAAATGAACTAAGTGTTCAACTTTCAAGGTTCTAAAACCTTACTTTCAGACGATTGAACTACTTAAAAAATAATTAAATCATAAAATGTAGTATCAAAAGTAAACTACATAATAGGCCTGAGGCCTACTAAAATGTTTAACACATTGTTTATATTATTGTTATGCTTGTTATCTCCCACCCTATTTTCTTTCACATCACTTCTGTTTTAATGTATAGACTAATAATTTATGTTAATCATTATTATTGAATTTCTTTGAAGACAGTGCTCAGATTAAGACTGTATACGTATATTGTAAACCTGTAAGTGTATCATATCTCTAACCCTAATATACCTTCGGGTGAAATAGGGTTTGATGGATTCTAGGAGTGGATGATCTTATGTTACTAAGATATACACGGATTCTTCATTTGCAGGAGCATTTATTAAACCTTGCATCCTCACATGATACAGGCGGAAGACGGAGTGTTCATCACACACAAACGGAAATGGATGCCATCTTGCACAGAGACTTATGAAACAAAACACAGTCGTCTCTGTTGCCAACATTATAAAATATATACAGAAACTAAATATAACATAACCTGTATTTAAATTATAGTATGGATGCCGCACAATCCAACACACCTCCCTAATTTAAATACATTTCACACATAATTCAGAGACAAACTTTTTATGTTTAACAATAGGCAAAGATTTGGTCATAATATCAGCAACTAAATCATTAGTCTTTACATGATGCAATGCAACACAACCTTCTCTAACCTTTTCCTTTATAAACAAATCCCTTACATTTATGTGTTTAGTGCGTTTATGAGATTGTTCATCTTTCGCAATACTCAACGCTCCAATGTTGTCATTAAAGATTTTTACACAGATCTTTCCTGAACCTAAAATCTCAAATACATTTCTGATATACAAGGATTCTTTGATTCCCTCTGTTAATCCGAGATATTCAGATTCAGTCGAAGACAATGTTACTGTTTTCAATTGTTTAGACTGCCATGCAAAAACAGATCCACTCAATTTCATTACATAACCTGTCTGAGAAAAACCTTTTTCAACATCACATGCATAAGATGCATCAACAAAACATTCTACATTCAAATTTCCACTTCTTTGAAATACAAGACCCTTATCAATTGTACCAGCAATATATCTTAGCACACTCTTACATGCAGTCCAATGTTCCTCTCCATAACAGTTATTATACTGACTTAGTTTACATACTGTATACATGAGATCTGGACGGGTTGATATTGCTAAATACATCAAAGATCCTATCAGTTCTTGATATGGAATGTTTTCATCTCTTGTGTCATGCTTTGGTAATTCACGACCAGCTGACATAGGAGTACTTTTTGGAGTTACATTAGTCATGTTATACTTCTTTAATAATTCTAACATGTACTCTTTTTGATCAAGTTTCAAAATACCATTTTCCTGATCATAGTTAACTCTCATTCCTAAACAATTTTTTATTTTTCCCAAAAATTTTACTTCATATTTCCTTCTTAGAGCTTCATGGAATTTTTGCTTTTCACTCTCCCAATTAGAAAAACAAAAAATATCGTCCACATATAAACATAGATAAATGGCCAATGAACCCTTTCTTTTAACAAAAACACATGGATCGCATATAGATTGAACAAATCCCATTTCCTTAAAGAAATCTTTGATATTTTCATTCCATGAACGACTTGCTTGTTTTAAACCATAAATACTCTTTTTTAATGCACATACTTTATCATCTACAGCAAAACCTTCTGGTTGTTCCATGTAAATAGTCTCATTTAAGTTCCCATTTAAAAAAGCAGTAGTTATATCAATATGCTCCATGTCAAAACTTAACTCATTAGATATGGCCATAATTAGTCTTAAAGTTTCAGGGCGAATGACCGGTGAATAAGTTTCCTCATAATCTATTCCTTTTTTCTGAGAAAATCCTCTAGCAACTAGTCTAGCTCTATGACAATCATAATTTCCATCAGAATCCTTTTTTACCTTAAATATCCATTTGCTTTTTACAACATTGTGATTTTTAGGTCTATCTACTAATTCCCAAACATCATTCTTTACTAAAGCTTGATATTCTTTCTCCATAGCATGCTTCCAATCTGGATCTTTCATAGCATTTATCCCTGAACTAGGAGTGATACCTACAGTACTTAGAGCTTCAGAATTATACATAACATAATCCTCATGCCATGCAGGTCTTTGTCTAATTCTTTCTGGCCTTTCTGAATCCTGATTTTCTGCATCTTGAAATTCATTACCATCTGTTTCAGACAAGATATCATCATTTTTCTGATCACTGACATTTTTATGAACAATTACTTTTTTCTCTATGACATTATTCCCATCCCATTCTGGAACTAATTCATCAAATTTTGGAACAGTATTATTTCCATCAAGAATACAACCCAATTTATTTTCAATGAAAACAACATTTCTGGATATAATGACATAACCGGGACGGTTTGGATCAGCAACCCTATAGCCTTTTGTTCTTTCACAGTAACCTACCATGATCATTTCTTCAGATTTAGAATCAAATTTGTTTCGCTTAGTCTTTGGTACTAATGACATGACTTTACATCCAAATAATCTAATATTGGATAAATCAACTTTCTTACCAGTCCAAAGTTCTAAAGGAATTTTGTTATCTAAAGCTACAGTGGGACTTCTATTTTTTAGATAAATAGCACAATTTACAGCTTCAGCCCAATATCTCTTGTCCAACTTAGCATTAATTAACATAGCCCTAGCACGTTCAACACACGTTCTATTAAGCCTTTCTGAAACACCGTTTTGTTCTGGAGTGTACGGAACAGTAAATTCTAGAACTATACCATGATCACTACAAAACTGTTTCATTTCAGCATTATCATATTCTCTACCATTATCTGATCTTAGCCTTTTGATTTTACAATCTGTTTGATTTTCGACCATCAATTTAAATTCTTTGAACTTTTCAAAACAGTCACTTTTCTTTTTCATAAAGTATACAAAACTCATTCTGGAATAATCATCGGTGAATGTAACAAAACATGTAGCTTGACCATAAGACAATGCATCCTTTTCTGGATAACATACATCACTATGAACTAATTCCAATAATTGAGTTGCTCTAGTGGCTGGTTTGTTAAATGGCAATTTACTGTGTTTTCCCTTTATACACGGAATACAAGTTTCATTTTTATATGGAGTGAAAGTGATACCATCAGCTAAATTTCTCAACTTCAACAAATCGTTATAGTTTAAATGACCCATTCTTTGATGCCATAATTCCTGAGAATTTTCAACTGACAATAATGCAGCAAAATTACTTTCATTTGCCATATTATTATTCACTTCAACATTATCATACACAGTAGCAGTAGATATTCCTTCCCTATCTAATTTGTAAATTCCATTTACTACACTACCGGTTAATATGCTCTCACCTATAATTTCTATGTTTTTCGGAAAAACATTTACTCCTTTTTCATCAAATACTATTATATTACCTTTCTTTGCAATTTGATGAACTGACAATAAATTAGCAGCACTATCCGGACAAAATATTACGTCTGAAATAGTAGCCTTGGTTAAGCCTTTGTTATTTATCATTAAAGTAACATCACCTACACCTTCACTTTTCAAGACAGTATTATTTGCAACTAAAATTTCTCGTGATTCGTCACGATTCACAAAATCTGCAAGATCCTTTCTATGAGAAATTGGTTTGCTACAGCAACTATCAAAATACCACTCATCTTTACCTAAATTTGCACTAGACATAGCAAAGCCTGACATAGCTACAGTCAATAAACCAATATCTTTGTCATTATTACCTGAAGAATTCTTCGAAGAACTTGACTGATGATTTCCACCTTTGTTCTTTTCCTTCTTCATTTTCTTCCATTCTATGCAGTCAGGTTTCTTATGACCTTGCTTGTGACAGTGATAACAAGTGGGCACAAATACACCAATTTTCTTCTTTGGTCTTGACCTTGCTGTAAGAGCTGTCTCACTTTGCCGCTCCCTTGTTCCCTCATCATAGTTATGAAGAAAAGCTAACACACTTTCCAGAGTCACTTTAGTATTTGCAGCACCATATGAAAGTATGAGTGAAGTGCAAGAGTCTGGAAGTCCATGCAAAAGCATAGCACCAATTTTTTCATCAGTATAGACTACACCACAATCCGCTAGTTCACCACGAACAGTAAGCATATGATTTATATATTCGTCCACTGATTTGAAGTCATCAAGTCTGGCTCTGTAGAGTCGCCTCTCCAGTATTAATTGACCTGCAACACCCTGCTCACCAAAATCTTTTCCAAGTTTATCCCACGCTGCCTTGGCTGTCGTGATCCCCAAGATTCGAGAATGTATAGGAGTTGCCACCGCCATTCCAATCTTGGCAAGTGCCCTTTGATTGTGAATAGTATTGCTATCAGTTCCTTCAATAGCACCCCAAAGTCCACAATCTATTAGAAAACACTTCATTTGGAATTTCCAGGTTGCAAAATTGTTACGTCCTTCCAGCTTGATAATCCCTGGTACTCCAGATACAGACAAAACAGTAGTTGTCGTAGTGGCACCAGTTTCTGCTTCCGTCGCCATGTTTCTTGAAGTTTCCGTCTTGGTAATATCTCCTTAGAAGATAACTAATCGTCCTGGGCAGATATTAATCTTCCTGGGCCCATAACCTGATGGATTCTAGGAGTGGATGATCTTATGTTACTAAGATATACACGGATTCTTCATTTGCAGGAGCATTTATTAAACCTTGCATCCTCACATGATACAGGCGGAAGACGGAGTGTTCATCACACACAAACGGAAATGGATGCCATCTTGCACAGAGACTTATGAAACAAAACACAGTCGTCTCTGTTGCCAACATTATAAAATATATACAGAAACTAAATATAACATAACCTGTATTTAAATTATAGTATGGATGCCGCACAATCCAACAGGGTTTATTTCAATTTGGATATTCAATAAATAAATATAGGTAAAAGTATTTTTTTCGAATAAGTTAGAAACTTCTTAAAACACCTTCTGCAACATGCAATGAGAAAATGGAAAAATGCATAGTATTTTGTATTAACAGTTAAATCGATCTGTAGGCCCGGGTTCGATCCCCGGTACCTCCTCAGATTTTTCTGAGGGAGGGAGCTCTGGAACGGAGTGCACTCAGCCTCATGATCCAAACTGAGGAGCTACTTGATAGAGAAATAGCGGCTCCGGTCACGGAAACCACCAATAACGGTCTTGGGTGTCGGCTGTTCATCGGCCGCGGGTCACAACACATATTCCATGTAAAGTTACAGAAATTGATTTTGATGTACATTAATACATTGTGTGATTAAAAAACTAAACACTTTTAAAATAGGAAATTTTAGTTCACACTTTATTTATAAACATTAGTAAATAGTAATGACAAAAGGAATTGAGATCTGCTCATTCGGCTTTTTCTGTTATAATATAGTTGGTCAGTCATTTTTGCATGTAGCATGTAACAGTACGTGCGATGCCTTTGTTGATCGCTTTGTAATCAATCCTGCCGATATGACAGTTAGCTGGAAAGGGATTGAGTTGAACCACTTTCATCTCAATAATAACTTACATTTTAATTTCTATTGTCGTTATATATTATCTTTCCATATTGTTCATGACTTATGTTATCATACTCTGTCAATAAGAAACGTGTTAATTTAAGAACGTTGCATGACTTCTTTTAGTTTGTAGACAATCGGCATAATACTACAGATGTACAGATAATACTACAGATGTCCGCCGCCGTGGGTGAGTCGGTAGCACGCCTGCCTTCCACTCCGGCAGCCCGGGTTCGATTCCCGGCCGGGTCGGGGATTTTTCAGTAGTGAAAGATCCCCTCCCCGGGTTCAGGACTGGGTGTTTGTCAGTAGGTTAAGTCTTAGATTAAGATAATGCACATTGTGCGCGATTCCTTAATTATTATAATACTACAGATAGTTCACGTGCAGTAATTTTTAATAACCCGAGAGATTTCTTCCATTAATGTGGAATTTTTATTGCTTGATAAATTGCACCAGTCTAAAAAAAGGCGGGATTTTTCATGGTTAATTTTGCGCCCTCTTTGTACCTGCGCCCTTGGCGGTGGCCCACCTCGCCACCGCCTAGCTACGGCCCTGCTTCCCACATTCAATTTTAAATACTTTGGCATGAGTGAATGGGACTTTTTAAAAATACCTATTATACTGTTCAGTTTGGAATAACAGTATCTTTCTTTCAATACCGTCGTTCATCAAAACAACTTTCTGAATACACATACATTCAACTTATGATTTCTTTCCAAGCTGGAAGATAACTGGGTGCTGCTAGTCCAGCTGTTGGCAACTCTAGTGTAGCGTTTCCTCACTGAAAACATGAATGTCCTGCATTATATTAGAGCATATTTGGTGCAAATCTTTCTGTGAATACTTTGCATCTCAAAACCAAGCACATTTTGCAACCTAGAATGATAATGCCATCTCGTATCTCCATCATCCATGGATTAAGCCAATTGAAAACTCCCAACATCCTCATCCGGGATCAAAGCCTTGACCTTCCATGCCTCAACCAGGTCTCCTACTAAGTGTGTAAATTATTTAATTTAGCTCATACAACGAAGCAGTGAACCATTAAATTTTAATTTTGCAGTTATTGGCAGGTTATACAACAAATAATGAACTGTTGTATTTTGTTTTTGGATGATTGACAAGTCAGGTTTTCGTAGAATGAGGTAATGAGTACTTAAATTTTTCTTTTCCATTTACCATTGAAGAAGCAGTAACCTCCATGGGAGTATGTCATGGTGATCACAATAATCTGTGTTTCTGCCTAAACACAGAATAGACATCAATACAGACATTTAAATCCTACATGTTAGTCCAAAAGGTCACAATCCCAATACACTTGGATGATACGAAATATACAAACACATCATATTAGATAACACAAATATCTTGAATGAACAACTACAATGCAAATCACATACACTTTACAACTAAATCTTATAAATCATCTTCCTGCAACATAGGCAATAAGAGAATTAGTTGCTGAAGATGGCTACCCACGAGGTAGAAAGCACTCCACCAAGGTAATTTCAAATTACCAAACTAGTACTGGTGGAGAGTGTCAATTGTCACAAATGTTAACATGTAGTTTATAAATTGATCTAAAGTTTGATTTTTAGTATACAGGTACCGTACTGAAAAACAATCATTATTAGGTATTAATTATTTACCGGTAGTTAGTTTGAATTATGTTGTTTATATTCTATGTTTTAGCTCTGCATAAATTAAATGGCTTGCAAGGAAGTCTCATAGTAAGAGTACCCAAGGAGTATGAACCACACTATAAGCAATATGACTATGACCTGCCAGCACACCACATCTTCATCATGGACTGGTATCATCAAGATGCAGAATTTAGGTTGCCAGGACTCAGAGGACCTGAAGCAACACAGTTCACAACTTACTACTTAGTTAATGGACGTGGACAATATCAGGTTAGTTTCTCTTAAAATTGGTTATTTTTAAGGTATTCATGCCTAGAGGGTAAAATTGACATTTCTTACTCAAATGTATTAATCTATATTAATAAAAATGAATTTTCAAAAGGGTTGTTGCCGCATCACTTGAGAACGGCTCGACCGATTTGGCTGATTTTTATTTTGTTGTGATCGTAATTGTCTGGAGAAGGTTTGTATGAAAGAAAATTTTTGGAAAATCCACGGGGAAAGTCGGAAATGTGATGAAAAGAGGCAAAGTTAGACAAAGTTAGACAGTTCTGCTGTCAATTGTTTACATAAAAAAATTGAAGTGTGACAAAAGAAGTGTGACATTCACAGTTTGAGAGTTCCACTTTCACATGTTTTCATAACAAAACAAACAAAAACAAAAGTGAGTCTTGCAACCAAACCAAATAGAAAGTATGTTATCCATTCATTTTGAGAATGCAAGTCCGTGTAAACAAATGCACGTGATTTGAACCCCACCACACATCATGCTACAAGACAATATAGTGTGGTATTAGATTTTATTTTTATAACAGTAAAAGCTCATAAAATGTGACGAAAATTTTTAAGATAACAATATCAACTTATTGCAAATGTTTCAATGTATTGCGAAACGTGGCATTCGCGAAATAACCCTCCAGTTTGCGAGAGTCATTGTTGTGAATAATGTAAACATACAAATTTCAGTGAACAGCGAAACGTGGTGTTTATAATTTATAACCCAGTCTGTGAGAAGCATTAAACATAATGACTGAAATTCAACCAGGCCCAAGTGGCATAATTAAAAATAAGAGAGGTAAATCTTTGCGAAGTGGACAGAAGGAAATTATATTGAATGTGTTTAATGGGTTTAAAAAAATATATATCAAGCACTTGCAATTGAGGACGTTGTAAAATTGACATATGGATTCACCGGTATATGTACCATAAGTATCTGGAAAGTGACTCTGGTGTAGTGAAAACTCCCCCAAGAAAGGCTGAAAAGTTGCATAGTGTTTTAGATAACATTGATGACTTTGTGAAAAGTGCTATTCGAGCAAAAGTTCATCAATTCTTTTTTGATAACATACCTCCAACTGTGGATAAACTTCTTTGTGCTGTCAATGAGGACTCCGACCTACCTAATTTTAAAAGAACAACAATTTATAAGTTATTGTTGGACATTGGAATGAAATATGTGAAAAGAAGTGAGGTTAATGTTATAGTAGATCGTGATGATATTGTACTTTGGAGAAGATGATATCTTAGAGCTGTACGGCAATACCGAGCAGAGGGTCGAAAGTTTTATTATTTAGGCGAGACATGGGTAAATGCAGGACACACCACCCCTAAAATTTGGCATGACACTACTGTTGAATCAAAGGAAAATGTTTTTAGGGCAGGATTAAGTCAAGGTTTAAAAAATCCTATGGGTAAGGGGAAACGCCTAATAGTTACGAATATAGGTAGTGAAACAGGCTTCGTAGATGGGGGTTTGCTCATTTTTGAGTCAAAGAAAACAGGTGAGTACCACGAAGACATGAATGGAGAGGTATTCCGTAACTGGTTTGCTAATGTTTTGCCGAAACTTGAACCCAACAGTTTAATAGTTATGGACAATGCATCATACCACAGTGTGAAACTCTATCGGCGTCCAAATACTTCTTGGCGTAAACAAGATATTGTGGAATGCCTACAAGAAAAGAATGTAACATTTAATGATAAAAGTGTTAAGGCAGAGTTAGTGATCTTAGCACAGGAATTCGTGGACAAAGATGAAAATAAATATGTGGTTGTGATATGGCAAATAAAGCGGGCCATCAAGTACTGAGGTTGCCCCCTTATCATAGCAATTTGAATCCAATTGAACTGGTATGGAGTTTTATCAAAGGGTTTGTGGCCAGAAATAACAAAACTTTTAAATTATGCGATGTTAGGAAACGGTTTGACAGAGCAGTATTGATGGTGACGCCAGAAATGTGGCAAAAGGAAATCAAGCATGTAGTGGCTATATCTAGCGTTTTCTGAGGAAATAGTTTAAGTGTGATAAGTCGTTCTTCCTCATTTCAAGTTCTATGTAGCCTACAAATAGAAAGTCCTTCATAAGTTAATTTCAAATTACAAAATAAAAACCCGGGCGACGCCGGGCCTTTTAAGCTAGTATTTTATAAAAGAACTGTTATGGTAAACAGTTCCTGCTTAAAATTGATCAAACAATTGCATTTTAAAAATTGTACTGTTTATATGTTTTATCTCTTTATAATCTAAATGACTTGCAAGGGAGCCTCAAAACTGAAAGATTGAAAAATTATCTCTAATGTTTTGGTCATAGGAAAAACTTTTTCTTTCAGTCCTTGTCCAACATTTTTTTAAAACTGGATTAAAGTTACATTTGTGTATGTTGATGTATTAAGCATATTTTTATTATTTAATAACTATGTTGTTTTTGTTCGCCCTACAATGTGTGTCTGTTTAACTACGGCTCTGCTTTTATTTTGGGACACCCACGCCGCCACATGGTAAAACTTATAACCTAGCGGTAACCATCTTGTTCTTGTAAGTTTAGTAATTAACCAGTGATGCCATGTGTTCTACACAGTGATGCTTAATAAAACCAAAGGACGCTACTACAGAATACGCTTGTTTTATTGAAAATTACCAACAGTGTAAGAATCCAGAAGGACAGCAATAGTGTTAACAAGATTTATGTCTCTCTTACTGTATTCCATCCTCTCCTTATTTTGTATGTTCACTAGCAGGTCCTCATGGCTTTGCCTGTGATTATTTACTCAACTACTAGACATTTTGTTTAAATAATTTATTAAACAGAAAATGAATTAAAACATATTTAAAACACTGACATTGTTTTTACATAAATTGCATGAATTACATGATTTTATTCTTTATTAAATTGCTTTACATAATAAATATAAGTAATTAAACGAATAGACTGATTCTTATATTGCCATATGGATATACAGATTTGAAATGAAATGACATACCACAGATTTATGAACCTTCCCCACATCATGCATAAACAATTAAAACGATTGATAATTAACACTGCAGTGCCTGCGTGGCGTCTGACAGATGCCAGCCCAGATTCATTTCACTATATCTAGAATACCTAAGAGGCCATTGTGCTGACCTGCTATCTACCTTTCGGTCAACTACTCTTAAGTAACATATCCAAGCGGCAACCCACCAATGGTGGAGTGAAGTTATTGTTGCGAAAGTGTAGATGGCGTCTGTGAGACACCGCGCGAGCTTTATTGTTACAAGGTAAGTTACCGGTTAAAAACAAATTTCTTGCAGAAACTAGTGATCATAATCCTACAATGCCAATCTTTTCTGATGGAAATTATTTATCTTTAGGCTAGGGCTCCACTAGCTGTATTTGACTGCTGCCGCGAGCAGCATTCTACTGCCTAGATTTTTTACCGCAAGAAGGTGGCTTCACTTGCTGTAAATTTTTTGCGAAAAAAAGCTGTAGTTTACTGCTCCGCTCTGCTCAGCCTGGCTTCACTAGCAGTTTTGTACACAGCGTTGTGGGGTTATTGCGCATAGAATGTAGACCGTCTTGTGATAAGTGGTGGAAATGGGTGCTTTGTATCAGTGGCGTTCCTAGAGTGGGGCGGTGGGGTGGTCCGCCCCAGGCCCCACTTACTATGATGCCCCCCATTAATGCCCCATCCTAATATAAAAATTAATGTTTCACTCTTTTTTTCACTCATCGGTATTTTTGTATTAAATAAAAATATAGCATATTTGACGTGTTGCCAAAAAAAATTGACTCTAGTTACCACTGTTTTCGTCTCAGGTTCATGAGTCGGCCGCAAGAAGCCTCTAGAACAGTGGTCTCCAACTCGCTGTATTTTGTGCGCATGCAAGCAGGCTTTCACTGTGCGACCCCTGTGCACCACATGATGTTTATTTGAACCGAAGTTCGGTCGGCAGAGGTGGGTCGTCTATTTAACCAGCTTCCAAGCATTATGTTGGGTGTAGAATGTGTTCCAATATGTAGGCTATCGACCGCTATATTTATGATAACAAATACCAATATAAGAGAAGTTTCAGTGACTTTCATTCGGATTTTCTCCGAACTAACTTCCCCCGACTGCACAGACATGTTGCTAGGATATTGTCCACATACATATACGAGCAGTTTTTCACTAATGAAAATAAACAAAACCCGCAGCAGAAGTCAATTATCAGATGTAAACTTAAAATGTGAACTTACACTGGTTGCTGCACAAACATTGATTCCAGATGTTGAAAAACTTCTGCGTCAAAAGAGACAACAAAAATCAAGAAAATTAGATACCACTAATGAGTGATTTTGTAGTGTGAAATGTTTTATTTGAGCTGTTCTTTAATTCTGATGTATTACATGGAGATATAGTTTATCTGAATTTTGCTTCAAATATAACTTTAGTATTAATATTTATGTTCAATAATATAAATGTGGAAGTGTGTCATTTAAAAGAATGTGTCTACATTTTGTTTTCATTTCACAGAATTTGTTGCATTACGATTTAATTACTATAAAATTGAATAAAATCAGGAACTTTTCAACTATGTTCAAAACTATAGAATTAATTTGTGTGCATTATTTTGCTAGGAATATATTGTACATTATTTGCGTCGTTACAAACATCATGACTTCACGAATGTTCTTTGTAGAAAACATAAGTAAATGATAATGAAATAATAATGTAATACAAAATTTATGCAACAATCATCTGTTGATATGGCAATATTATTTTTGAATTTCAAAAGCCTAATGAGCATGCTGACACTGAACTCAAGAGAGGCAGTATTCCATGCGGTGTGTGCACACTAAATGATTCTAGTGTGCAATGGATAAGCTTGCACTTACTGCTGTACTCATTGTGCAATGAGTTGGTGGCCGCTGCTCTAGAAGATGCGCTATGGGTTACATGCAGCAGATATATCATTTAATTGAAGAAAATAGAGCAAGCCTTATTTATAAATTAACTTAACAAAACACTTAATGTGTACGATGGTTTATAAGAGTTAAAATGCGTTCAAGAAGAAATTCCAAACTTATGTTTAGCACTAAAGTTGTTTTTAACTATTTGCATTTCAGTTGCAACTTGTGAAAGAAGTTTTTCAGAACTGAAATTAATCAAAAACTATTTGTGCTCAACAGTGAGCCAAATCAGACTAAATGGACTAGCAACGTTATACATCGAGAACAATTTGGCTATGAAAATAAAGGTTAATGAGACAATTAGACAATTTTCTGGTGTTGAAGCTATAACAAGACAATTATAAACGTGGCTCTTTATTATGTATATAATTTTTTCGTATAGATTAGCCTGTGGAGAAGATCTGAAAGACCAAAAATCTAGCCAAAGAAAAAGAAGTTAAAAATAGCCATGTTGGTAGCTTTTACTTGCGGAGGGGGTCTCAAAAATAAATCCGCCCCGGGCCCCAAGTGGTCTAGTTACGCCACTGCATTGTATATCTTGAAAGTAATTGTATGCTAGCTATTGGTTTTCCATCGCCAGAGATTGCATAAAAGAAAATGTGGATTCATCCAATATTAAGTCACAGGAAATGTGAAGGCGTGTTTGCTACAATCCATCACAAACTTACGGCAAATTCAGAAATATTTTTTTTTTAATTCTACCGGATGTCGGAGGGTTCCTTTGATTATCTTCTATCTGTGGTTTCAGGCAGAATTGCCTAGGGTATCGAGACATTCGTCGAGATGACTTACTGCTGCTGCCAGCAGATTTCTACAGCGAGTGAAGCCAGGTTTCTGCGGCAGATTACTGCACCAAAATGGAACATGTCCTATTCCGCGGCAGTAGAAATTTTTACTGCTGCAGTAATTGTGTTAAGAGCAGTGAAATGACTGCCCATATAGCCACCTAGACTTGTTTGCGTGTGTTCCATTTTCAGGCAGTAGAATGCTGCTCGTGGCAGCAGTCAAATACAGCTAGTGGAGCCATAGCCTAAGGATTGGCAATGATTGGAAAGGAGAAGAAATATTATAATCTTTCTGATCCAAATGATTGGATGATAGTGCAAAGGTTGCTAGAAGAAGATGTTGATGATGATGTTGAACTTGATTGCGATAGTGATCCTGAAGAAGACATTGTGGAGCCTAGAAGTGAGTCTATGGACACTGAACAAGAAGCAGATGATGATAATGATTATAGTGAATGTGATAAATATTTCGTAGGGTGGGACAAAGTTTCTACATGGAATAAAGCTAATCCGCCAAAACATGTTCGTACTCGGCGGCAAAATATTGTTACACATTTGCCTGGTGTGAAAGCATCTGCGAAGCAAGCGAAATCTCCAAAAGAATGCTGGGAGATATTTTTTGATGAGAATATGATGTCTATCATAGTGAAATGTACAAATAAAAAAATTGAGGAGGTCCAAACTAATTTTAGTAGGGAGAGAGATGCTAGACCTACGGATATGCTTGAAGTAAAAGCTCTCTTTGGAATATTATATTTATGTGCTTCTAGAAAAGATAATCACACACACACAAAGGATATGTGGGCAAAGGATAAGATGGGTACAGAATTCTGCAGGCTGATAATGTCTGAAACATGTTTTAGATTTCTACTCTACTGCCTGAGATTTGATGACAGAGATACAAGGATGTAGAGGAGAAAATTTGACAATTTGGCTCCAATTAGAGACATTTTCACTTCATTTGTGCAAAACTGCCAGAAGGCCTATTCTGTTGGAGAATACTGCACATTGGATGAGAAATTAGAGGCTTTCAGGGGGAATTCAGACAATACATTCCGAGCAAGCCAAGTAAATACGGCATCAAAATATATGCCTTGGTCGATGCTCGAATGTATTACACAGTGAATCTTGAAGTTTATTCTGGAAAACAGCCAGAGGGGCCATTTGAAATAAGCAACAGTGCTAGTGATGTAGTGAAACGTCTAACCTCAGTTATCTACGGTACAGGAAGAAACATCACTATAGATAATTGGTTTACTAGTATCGAGATTGCAAATTACCTGTATGAGCACAACATTACTTACCATGGTTTGAGCTATAAGGAAAAACAAAAGACAAATCCCCCCTGAATTTGTCACGGCAAAATCTCGAGAGGTAGGCTCATCTTTGTTTGGCTTCCAGAAAAATGCCACATTAGTTTCATATGTACCCAAACGGAATAAAGTTGTATTGGCTCTCTCTACAATGCATCATTACTCTGCTATTGACACTGCAACTGAATAAAAAAGAAAGCCAGAAATAATAACCTTCTATAACACAACAAAATCCGGTGTTGACACTGTAGACCAATTGTGTAGCACATACAATATGTCGAGGAAAACAAACAGGTGGCCAATGGTTGTATTTTACAGCATGTTGAATGTAGCAGGCATAAATTGTCAAATTATTTTCCAGAGCAACAATAAAAGTGATGTGAAGAAATGCAGCCGTTTTCTAACAAGTTTGGCTCGTGATCTCGCAGATGATTACTTGCGGGTTCGCGCACAGTGTTCTTCCCTACCAGTAGCCCTCAAAAGGGACATTTCCAATCTGTATACTGACGCAGATGAAACACAGGTGACAAAAGAAGCTAATACGAGTGTAAAGAGAAAACGGTGCTACAAATTCGGTCGTTCAAAAAACAGAGCCACTAGATATACCTGCAGGACTTGCAAGCAATATATTTGTCTTGAACACGCCCAACATGTATGTTCAGATTGCGCATAGTGTGACTATAAAAATTTGAAAAATAAATTCCTACAGGTTTAAAGTGGAACATAATATTGAAATGTTAGAAGAGATCAGTAACTAGCAGTAAATGTTGTTATACCTACACAGTCGTAGGACAATAATACTTGAAAGTTATTTAAAAAGCCTGAGCATTCTCCTGAGTGCGACTCACTATCGGTTAGTCTCAATTCTGGCTTTTCTAGACATGATCTACTTCATGTTGTTTATTGACATTTGTTACGTGTGTCATGAAGTTTTTAAATGCTTTGCTTGCTAATGTCATCTTCCAGAACTTGAGCTCTGGAGGCCATTTTTCTCCTGGATCAGGTTTCGTCATGTCTCTCTATATCTAGCGCACTTATATAGTGCATGGTACATTGTGTCGGGTTCACTGCCTTCAAAGTAGCAGAGGTAGTCCTCTGCTAGATTGAACCTATGTAGGTTTGCTATGAAATATCCATGCCCCGAGAAAAACTGTGATGTCGCTTAATCTATTGTTTCATGTTTCAGTTTGAGTATATCTCGAACATTGGGAAAGTAATCCTTCATGTCCCATTCAGGTGTGCATTCATGATCCCTTTGTATCCCCTTATGTAGAAAATCAGATCTCTGCATGTTGCAATGTTATAAAGAAATGGATCAAGTGGAGCGGGTTAACAAAATCAAAGCGATCAACAAATTGATGTGTTATATTGTAACATTGTTTTCTGCGATGATCTTATTTTCCCATTTGCTATGGCAACGGAGCTAGATCAACTTAAATTAATTTCACAATTCCTGTTAATAGGTGGCGTTGTACCTTCATGGAAACACAAGTTCAAATTTTATATTAGATTATTCACAGTATAACAAATATGGGACACATTACCAGGCATCCTGACACAAAGAAAACATTAGGGGGCTCAATAACCAAAAATCGTATTAAAAGGTTACTAGCTATCTGTCAAAACAATAATTACAGGAATTATTAACATAAACGAAGGTGTCACCAAGGGGACAAAATAGAAATTTTATTATGAAAGATTAGAGAATTTAAGTAATTTCTTGTTTTAAAACCTGTGTAATCTGTGTACTCTTCAAACTTACCACAATAGATATGTCCCATATTTCAGAATGAGAAAAGTCTAGTATCCAGTTTCAGTAACGAGTCACTTTTAAAAATTTGGAGGGAGAAAATAGTTGATAGGAGAGAAATTGAATCTAAAAAATCCCAGCGATCAGTGTTCTTGTAAAGATTTTAAATTGTTTATCCAACCATATTACAAAGCAAAATATTTAACATACATTAGAGTAACACAAATTTTATTTAATTATTTATCAATTCAGAAGCATAAATTTGATTACAAATTAATACCTTCACTCATGACCCACTTTTTACTTTCTTCTGGCCTATCTGCAGAAAAAATTCCACTGAACATAAACTTAATTCAGATTATTAGATCTTTTAAAGTCAGTTTAATTGAGCTTCATTTCCTATAGATGAAGATTAAATTTAGAATTAATTTTTGTTAATGTTGACTATGTAATATTCTTGATTTATTAATACTTTTAGACTATTTAGACAAAATACCTTTAAGATAAAATTTACATCTTGGAATGGATTATCCTAGACACATCACTTCTTCTTTAATGCAAACGCCTGCCTACAGATTTCCTTTCATGTTATGCATTAGTCAGTCACATCTTCAAGATTCATTTCGTTAGTCAGATTTTTGAATCACAAGTGCATTAATACTGACAATTATTGAATTGGTTTTCTTTCTAATGATGCACTTTATAAATATTTTTATTTTTCATCATACAATACATACATAAGGGACTCTCGGTTACAAAGAATGCTTTGCCGCAGAGCCCCTTTGTTGAGAAAAAAAAATTATTGGTATCCCTTTCAGAACAAGAACAAACACAAAAACTATGAAGATACATATAATTGTTTCAACATGTTAATCCTTACCTACAACATTTTTTTATTATTACTTTTTAAGTATTAATTACCAATTATACTGTCTTACTATCGCTTTCAATTTTTTACCCCAAATTCTCTTAATTTTAAACAGGAATTTCCCCATTTTTTCAGTAAAATCTCGTTTTTTGTTGTACATAATTTCTTATATGCAATGCTACTGTTCATTCTTAGATATTTCCTGTCAATGTAAATTTTTCTCAGTTCTTCTGTTTCCGTGCACTCTAATAAAATGTGCTTTGCGTTTTCTTCCTTCCTGCAGAGTGGACACATTCCACTAGGCTATAATGATGCACTTAATACTGTAATGCATCATTAAAGAGAAGGACTGGTATCACCAGGGCGTGTAAAGCATTAAGTGTTGGAACTTAGGTAAGAACATGTAGTTCAGACGAAGTAGTTCCAAATCCCCACACCAGGCGTCGTAGCGAACGCCATCACTTTAAGAAACTCGCGAGCATAGAGAGTTGCGTATTGTACCTTGTTGTTAAGGGTATTTGAAAATTGTATTGAATGTAATAATGAAATTTCCTTATAAACGTAAATTTCAGCTGTACTTCAAAATAAACTAAATTAAATATATTTGTTATTTTAAAAATCTTACAAGAAAGTTTTGACAGTTTCTTTGAGGATTTTGCGGTCGCTCTACATCTCTTCTCTCTTCAAATCTCTTTCACACAGAAAATGAAGTGACATTTTATATAATGAGATACTAGTTGAGGCATATATAAAAGTAATGATCCCCTGAAAAACATAAGCTAGAAAAACTGACAGTTCACACATGGTCTGAAAATATATCGCCCCAAACTGCATCTTCTTTATTCAATTTTCCTTCAATGATATTGTCTACATTTTTAGTGATGTCTTAAAATTACACAAAAGGATATTTGAGGAATTAATACCTGTCTCCAAAGACCAATGTGTTACAGAGAGTTTGACTATCTATAAAATCGTGGGTAGGATCATGTTCTCATGATGCTAAACATTCCTTGTAACTAATGTATCTTTTTCGTAGCCACAAAGGTAATAAGTAATATTATTACCTGACATTGTTGAGTAATTATCTTTAAGTAACATATCTAAAGGGATTAGGTTTGGTTCAGTAACCATTATAGAAATTTTCCTTTACCTGCCTATATTTCACTACTTCTTTTCTTGCCATTGATCGCATTTATTGAGTGAACAAAGTCTGCTTACTATCAAATGCATCTCCACAGTTGGCTTTAGAAGAGTGAATTTATTTTACAGGTACATATATGCACTAAAGCAAATGTAAATTTAAAAAGTCTATTAAAATTGGATGATATTTAAGACCAAAATGCCTTTCAGCCACATCTTGGCTTAATTTGGTTGTTAAAACATACTTGTAGCCTGATGCCCAAAGATATTCAGTCAAATGAAGGTCAATATGATTTTTATATAAAAACAGGACAGTTTTAAAAATACTGAAAAATAAAAACTGGAACAATTCAACAATTTTTACTACAAAATTTAGTGAAAAATAAAATTTATTTTGTCCCTTGCATACAAATGATCTCAAACTGCTTAAATTTTTTCTGTAGACTGCTATAGATAGTAATTTATACTGTGGAAGTAGATGCCTCATTGCCACTATATTTTTTGATGATATTTTATTATAAAAGTCAGCACACGATACACCATTAAAGTATGTTTTCACTATCAGCAAGGCCTTCAATGTTGCAATTTTCATTTTGTTTTTCTCATCTGACCACGACAAGTTCACTAGAGAGAAAACATGTTCCACAGCATCATATGACCCAGGAACTGAAGACAAATCTCTACCAAACAAATAATATTTTTTTATGTTAATGTTTCTACCAATGAAATAGGCAAACGTTTTACAGAATTTTTCAAAAATAGTTTCATTGTTTCTTGCAACACTGTCTACAGTTTTGCTGTTTTAAGTATTATTATTAGTTCTGTATCATAAAAATTTATTTCGTCATCGTCAGCAGAAAAATTTGATAGCCTACAATACTTTTAAGAAGAGCACAACAATCCTAAATATTCTTCCATTTCAGCTGCTCCTTTAAAAGAATCACCTAATCATATACTATAAAGGGTGTGATAAGTGTCATATACCATTAATATACTCAATGCAAACTAAGAACAAAGATGTGTAGTATAAAATGCAGTGGCCAAGCGGACTCACAAAAAATCAGAAAGTTTGAGCTTTCCGATAAAACTTTCGAAACAGCTGGACATTTTGCCTAAAAAGGGACTGTTCCGGGAAGAACAGACCGAATGGGCACCCTAATGTATTGTCTCATTACATTGAATGTCGCAAAATATGTAGCTAAAACTGATTAATCTAATACCTACGCATGCAGCCTGCCAGTCCGCAGTGACAGCTTGACCAGTGATATCGGAGCTAACGCCAACACGCGGCGGGAACAGTGAACTACACAAGTTCCACTACTTAATGCTTTACACTATTAATTCTAATTTAATTCACTTGGACTGTTATTTAAAGTTTGCCTCTTCAACAGTGAACTACTCTAAGAGAATCAAAGAAAGCAATTTCATTAATCTGGGTCACTTTATTCTGCAGGGTGAATCACCTAAAATTTTCACTGCAGATATTTCGGACATGAAAAGTGCTATTGATGTACGGTTTTTACAGCATTGATTGGTAGTCAGGGGCTCGTACATTTAGCCTATAAACAGATTTGAATAATACGTAGAAAGTGTGTTTTTTAAGCAAACATACAATTTTTTTAATGGATCAATGCCTAGTTACATCAACAAAACAAAAGTAGAGTAAATTAGAATGTCAGTGGTGTTTGTCGCAGGATTCTAGTGCTAGTAGTTTAAGAGAAATTGTATTTTGAAAAGTTTCCACACCGAAAATTATTTGTTCCATTCAACCTGCTTAGTTGCTAGATACAATGTTATGTTTTGTTTACATTTTGTTTTCTGTCCATTTGTTCATTGCAAGTTTCTAGTCAGTTCGTTTGTGATAGTTCAAGCAGTAGGTTGTGAGTGAAGATGGGATTTACCAATGCAGGAAAATCTGACATGCTCATGGTTTACGGAGAGTGTAGGAAGAATGCAGTTCGTTCTTGTATGGTGTATGTGGAAACATATCCTAATAGACGTCAACCATCTCGGCCTTTATTTATCAACCTCTTCACCCAGTTACATGAAAGTGGTAGTGTATCACCTAGAAAACATAACAGAAACAAACAGATGACTAGAGAAGAAGGAGAAATTAATGTTTTGGCTGCTGTTGCAGTAGATCTGCACATTAGTTGCTGCGCAATCGCATGATGAATGATCTTAGTGTGAATGTATCATGCAGGTTGTTAATATATGCAGACGACACTACATTGGTAACAACTCATAATGAACTTGAAGAATTAAACCTGGTGTGTACAAATACTCTGGAAGAAGCCAAAATTTGGTTTAAAGCCAATGGTTTTTGCCTGAATGAATCAAAAACACAGTTTATTGACTTCAATCTTAAACGTAGTGACAGTCAATCCGTTAAGCTACTAGGAATAGAAATTGACACTAAGCTAAGATGGAATAACCATGTTGAACTTGTCTGTTCCAGACTAAGTAGAGTTCTTTATCTACTTCGTCGACTAGTAGGGATTGTACCTTATGAATATCTGCAGAACTCATACTTTGCTTACTTCCAAAGTATAGTTCAGTATGGATTATTATTATATGGCCAGAGCTCGAAGATAGACAAAATATTATTGATTCAAAAGAAAGCAATCCGAATTATAACAGGATCTCCATATCTTGCCCATTGCAAACCGCTCTTTGTAAATACAGGTATTCTTACAGTGGTATGTGTTGGATGTGCTAGTTTATGTTAAGAAAAACTTGAGTTCTTTTGTTCACAGAGAAAATGTACACACTTATCACACTCAAAATAAGAGCAAAATTGATGCACCTTTCTGTAGATTAGCAAAAAGCCAGTTAAACCATGTTAACATGGGCATCAGGTTGTTTAACAAACTCCCAACCAAATCACAAGATATATCAGACAGTACCTACAAACGTAAAGTTCATGAGTACCTTGTAAATAACCCTTTTTATACCATGGATAAGTGTATGAATTCTGATTTTAGAATAAGCTTCTAGCATTTTAAGTCTCTATGCCTCTAACATTTAGTTTTAAGGTCTGTAGCATTTAAGTCTATATATGTAACCCTGACGAAATCCATTGCATCTCTATGCCTAAGGATGAATAAAGAATCTAATCTAATCTAATCTAATCTTTGCATTCTCCATCGACATAGGTTCCATCCCTATCACATCTCTTTTGTACATGGGCATTAAGACATGATACTCCAGATTCATCATGTATCTTGTTTAGTGATGAAGCAACATTTACTAATCATGGCCAGGTAAACCGCAGAAACATGCACTGTTGGTCTGTTGACAATCCCCGTTGGCTTCTTCAGGTGGAACGTCAATGCTAGAAGACGTTCCTCTGGAGACTAGGAGGAACCTGTGGTTCCAGCATGATGGCTGTCCAGCCCATAGTGCACGAATTAGTACAGTTTGTCTTCACAGATTATTTCCAAATCGTTGGATTGGATGAACAGGACCTATACCTTGGCCGACCCGTTCACCGGATTTGACTCCATTATACTTTTTTCTGTGGGGAAAGCTGAAAGACATTGTCTACAAGGACATATCAACTACACCAGATGATATGGAACAACGTATTACTGCTGCCTGCTCTGAAATTTCTGCTGAAATGATAGAACGTGTGCAGCAGCCTTACCACAGCAGACTGGAAGTGTGTATTGAAGCTCCAGGTGGTCATTTTGAACACAACCTTTGAAGGTTTTTTATCTCTTTACTTGTCAGAATCCACAGAGGTAGTGCACTCCCTTTTGTTTTTCTTTAGTTTGTGCTATCACAGGTTGTACAAGTGTCGGTGTGTAATGGTTTCAAAATAAGATTTCTCGTAAACTACTGGGCACTGGCACTAGAATCCTGCGACAAATACCACTGTCATTCTAATTTATTCTACTTTTGTTTTGTTTATGTAACTAGGCATTGTTCCATTTAAAAAATTGTATGTTTGCTCAAAAACACACTTTCTAAGTATTATTCAAGTCTGTTTACAGGCTAAACTTACGAGCCCCTGACTACCAGCTACTGCTGTGAAAACTGTACATCAATAGCACTTTCCATGTCCGAAATATCTGCGGTGCAAGTTTTAGGTGATTCAGCCTGTATATTCTTCTTCATATTCCTGTCACTTTCATCATCTCTTATGTTGATCAGATGTTCCAATCCCATGCATGCCAACTTGCTGAATCATTGAGTTCACTTTATCCTGTTTACTGTGTTCCCCCTCTTCATTACCTGGTAAAATCACCATACCAACGAAACATCTTCAACTCTGCTACGTTGGGCCATGCTCCAGAGGTACTGAAATGTGGCTCTAGGGGAGACCAGGAAGAGAGGTACATGTTTAACGAAACGCATGGAAACAACTTTCAATGCGCTTCGCATAGGATATGTTTTCCCTGAAATCAGAAAACATAAAATGGAAGCTAAATATAAAAGGGTATATTTTACAAAATAAATTAGGCAGAAGGCCAATATGACATATATTAAAACGAGTTTCAAAGATAAATAAAATAACCCTTTGTAATACAAGATTTTAACTAATATCAGATTTACAATCTAGATGACATAATAATAATTTTGAATAAATATTCTCTTGAAGATGTAGCGGGTTGAGCCGTGAAATTCGGCTCAAGTGGTATAAAGCGCCCCTATGGTTGTTTGTTTGAACCACAAAAACTTTAATTATCATTGATTTTACGCGTCCGAGTTTACCAGCGGTTTCGTCTGGTATTTCTGAACGTGGTACGTGGAAGCGAGACCCTGGAGCGCCGATCTTACGTGCTTCAGTTGGGAGCTGCCTCTGACAACGCGAGTATGTAGTGCTTGATTCTGTGATTTGGTGGGCGTGTACAGCAGTTCAGCCATGGATCGTGCCTGCTGTTTCGGTGAGATTGTTCCTTTTCTATCTTAATATAATTTATAAATTCTGTTCAATTCTTTATCTCACCTGATTTTGGATCTGCTAAATTTGCCGTAATGTATATATAGTTCGCTTATTTGTTGAAGTTTAGATTATTCATTTTCTCGGGTTTTTGGCTTCTAGAAATTTCGCCCACAATTAGTAATTTATTCATATTATGTTTCATTTTTCTTCGTCCGTCCGTCCGCCTAAAATACAATTCTCCAGTTCTCCTGAAACTAATACCACGTTCGTAGGTTTTTCTAAATTAATGGTTAATTTTTCAAGTGATGTAAAGAATGTCTGAAGCCGGCTATGTTAATATAATCCAAGCAGTGGTCAGTAACTGGATGTCATGCTGCAGTATTTGAAGTTTAAGATAGAATCTATGGCATAAGTAAAGTACGAAAATACAGAGTGATATTTCATAACTGGTATAATCTTTCAAGCTCTTTTGAATTAGACTTTGGTGTTACGACGAGCTCGTAATAATTAGTTCCTGAGTGGAGTTTAACTTTACAATTCAAAAAATAAAATCAGTAATACAAATTCATATACAGCGTGATCACATTTTCAGTAAATAATCTGACATGTAATTTGAAATAAGCTTGGATGCCACAAAGGTGTATGCACAGAGTAATTTTAATGAAGTAATTTTTGGCTACTGTTTAAATTGGATAATTAGCCATTTTGTATATATTAACTTTTAGATTATTTATTACTATTTATTTAATTTATTTGCATATTTATTATGTCTAAAGAACCATACAGGTATCAATAATCAGTACCAGATATACCCATGTTTGTTAAATAAAATTGTTAATTAAACCTTACCCTTGCTTCTTAATGGTATTTGTAGTTACCCGAGGTTTCCAGATTTTTGTCCAATCAATTTTCAGAGTTACATATGGGGATAATGGGCCGCAGTGTGAAAGTTCAGCAGGGCGTTTACTTGATTTAGCTAAAAATGGTCAAAACCAAATCTACTTTCTAAAACCGTACGCTAGCTTCCCGTACGTAAACTCGTGCACCCTCAGAGGGGGCACAAATAAGTGTTACCGCAGAGCGTAGTTTTCTCGAATGTTCAAATAATCCACTAAAAATATGTTTATTAGTTTTAAACTTGCAACATTTAATTCGAGCAGAAGCCATGCTGCTCTTTATTAAACCAAAACTTTGGAAGATTTTGTATGCTTTTTCAAAATTCCGTTTGTAGAAACTCATGTGTTACCACTTCTCGATTTTGATCTAGTTCCTCAGTGTAGGCGGGATCTGCATTTTGTTCTGGCATTGATAGTAGTTCTGCGTTTCAATTTTGAAGAATTTCAGTGGACTTTATCAGTAACTTTTACTATTCTGAACTTCATCAAATCCGGTTTTGACATAATTAACCTCACTTATTTTGTATTATTAGCCTTACTTGAAACTGATATCTGCAAATATTCCGTTTGTTCATTATTCTAACCTAACGCTGATCTTGCACTTCTTATTCTATCCTAACAACAAAATAGTTTTGGCCGTTAGTATTTAAATATCCTTCATCATGAGTAATAGGATTCATGTACCGATTGAATTTCTTTTGAAAGCTGACATTATTTATGAGTTAGTTATCCGTGGAATTAAGGTGAATTCGGAGGATTCAGTGGCGAATTTATCTAAACTATTGAGAGATAATTTCTCGACCCCAGTGAATCCGAGTCACTTAAAAGATATCAATGCTGATAATGAAATTCAAGCTCTTGTCTCTAAAGTGGAAGAGATTTTTCTACAGTGTCGCGAACTTGCTGATGAAGGTGGTTTTTCACAAAAACAGGCAAAACGTCTTATCGCTAAATTGGATCATATCCAAAATAGAATTTCTGATTTAATTCAAATTGGTCTTTCTCTAGATTATAGCCAGACCTTAAGCTCACTCAGTATGGAGATCGCGACGGAAAAGGATAAGCTCAAATCACAGTTGGCAGAAAATTTGAATAGAAATTTTGAAGCTGATCATTCTGAAGTCATTACAGCTATTAATGGGGATTCTCCAAACCCTTTTCTCAACAATGAGCCAGTAGTAACTGATGTACTCCAACATTCCCCAACGCCGGTTGTTAGAAATTTACAATTTGATCTCAGTAAAGATTTTTGTAAACTTCCCCACCCTTTAGGTAAACTGTTAGACAGGTTGGAACATTTTAGTGACAGTTCTTTGGATGAAATAATTAAATTTTTGCTTTTTCTATGCGAACTTAAGACTCAAGTGGATATTTTTGCTTTTTCTCAGAAACAAATCCTTGCTTTATGCTCTGCACATTTACACGGTGGTTTGAAAAAGCTAGCCACTAGAACTGTTAGAGAAGATAGAGATTTGAATTATTTTCATGATATTATTCTTGAATATTATCTCCCATCCAGAGCTCGAGTAGGTCTTATGAACAAATTGTATTATAGGGTTCAAAATGAAAATGAAGCCTTTTCGGACTATGTTAATGATATTAAGGCTTATGCCGAAGTTTTTCGTGTTGACTACTCAGAAGCACAGATAGTTGAAAACATTCTGGTCGGCATGTCACCGAAAGCTAGGGGCATGTGTATATTCGAAAATAAGCCCTCCACCTTTCAAGAGTTAGACCTATTATGTGCTAGATCTCTCTCTTTGGGGTTTTCTGATTCTTTGAGAACTGGGAATGGGGGTTGCAGTAGATTTCCTTCTCAATCTGAACCTCTAATTAATCAACAGAGAATAAAGACTTCTACCAATTATATAGAGCGCAGGTCGTGTTATTTCTGTAAGGAACTAGGCCATCTTCGCAACAATTGTCCAAATAGGCCTTTGAGGGGAGTGACTCGAAATGGTCCAGTATTTAGGCGTGGAGATAATTAGAGCTAATTTATGGTCTTCTTGAATCTTAAGTAGATACTAATGTTTAAAGTTGGGTATTTAGATTAAATGAGGTATGCTTTGCCTAAAAATTCACTGTTTGTCTGATACAAAACTGGGGTGTTTCTAATATTTAAATGTTTGTAAAATTTTATATTGTGTATGAATATTTCGGGGTGTTTTGGGCTCCCTCTTACTTCTTGCTGGGAGGAAGGGTAGATCCACGAATACGTTTATATATTCTTCTGCTAATTCCTGTAAGGAGGTTTAGTTTTCAGATATTTCGTCGCGGGCGGCTCACTGGTAATTCCGGAAGCCATTGAGCTGGACGTTTCGATTTTGTTCCGTTGTCTGGGTAAATTCAAGCGAATTCCCTTGACGTCACTTTTTGGTTTCCTTATTCTGGGACCCCTACAATAAACTCCCCGATAATCACTCACCTGGATTTTGTAAGTTGCTGGTATTTATTCTTGATAAATGTTATGGTGGATGTACCTGAAATTTTATAAAGTGGGAAAGGATTCAGGAGAAACTGAATGTTCTTTTCGCGAATCGCTTTCAAGGAAGCATGTTTTCAGCTCCCAACTCATTTTGTTTTAAATGTAATTTATTTTAAAGGTAAAGTATGGTTACAATATATATATTTGCTTGGACGCATACTGTGTGGTTTCTATTTTATGTTTCAGTTTGTTGTCATCTGCCCAAGGGACATTGTTGTGGTCGTGTACTCTGACCCAGACTTGGAGTGGACCTAGTATGTGGGGGGGGGCTATCCCTCTCTTTCTTCTTGGCTGCCTGTCTGAGTCCCGTCTTGGGCCGTGCCCGTCACCTTGGTGCCTGCTCTGGAGACGTCTGGGGTTGGTTCCTGTAACAAAAGAGGAAGCATCTATTAGAGAGGACGCATTGCTGAGCTACAAGCTGGGTTGCAGAAACATGCATCTGCATCCAGATAAGCGGAGATGTCTGCTGGGATTGGGAGTAAGCGGAATTCCAGGAAGAGAGGAGCTTTTGATGGAAACATGGAAGCGTGCTGGTCCAGGTCTTGGTCATGCTGAGAGAATCTCTGAGGCATGCAATTTGAAGCAAAACTTTTATTGGAGCCATTTCCATGCTATTTGGCAAAGCAAACTTTAAGAGCCATGCATGACGTCATTGAGACAGTGAGATCCTGCTCGGATGGGAGAACTTGTGGATCTATAGCAAGCAGTATTTCTGACACAGCAGATAAGAGCTGCCCAAATGCAACTTACTGTGCAGCCGACTGCCATCTTACGATCACTTCATCTTGTTGATCGTTTTTTCCATCCCCTATTTTCCTGTCGTGCCCTTTGATGCTTTGCCTCAAAATTCTAGTTTATCCTTCCGTGCCTTTCCTCGGCGAGACTTGCCATCCTGTTAGCCCAATCTTATCTGATCCATCGAGTGGCAGTACAGATTCTCCAATAAGATACTTAGCACTCTTGATTAAACTTGACCTGGCGGCACAACATCTAGCTAGAGACAAGAAGTCCATGACACTGTGTCTCAATCTGGAATCTAAAAGCTACTGTCCATCTGATGCAGTTATTCTCTACAGTTCCTGCTCGAGCGGCTGGGCGGTGGGAACCTTCCCGCTGGCTGTTCCATGGCCTTCGCTGGGCACTCCTGTGGTGCAGAGTTGCAGAATATTGGAAGTCCTGTTCCAGTGGTGAAATGCTCGGTGCGTCTGGACTAAGAATTGGATGTCTTTCTCTCTTCAGTTTGGTGCTGGTGTTTATCTCCTACCCCGGGGGGAGGAATAAATGGAGTGGTTCGTGTGTTTGGAACTCATGAAGAGTACAAGAGTCTCTGAAGTTTCGGCGGCACTGGTCAAGGCGAGGAACTTTCGACGGCAGTTTTCAAGAAAAAGATTGGGTTTAGTGTTTAATTTATTTAAATGTTGTGTTTTTTTTTTTGGGTAATTTCTAAGGTTAAGGTCTAAAGGCATTTTTGAAATAAAGTCTTCGACTTTATTTAGGGCAATTGGGGGAGAATGAGCCGTGAAATTCGGCTCAAGTGGTATAAAGCGCCCCTATGGTTGTTTGTTTGAACCACAAAAACTTTAATTATCATTGATTTTACGCGTCCGAGTTTACCAGCGGTTTCGTCTGGTATTTCTGAACGTGGTACGTGGAAGCGAGACCCTGGAGCGCCGATCTTACGTGCTTCAGTTGGGAGCTGCCTCTGACAACGCGAGTATGTAGTGCTTGATTCTGTGATTTGGTGGGCGTGTACAGCAGTTCAGCCATGGATCGTGCCTGCTGTTTCGGTGAGATTGTTCCTTTTCTATCTTAATATAATTTATAAATTCTGTTCAATTCTTTATCTCACCTGATTTTGGATCTGCTAAATTTGCCGTAATGTATATATAGTTCGCTTATTTGTTGAAGTTTAGATTATTCATTTTCTCGGGTTTTTGGCTTCTAGAAATTTCGCCCACAATTAGTAATTTATTCATATTATGTTTCATTTTTCTTCGTCCGTCCGTCCGCCTAAAATACAATTCTCCAGTTCTCCTGAAACTAATACCACGTTCGTAGGTTTTTCTAAATTAATGGTTAATTTTTCAAGTGATGTAAAGAATGTCTGAAGCCGGCTATGTTAATATAATCCAAGCAGTGGTCAGTAACTGGATGTCATGCTGCAGTATTTGAAGTTTAAGATAGAATCTATGGCATAAGTAAAGTACGAAAATACAGAGTGATATTTCATAACTGGTATAATCTTTCAAGCTCTTTTGAATTAGACTTTGGTGTTACGACGAGCTCGTAATAATTAGTTCCTGAGTGGAGTTTAACTTTACAATTCAAAAAATAAAATCAGTAATACAAATTCATATACAGCGTGATCACATTTTCAGTAAATAATCTGACATGTAATTTGAAATAAGCTTGGATGCCACAAAGGTGTATGCACAGAGTAATTTTAATGAAGTAATTTTTGGCTACTGTTTAAATTGGATAATTAGCCATTTTGTATATATTAACTTTTAGATTATTTATTACTATTTATTTAATTTATTTGCATATTTATTATGTCTAAAGAACCATACAGGTATCAATAATCAGTACCAGATATACCCATGTTTGTTAAATAAAATTGTTAATTAAACCTTACCCTTGCTTCTTAATGGTATTTGTAGTTACCCGAGGTTTCCAGATTTTTGTCCAATCAATTTTCAGAGTTACATATGGGGATAATGGGCCGCAGTGTGAAAGTTCAGCAGGGCGTTTACTTGATTTAGCTAAAAATGGTCAAAACCAAATCTACTTTCTAAAACCGTACGCTAGCTTCCCGTACGTAAACTCGTGCACCCTCAGAGGGGGCACAGGGTCCATCGTGTACCGATGTTGGGCGCCTTGTATAAAGGAATAGTTTATACTAAATTTATATTTATAGTACACATTGATTCCCTCCAGCTATTTCAGTCGATCACAGAGCACTAACCTCTATCCTCAGGGCAGAGAGTGAAGGACGATGTTATTTCTTAGAAATAAAGTTTGCAGAGATCAGGAGTAATAATAATTTATTTCCAAACAAATCTTTTTTTGGAAATATGATCACCAGGAGGATTAATATACAGAATCTCGTACATAACGTTCTTAAGATCAATTAATGCCAGATAGATTGGCGATGGTACTATAATGGGTTGCTTGGTAATAAAAATTTCCAAGTTCAATAAATTATTTCGAGAAATAATTTCTAAGTGCTGAAATTAGTTACTTTGGAGAATGTCAAAGTCCAATAAATTACTTGACCGGAAAAAAGTATAAGTTCAATAAATTGCTTCTGTGAAACTTTCTAAGTCCATTAAGGGGAAATTGCCAGCACATTTCATCAAAAATGTGAATTTTCTGTTTATTGTATATTTTCATTGAATTAAGTATAATTTACATGTTACATTGTCGTTTTGTACCATAATGGCCGTTTAAAACGTTTTTCACGGACATATGCTTTCATATTTACCGACTGAAATATGCAGAAAATTGTTATCTTACACAAAAACCAATGATTTTCCAAGTATATATTCATAAAAATTAGATATTTCTTCTTTTGCATATCCCTCGCTTATACTGTGCGCAGCAGTGAACTAACTATATAATACGGTTCGGAGAGAACTTTTATCAACCTTAGCATTGTTGTCTTCCTGGCCAGATGATGCAATGTTCCCTGAGTATCCGGGGTTCGAGAGGCTCTGGATACCTGTGGAATTGAGGTGGGAGGGCCCAGGTAAAACAAGCGGTGGTTGGCACGCCTGGAAGATGACGGGGCATGAAGGAGCCTCTCGAATACCCCGCGAGATAAGAATCACTACCGCTTGAATTGGGATACTGCTCAGGTAGAACTGGGTAGAAGCTGCCTTTTGTTACAGAGACCTCTCTATACAAATACTGGTACACTGGTCTATTAATGGAGAGGTGTCTTTTGTTCACAAGACATAGCCTCTAAAAGCTCAGTTGTTATAATGGCGTGCGAACAATACAGTATTGATAAATTTGGGAAATTGGAATAAAATGGAATCCTAAGAATTTATAAAGTGAAAGGTGGGTTTTTGATGAGATTAAGCAAATTAACTATTGGTCAAATAGATCGCCAATTAAATGTGAGTTTTCATGTCAGGTGACCAGGATTCACCAATAATATCGAAAATAGGGACTTACCTTATTACAGGAGATGCTGAAAATGTCCTCCTCCTTCATCCACACATTTTTGGCATTGAGATAGGAAACTCTCATTCACACGCAATAGGTGCGGTTCTGATATTAAGTTTATTTCTGTTTGGATATAATTTTTTAGTTCGTATAACGTGTGGGGATTTCTTTCATACACTTTATTTTTTAAGTATCCCCACAAATGAAAATCGCAAACAGTTAAATCTGGGGACCGTGATGGCCATAAGCCCGCACTAATGACCCGATCTTCAAAAATTTCACTAATTTTGTTTAGCGAGAGTTGAGCTGTATGCGCAGTTGCAGAGTCTTGTTGGAAATACCCTTGTCGGCAGTCAATATCAGTCAGTTCTTCGAAAAATGGTGTCAGTATATCATCTCTGTATTTTTGTCCATCAACTGTGTCATTAAAAAAAATTGGTCCTACAATTCTGTAGGCATTCACTGCACGCCATACTCCTACCCTTTTGTCATGTAGGGGAATTTCATGTTTGCGATGGGGGTTTACCTGACTCCAATGCCTGTTATTCTGTGACGAAACATACCCACTTAATTGAAACCAGGCCTCGTCTGTGAACCATATTAACTTCGGATCAATTATTCCATTATTCACGTTGTGCAACATCCAATTACAAAAACGTAACCGCATCTCAGGATCATGTGGCTTAAGTTCATGCACTACAGTTACTCTGTATGGTTTCAAACGTAACAGTTTCGTAGCTCGCCATGCTGAGGCCTTCAAAACACCGGTTTCTTGTCCAAGTCATCTTAGGGATTTTGTTGGTGTATGCTGTAATCTTTCTCCTATTTCGTCTAATTTCTCCTCAGTAAGCACACGTTTTCTTACCCTTTGTTTCTTATCGAGCACAGAACCCGTTTCTCTAAATTTGTTTACTAGTCATCGAACGGTTTCTCTACCTGGAGGATTTACATCTGGAAATTGTGTTCTGAATCGTCTAACGACTTCTCTGCAAGACTCGGTTTTCACATAATTATCGTACATAAATACCCTAGGTTGTACTGTGAACACAGATTGAGGCATAATGATAAATGTGAACTAAGACAAAGACCACTATATAACTTTATAACACGAGAGCACAGGCCGTGTTTGACCTTCACCTTCACAAGCATGCACTCCAACTGCTGGCCAAGCGGAATGTTGCAAAATCTGACTCACTGCAGCAGTCACGTTTCACCGCTCGCCCGGCCCGGCCCGGCCCCAGTCCAAGAGAGACTCTATGGTACATAGTTAGGGTTCTGATTATACAGTATTTGTGTTCTAACAGGGTGGTGTTATGGAAATGTTCTATATAGTAAAATAATAATTATGAATCTTTATAAATTATTAATTATGGGTATTACACCTAAATTAATACCATTCTTCAGTAGTATAAAGTAGTATAAATAAAGAATGAATATTAACTTTAGATCTGTAGAAAACTATTCAACAGAAACTAATATAAACGTTTATAACATTTTAAATTTGGATGGAACACTAGGATAACAATTGAAATAAATAAATAAATAAAGATTTTGTGGAATTTACACAGTGAAGTAACTATATTAAATTGAATTTACTATATGAGTTGACTATACACATTTTTATGCTTAACTTAACATTATTTTAGTATGACAAGTTTCAAGGAGCTTCCTTGTAATTTTCAAATACAATGTCAAATGCCAAATCCTTCTCAAGAAGATCTTGAAGCGCACCTAATGGATTTTTTATGAACTTCTTGATCAGATTGTCTTCTTCGGGTATTTCAAAATTCATTGATGAGTTTTTATATTTTTACTTCCTCTGCCCGTACCATAGGTACTATAGGTAGAGGAAGTATTGTTTTCGACCCTAAAATTCCAAGTTGAGTTTTTAGCATATATACACGTTTCAAGGCCCCCCGAATCCAAAAATACTATTTTTGGAAACATGTCTGTGTGTGTGTCTGTGTGTCTGTCTGTGTGGAAGTTTGTGAACAGGCTAGCTCCGAAACGGAGAATTGTATGAAAACAAAATTTCGTATTTGGATTAGGTACCTTCTGAAGATGTAATTCGAAGATTGGCGACAAATTTCTCTTATTTTTAAGGGGACTTTACATGAAGAAATTTTGGTTTTTCGCGATTTTCTCAAAAACGGCTCTAACGATTTTCTTTAAAATTTGCACATGTATTCCTTTTATTGAGGGCTAAAACTTTTATTTGAAACTTTTTTTCGAAAAAATTCTCTGGGGGTAGTTACAAGCCACCCACTGTTCACCCACTGTTTGTAGAAATTTTGTCTTGCGTGAACAACTGAATACGCGCGCTTTCACGGCCTCTTATTCTATATAAGAATGTGAAGTGAGAAAGATGTATTGTTGGCCATGCATAGAATAAAGAAGTATCTGAGGGAAATATTCGATAAATTTCAGAAATTATCGCTTTTGGTCGCATCATTGAAAGAAGAGGTATTTTTAGGATAATTAGCGTAAAATTGTGTCTTGCGATTCTGTAAAAGGATATGTGAATAGGCTACTTCTAATTTTTATTTAGGCAGAGGAAGTTATGTGACTTTCACATCAGATTTTTTAATATAAATTTTCTTCCATATTTTCAGATCTTTATGATTTTTTTAAAAATATTTGGTAACTTTATTGTATATAATACATTACAGTTTTGCTAATTACTGTAGGAATAAAATAACATAACACTTGTTTCCGGGGTTCTGCCCAGCGCCAGTCCCGGTTGTATTACAAATTTAGTTAACATTGATTCTCATAGTCTAAGATCAGAGTCTTTTCCTCTTTAGTCTTCTGAGTTGTGGGTCTGGTGGATAGTTTGTGGGAATGTCCTGGATCAGTGGATTGATGTGGTTGTTGAATGATCTGGCTAGTTTTACGTAAGCTTTGCTGAGTACTGTTGTTACATCTGGAATGTTTAGATCTGAGTGAATGGTTGAGTTTCTGACATACCATGGACCATTAGTTATTAACCGAAGGCACCTATTTTGAATAGTCTGAATTCTTTGTATTTGTGAAGATGATTCTGAACCCCAAATTGGACAACTGTACATCCAGATAGGCCTGATGAGCGATGTATATATTAATTTCTTGTATTGAAGGGAAAGTGAGGATTTAGAAGATATGACGTGTTTCAACTCATGGAGACGATGGCGAATTTTCTTAATTAAGTAGGAAAAATGGTCTTTCCACGTCAGACGTTGATCGAGAATAAGGCCAAGATATCTGACTGATTTATACTCATGAACCTGTGTTCGCCTTGAAGTCTGATTGGTTGTTGTAGTACATCAAATTGTATGTGAATTTCACGACGTTTGATTTTTTTGGGTTCATCACAACTCTCCAGTGTTTGCACCATAAGTCTATTTCGTCACAAAATTCTTGAAGATGCTGTACAGCTATTTCAGCAACACCTTTACTCAGTATTGCAATGTCGTCTGCAAAATGTTCAATTATGAGACTGTCAGAAACTGAAAAGTCTGCAGTGTACGTGATATAAAGTAGAGGTCCAAGTATGCTGCCTTGAGGTACTCCAGATCGAATTGTTAATGCTTTTGATTGAGCTGATTCATATTTTACAGAAAATGTTCTGCTGCAAAGATATGATTTAATGTTTCTATAGAGAGTTTCATTTAGGTGAGGCTTAATTTTGAAAAGAAGACTATCATGCCAAATTTTGTCGAAAGCCTTTTCAGTATCCAGAAATAATCCTAGACAAACTGATTTTTCCTCGTAAGTGTTCAATATAGCATCTACAATGCGGTGGAGCTGCTGTGGACATGAATGCTGTGTTCTGAAACCAAACTGTGTAGTAGGTAGAACGTGTTTTAAATCTTCCAGTAATTGTGATAAGAGTAAACGTTCAAACATTTTCGAGAAGAGTGGTAAAAGACTTATAGGACGATAACTTTTCAGATCACTTTTGACTTGACTAACTTTAATAATTTTGCATCTTTAGAAATTTCAAGATTATATTCCCAAACATGTGAATCAGCCACAGCTGATTTCTCAACTTGACAGTATCTTCATTAAGGGTGCTGTTTGGAGAGAGTATATATGAATTGAAAATATACTGGTTAATGATGTTAAGTTTTTGGTAGGGTTTCAGCAAAGGAGATTTTGCTAACTTTTCCGGATTCTTAGTAAAAGGTATAAGAGAATCTTTATTGAAAATAAGAAGGTTGTTTAAAGTACAACTAAGATATTTAAAACTTCTCTCTCTGATATAGATTCAATCATGTCATCATTTTTCAGTTTTAATGTTCTTTGTATAAGCTGAGCTTTTCCAACAATAGCTGTACTTTTGCTTATATTAATTTCTAGACCTGTGGGTGAAAGGAGATCCTTTGTTGATTCGATTACTTGAACAGCTGATTGTACATCACATGCAGGAATAGCCTGTTAAAAATACAGGTTTAATATCTCATTTAAACAGTACACACTTCAACAGGACGAACACATTCTACCTTATCGTCAGCAGGATGAGTACATTCTGCATTACCGTCAACAGGATGAACACACCTACATTACCGTGAACAGGACGAACACATTCTACCTTATCGTCAGTAAGACGAGCACATTCTACATTATTGTCAACAGGTCGAACACATTCTACATTACTGTCAACAGGAACACATTCTACATTATCATCAGCAAGACAAGCACATTCTACATTATCGTCAGCAAGACGAGCACATTCTACATTATCATCAACAGGACAACCACATTCTAAATTATCGTCAGCAAGACGAGCACATTCTACATTACTGTCAACAGGATGAACACATTCTACATTTTCGTCAGCAAGACTAGCACATTCTACATTACCGTCAACAAGACGAACATATTCTAACTTACTGTCAGCAGATGGGCACATTCTACATTATCGTCAGCAAGATGAACACATGCCACATTATCGTCATCATTGCTGTCATAACCACATTCCGCACAGTGACCTTTTTCATCACTATTATTCGTCTGCAATATTCGCTGTGAACACCACATCAAGAATAGAAACGTGAACAGAAGAATAGAAATGTGAACAGTGCTTATGCTTCAAAGATCCAAGATATCAATATTCTTTGTGTTATTTTATTTTTTATTGATCTGTCTTCTTCACAACAGTGTTTCTCATTTTTATAATTCAGTAACTGTGTTTCCGATTTTCTATACACATATAATTTTACATCAGTGTTTTTTACAGTGTCAAGAGAAATTTCCAGTGCCTTTACTTCAGTTTTTTAAATCAGTGCATTTAATTTCTACAGTAAATTTCTAAACAGGCTACGAGCTATGCTTTATTTATTCATTTGTTTCCTTATTGTTCAGGCATTGTTTTATTTCATTTTTGTTATTTCTTTTCGAATGGGATCGCAGCCCTTCCCTATGGTAATCATCCAGTCCGCTCCTTAACTGTGATCTTATTCACCCTCTGTACTAAAGTCACGCATTGTTTGAGATAATCCTTTTAATAGGTAAGAGCCAATAGTTAAAAAGTCAGCTAGAGGGAAGGCCGTACTCTTAACGTCCTTAAGATCATAATTATCACTATTTAAAATACACTGATAGTAAACCTATGGTGGGTTAAAATAATAATTGTGATTAATTAAACTCAATATATTTACTTAAATTGAAATTACACGTCATTCTTATCATATTTTACCAACAAAAGTTATTATCCCTTGTTAAAAGAAGTACTTAGTATAAATCCTGCTTGAAATCTGTGCCGATTGCCTACGTCATTGCATTATGTTTTCGTGGGGACTGTAGCATCGACTGGCCTGCTACCTATCTCTCTTACACAACAGAACCTCCCATTCTATTTGTAAAGGCCAAGCTACCTCTCTCTCGCACAATAGCATTCTCTCTCTAGTGAGTAACGGTCATCATCGGTACAGATTTTGTGCGAGATCTTTATAAGAGGCACATCTGTCTCATTCTTTTCTACTAGCAGTCATATTGTAGTGGTCTACACTTTGGCGTGGTAATGCATACATGATGTGTCCACCTCCAATTAGATTCAACATAAAATATCATTATCAAATCATCATGAGTACAAATTTTCCGAATGTCAAGGTTTATGATCCTTCTTAATAATATTAACCTATACATGTTAAAACATATAAAAACAAACTGCATGGATGAGACAAGAGACATCTAGATGCCATAGTTGAAATTAGTTGAGAGAAGAGTCCGCTAAAATTACTTTAGCAGTCAGGCTGATAAAGTGCTACTTTTTTACATGCTAACAGTCCGACAAGCAGTCGTTTTAGAGAATGTGCACTAAAAAAGATATTTTACAGTACTGCTTGAAGTTTTTTCAGGATTCTGGAAGCACTAATCTATTTGAATAGACTTATAAATAAATAATTGATACATTGCATTAGAGTAACTCACATATGATTGATTTCCATATTTTGTCAGTTTGATAATGGAACCAGAACAACGACACCCCACCATGTGTTCAAAGTGCAACAGGGAATGAGGTACAGGTTTCGAGTAACTGGTGCTGTCTGCACACAGTGCCCATCGCTCCTTCGAATTGAAGGACACAAACTTCTAGTCATAGCCACTGATGGCTCTCCAATCAACCCTGTTCTTGTTGATGACTTGCAAATATTTAGTGGTGAGTATTCTTATATATTCTTTTCAATAATATAATGAATGACATCTGAGAAATTTACAGTACTAAATAAAAATTATGATCTAAATTTGGCCTTCCAAGAAATTTGATTTTAGTCGTTCATGACTACTTGATTGATATGATTCTGTGATCAACTTATTATGAAGAACAGTCCCATAGTATCAATACTAGACACAAACTTGATCTTTATTTTCCTTTGGACTCATTAACCCATTTTCTAAAAGATGTTTATTATGAATGCATTAAACTGTTTAATTTGCTTCCAAATTGAATAAAAGCATTATCAGGAAGTAGATTATCGTTTAAAACTGCTCTTAAGAAATATCTATGTATGCATGCATGTATTTAATTCACTAGACGAATATATTACCATATTATCAGCATTAGTTATCTATTATTTTTAATGAATCAACAATGATGTGTTAACTATATTTATGTTTGGTTTTAGCTATTTTATTTGACATAAGCATAGGCGTAGCGAGGGGGGGGTTTTGGGGGTTTGAACCCCCCCCATTGATTAAAAAAAGGAAAATTGTATAATTTTTTTAAGTCTGCCCATAAATTGCTTAATACAAGTATAAAGCGTGGGAAGCTTAAAACTCGTTATTTTGCATCTTAATTTTTAAAATTTTCCGGGGAGGGACCCCCGGAAGCTTAAAACTTGTTATTTTGCATCTTAATTTTTAAAATTTTCCGTGGGAGAACCCCCGGAAGCTTAAAACTCGTTATTTTGCATCTTAATTTTTAAAATTTTCCGGGGGAGGGCCCCTGGACCCCCCTCTCCTTCCATACTCGCCAGACCCCGCGGATGTTATAACCCCCCCCATATGGTCGGCCTGGTTACGCCTATGGACATAAGTATTATAATAATTATATTATCAATGGCAACTCATGGCTGGGAAGTTAAGTGAAGAACTAGTAGGAAACAAAAAATATATTTACACATGCTTATACAATTTATATGCACACACTATAATATTAACAGGATTCATAAATAATGTCACATGCATATTATGTCATAAATATAAAACAACTGTGTACTCACAATGTTCTATCACTGTATTTTCTGTTAGAAGTTTTTGTACTCGTCCTTCTTCTTTTTTCTTTGGTGTTCTTGTAGTTAGTGTAGTTGTAGTTATCGTAGCGCAATACCCACAGTCTTCTGTGACGTAGAAATATCAACTGAAACCCGGCATGCAGACTTGTTTTAAAAGCATACCAAAATAGATTAGTTATGAATGGATAAACTAATCGTGTGACTCAGAACACAGAGCAGAACAATGAACATGCTATTTTAAGGTTTGCAGAATAAGCAGTAACTTAATCTCCGCAATGAAGCATCATACAATGGGTTTGGACAGTCAGCTTGCTTGTTGGTTGTTATTGAAACGTTTGACAGGAAACGAAACAATTAAGAATCTCTTCTGTTTGGAAAGTCTTTATTTATGACTAGACAAAAGTCACAGAGTGGTTTTCTCCATTTTAAGGAGATATAGAAGTATTTACTATATTTAGTAGACTACTAAAAGCAGAAAGAGATACCACATTTTCTTAAATTGCATGGTTACCAAAGTATCGAAAAAGTATCAAGCGAGTTTTCTGAAGTACCGCTCGATGCCGATACCATGCAAGTATCGCGAGTATCGAGGTATCGAACGTATCGAGGAACCATCCCTACTTCCATGTTTTGTTGTATAAAAACAAAACTAACAGCTGCGAGATCACGGCATACCATGAATTAACCATCAATGAATCGATTCGAGTTACCATGTGATCAGTGTTACCAATGGTGCATAAAAGACATAGTTAACTTCATTCAGGTAAGCTAACAGAACAGAATAAAAGCACATCAACTAGCTTGCACCAAATCGAAATTGTGTTTTTAATCAATGTTCATTTATATTATTTCAATATCCAAACAAGTTATGTTGTATAAAATAATCTGTTGTCATCTTGCTTAATGGCAGCATATGATGTATTAATCACTGCACACTTATGCTTACTTGTCCAGTAACGAGCAGACGATTCTATCGATAAAACATTTTCCTCATATTAATAGCAAGCATTTTATAAGATAAACGATCGCTATTGGTCTTTATCCGAGGAATCGCTGAACGTTGTTGGTCAATATCAAACACACGGCATATGAGTGGAATAGTCAAAGTAAAACATGAGAGCATTAATACAAGTTATTTAAAATATTATGTATAATTTTAAGTAGTCATTCCAACAGTCTTTAAAGAATAAAAAGTACTTCAAAATGAAACTTATGCAATTTAATAGATTAAAGGCATAGTAAAATTAAGATTCAGTGACATGTGTATAATTTTTGTGTTGTTATGCCCAAATGCAAGTGAATAAGAGCTATGGATAGGGACTTGTAAAATTCGCATTTGTGATAAAACGAATTTTTACGCGAATTTAGCACTTTTTACACGAATAACACGAATTTAGACAAAATTTTAAAGAAAGCGCCATTTTTAAGTATTTTCCTTTTAAAACGCGATTTTTTCAAAACTCTGCCATCTTAATTTACATCAGCTGTCAACCATGGGTCTTAGAAAGGAAGTGTATAATTACACAAAACTTGGAAGTAAAATTATGATTTTCGTAGCCAAAACATAGGCTTAAAATTACGACATTACATTAAAATCATTTTATTGTAGATCTTTTCACATTTATGTTCAGAGTTAATATTTGACACGTAGATTGCGATTCTGAACTTAGTTTTGCATAATCTATTATAATAAATATTATTTGAGCTAATTAAGATAGTTTGTAAGCAACCTAACCCCACATTCAAACCGTGCAATATTCACATTTGATATTCATGTTCCACGGACTTTAGAATAATGTTAAAGTGTCTGGCATCATACTCACAGCTTTACATATTTAATATTGTTCCTTTAAAACAATTATTTGTTTATTAAAAGAAATAATAAGTTTATTACATATATTTGCATGGTGACAGTCATTTGTCGTTGTGAAATCATTTCGTGAGTGTACTTCGATCTGACAATATATCGATACTGCCTCGCTTTGATTTTCAATGTTGCCAATTTCGAAAAAGAAACTCACGTAGTTTACTCAAACAAATATTCAAGTTTTTATTATTATATAGATTTTTTATATAGTTTTTATATTTGATTTATACTTTAAATGTGCAAGACTGAAGTAATTAATATTCATCTAACTTCAAGATTTATAGACAATAAACATTTTAAGTATTACACATCAGTAAGTGTACTTTACTACTCTACGGAGAATATTTTATCACAACCAATTTATAAACATTATTTGGAACTTTAATTTAAACTTTATTACAAACTGCTACAGTTTTAATTATTACCAGAACATTTTAACATCAAGAAATTTCGTCATCTCTTCAAGATCATCAACTCTTTAAGCATCAACTTCAACAATCTTTCAGTGTATTATAACCTCAGTGTTTTTTTTTGTGTTAAAATAAATATCATTTATTCACCAGAACGTTATAAATTCTTGCTCTTTTTATGTATAGGCAAAGGCAAGGGTTTCAGAAATCTACAGTCCATTCTAACCTAATTTCCATTTCCAATCTACCTACAGTTTGGTACCTTGTGAAAGCTCCTTGAAATTGCCTGCCTTTACATTTGGTCCTTTCCGAACCGGATCTGTCCCATAGTAGCCTATGGAACTTTAAAACTATCAATCTTATTATAAGTGGTCCTCCGACAAATATTTCCTAATTTTTCTGAAACCTGCGGGCAAGAATTTTGTAACGTAAGGTAAGTCAAACCCATTCTCCTGGCACGACCAGTATTTGAGAAATACAGCAGACACAGTGAAAAAGGGTTTCACAACACCTACTCATTTTTTATGTTGCATGAACACAAACACAAAAACAGTGGATAGTGTAACACAACATACCACACATTATCTTGTACTAAAAATCTTGAAGTTTCTTTTCTCAATTCAATCCTAAAACGCGGGCAAAATTGCACAATTAATTTAACTTCAATTTTATCAAGTAAGTTCAACTTGAATCATCAAAATGACTACTTTGGAGAAAACCCTTGCGGCTTTCAGAGCGAAGCGTACTCCAATAAAAGCAAGAATTACACGTCTTTGCAACCTCATACCTCAACTACTTGTAAATGATGAAGCGACCTATAATGATCTCTTAGATAGGAAAGCTAACCTAACACAACTCGTTGCTAGATTTGAAGATAGTCAGACTAACATAGAAGAGTTAGACTTTTCAGATGTAGAACAGGCATATAGAGAGGAAGTAGAAGATTCTATTCTTAAAGCCACTTCATACATAAATAAACTAGAAGCTAGTTATCTTAAATCTAAGGCTGATGCGGAAGCCGAGTTTAAGGAAAGACAAGCCCGTATCGAGGTAGAAGCTGCAGAAATTGCAGCACAAAAAGCCATACAGCAAAAAATCGATCACATCAACAGGCTAAATCGCCAGGTCATGTCCTATGCTCAATCTATTCATGAGTTTGAAATTCAGAATGAAGCAAATTTTCATGAAGCAATCAGTATGAGAACCATGTTTCTCCATTTATTTGATGCATATGAAGACTCAGCTTTACAAGTCACCCCTGATGATTTTCAAGATATAGATGTTCAAAGACGAGAGATTGAAATAGCTTATCATCGAGCATTAGGTTTTCTTGATTCCTTGATTTCACAAAATAAGTCAAAATATCTGCCAGAAAAATCATTTTCAAGGCACTCTTCGAGCAAAGGTTCCCATCATGCAGAACCTCAAACAATTCTTCCTAAACTTCCAGAAATAAAACTGCCCCAATTTGATGGTAATCCAATAGCTTGGGTAGAATTTAGGGATACTTTCATATCACTCATTCTAAGTAATAAACATATTACTAATATTGACAAGTTTCAATATTTGAAATCATGCCTCACCACAGAAACACTCTGTATAATTCAGAATATTCCAGTGTCAGATGCCACATTTGAAGTTGCCTGGAAAACACTCACGGAACGTTTTGACAATGATCGATTGATCATGAACACACATTTGGATCATTTGTTTACTACGCCTACTGTTGAACGGGACTCAGCAAATTCCCTCCAAAAATTTCTTGACCATTTTGTAAGTACTATGCACGCTCTCCAGTCCTTCAAGACTGACGTCAACCTAACAGACTTAATTGTCTCCAAGCTAATCTTAGATAGATTACCTCCAGCCTTCATTAAAGAATGGGAAAGTTCTATTAAACCTAATCAATTACCCACATTAAGTGAACTATTTGGTTTCTTAGAGTCGAAAGTGAGAGTCCTTCAGATGACAAATTTAGCGATAGGATCTCAAGCTAAATCTAATTCTACAAACAACTCTAATTCTACATACAATCGCCCCCCTCAAAAACCTGCTACTAATAATAATGTTGTTTCAAACAACAGCAATCAAAATAATCACAACAACTCCAAAACGTATAGTTCACGTCCTCTTTGTATTTGCTGCAGGCAAAATGTTATCCATGAATTGTATCAATGTGACAGTTTCAAAATGATGTCCCATGAGCAAAGAATGCGATTCGTCAATACTCATAAAGCATGCCAAGTATGCCTTCAAACTAAAGGTCATAGTAGTGTATGTGGCGTATTCAAATGCCACATTTGTGGTGAAAGACATAGTACAATGCTTCACAATCCTAATCAGCGGTCAAACGCACAACCAAATAATGTAACACGCATGCTGCACCTTCCTTCAATACCAGACCCCCCAAAATGTCTGCATCCCACTGCATTAATCGTTGTGGAAGACATAAATGGTCAACCTGTTGAAGCAACAGCCCTGTTAGACAATGGTTCTAGTTGCAATTTAATAACTAATCGCTTATTCAACAAATTAAAGTTGAAAGCTTTAACCAAAAGAGTGCCACTTCAAGGCATCTTAGAGTCTCAAGCCCATATGCACAAGACTACAAACATTAAAATCAAGTCAAGAACTACGCTATGGAATTATGATACACAGGCTATTGTAATTCCAGAAATTTCTGCCAGCCAACTGCCAGATAATTATATTTATATGAGGAATTGGCAAATTCCAGCCAATCTCCCCCTAAACTAAAACTAAACTCCGTGGCGCTACATCCCTGGAGGGACTTGGCCTACCACCCGACCGCTGCGTCATCTCCCGTAGGCAGATGGCAGGATTGGGGGGCATGTGGTCAGCATGCCGACACCCACGGCCGTTATTGGTGGTTTTCATGACCGGAACCGCTACTTCTCTATCAAGTAGCTCCTCAATTTGGAATCACGAGGCTGAGTGCACCCCTACCAGACCTCCCTACCTCAGAAAAATCCGAGGAGGTACCGGGAATCGAACCCGGGCCGACGGATCTGTAGTCAGCGACGCTAACCACAAGACCACGCCGGCGGACAATCTCCCCCTAGCTAACCCAAATTTCAACACACCACAGTGTGTTGACTTACTCTTAGGAGTAGAAGTTTATTCACAAATAATGCAGGATGGTATAATCAGTTCTCCTGATCATCCCACAATTCAAAATTCTCAGTTAGGATGGACCTTTCTGGAAAGTTACCATCACTTAACGCTTCTATGCAAATGCATTTAACCTCAAGTCATCAAGATGACAATTTCTATCAAGCTAGCAATGACAATGTCACACGACTTGTCAATTTTTCTTCTCCAAGGCGATTCAAAGGAAATCGCAGAAATCAAACTGTTAATGCCAATGCAAATAATGATATACAATATTCTGCATTTTTAAATGTTGATCAATCAATAAACGATCAACTGTCTAAGTTTTGGGAATTCGAAAGTGTAGCCAGTAGTGCACCTTTCCCTCAAGACACACACTGTGAAACATACTTCACAGAAACTACCACAAGAGATCTTGACGGAAGATATGTCGTCAAGCTTCCTTTCAATGCCCCACCAGAATCAATAGGCAGCACCAAGCAGCAAGCCTATCAAAGATTCAACTCATTCGAAAAACGTTTGGCAAATGATGCTGAACTTTGCCAGCAATATGGTGATTTTATGACTGAATATCAGACCCTAGTCCACATGGAGCCTGCGGAATCTGAACAGCCTGAAACCTTTGATTATATAATCCCTCATCACCCGGTGATGAAACCGTCAAGTAGTACTACTAAACTAAGAGTAGTATTTGATGCTTCTGCTAAATCAACGAATAAAAAATCATTAAATAACATACTTTATGTAGGCCCTACAGTCCAACCAGATCTATTTTCCATACTATTACGATTCAGACTGAATCCTATTGCCTTTACTTCTGACATCGCTAAGATCTACAGACAAGTACTCATATCTCCTGAACAACAGCATTTCCAACAAATACTTTGGAGGGAACAACCTTCAGAGCCCATCAAGATTTTCAATCTTAAGACTGTGACTTATGGCACAGCACCAGCCGCATTTCTAGCAACTCGAGCCCTTAAACAACTTACAATTGACGAGGGTAAAAATTTTCCACTAGCTTCACACATAATAAATAATTCTACGTATGTCGACGACATAGTGGCAACAGCCTCTAATATTGAAGAAGCCCAGCAAATGGTTTCTGAATTAAACACTTTGCTTCCCATGGGTGGATTCCAACCTAGAAAGTGGAGTTCAAATCTGCCACAACTTCTAGAAAACATACCAGTCGAGTCAAGAGAAACTCTTGATAATCGCACATTTGGTCACTCAGATGCCAGCTCTATTAAAGCATTAGGCTTAATATGGCAACCATCTAATGATTTATTGCGAGTAGAAACATCCATAGATTCTTCTAAACCTTTTGTTAAGTGTACAAGAAGAACACTACTTTCTTGTATTACGTCAATATTTGACCCCTTAGGCCTCATATCTCCCATAGTTGCACATTGCAAAATCATATTTCAATCCTTATGGAAGGAAACTACCTCCTGGGATCAACTTATACCTGAATCGATCGCCAAAAGATGGCTGACGGTTCACAACCAACTACATTCAATTTCTCAAATTGCTATTCCTCGGTTTGCATTAATACCGAACGCCATTTCAATAGATTTGCATGGATTTTGCGACGCTAGCGAGCAAGCTTATGGCGCTTGCATCTATTTACGCTCTACCAATCAAGAGGGCGAAACTCAAGTATCCTTACTATGTGCAAAGTCTAAAATTGCACCTATCAAAGCGGTTACTATTCCCAGCTTAGAATTGTTAGCTGCCCATTTATTATCCAAACTCACACACAATGTTTGCCTACACTACAGCTCGACATTAATTCAGTAGATTTGTGGAGTGATTCCAATATAGTTTTGAGTTGGTTGAGTCGCTCTCCAACCACACTCAAAACATTTGTTGCAAATAGAGTTGCAGATATACAAGAGTATACTGCAGACTTTACTTGGCGACATGTATAATCAAGTGATAATCCCGCTGATTTGATATCTCGAGGTTCAACACCCGAGGATTTAATTCATAACGATTTGTGGTGGATTGGCCCAGAATGGCTGTCCAAGGACACCTCATACTGGCCAACCAATAACGCACAAGCTATCTCAGAACCACTACCAGAAGTCAAGGTAGTAGCTCATATCACTACTGTTGATATTACCTTTCAATCTTCGTTTTCCAAGTTTTCTTACTTAAAATCTCTCCGCATTATGGGTTATGTATTAAGATTCATACATAATGCAAAACCTAATAACCAACGCCTTAGTGGATCTTTTTCTCCTGATGAGATAACAAGTTCAATGCACTGCTGTGTAAAAAATGTCCAGCGTCAGGCATACGCCGAAGAAATAAGACTATTGTCAGCTGGAAAGGAAATTCCAACCTCCAGTAAAATTCATAATTTATGCCCATTCTTGGATTCTGACAACATCCTACGTGTTGGCGGACGATTGGAAAGATCTAATCTTCCGTTTGAATCAAAACATCAAATGCTATTGCCATGTGATCATGATTTCACAAAGCATTTAATTCACTATACACATTTTCAACTGCATCACGCAGGACCACAGCTTATTATTGCTCATCTCAGAGAAAGATTCTGGATTCCTTCAATCAGAAGAATAATAAGATCTGTAATAGGAAAATGTAACACATGTTTCCGCTTTAAAGCACAGCCTTTTCAACAAAAAATGGCTGACTTGCCTGCCGCCAGAATAACTCCAATACCACCATTTACAAATGTTAGTTTAGATTATGCTGGCCCATTTACAATAAAGTATGGTGGTCCAAGATCTAAAATTACTACCAAGACATATATTGCTCTCTTCGTGTGCATGTCCACAAAGGCAATACGCTTAGAGTTAGTAACCACACTTACTTCTAAAGCATTTCTAGCTGCTCTGTCTAGATTTAAAAGCCGCAGAAGCATTCCCCATTCGATTACATCCGACAACGGAACAACTTTCGTTGGAGCTTGTAATGATTTGTAACAGTTGACGGACTTATTGTCCTCTTCTGAATTTCAAGCTACTGTTAAAGATGCTACCTCACATCTCAGCCTTAACTGGCATTTCTTACCGCCTTACTCTCCTCATATGGGTGGATTGCATGAAGCTGCAGTACGCTCAGTCAAACATCACCTGAAGCGAATGGCTTCAGATCTTACTCTCACATACGAAGAGCTATCGACTTTGTTGATCCAAATCGAAGCTATCCTTAATTCACGACCATTGCTCTCACTTCATGAAGAGATCGATGACTTCCAATATTTGTCTCCAGGACATTTTCTTGTGGGCAAACCACTTATTTCATTGCCATCTCCAGACTTGTCTGGAAGTTACACATTACGCTCTCAGTGGAAAACACTGCATAATTTTACTGTTGATTTGTGGAAGAAATGGTCTTCTGACTATCTTCACACACTCCAAAGGCGTTCCAAATGGAGCTCTAAATCTCACAATGTATCCATTGGTACACCAGTACTTCCCATTGAAGACAATGTGCCACCCTTTAAATGGATTTTAGGCATAGTTGATCAAATTCACCCTGGATCTGACGGTCTCGTAAGAGTAGCTACTGTCAGAACTTCTTCAGGTCAATATAAAAGACCAATAGTGAAACTCGCCCCTCTTCCCATAAATGGAGAAGATTAATTATACTTAATAAATTATATATAACCTAAATTTTTTTTGTAGAAACTTCAAATAATTATAGTTTTGTTCCATTATACATTCTCTTTGTTTGAATAATTATTGCGGGCAATATGTATAATTACACAAAACTTGGAATTAAAACTATGATTTTCGTAGCCAAAACATAGGCTTAAAATTACGACATTACATTAAAATCATTTTATTGTAGATCTTTTCACATTTATGTTCAGAGTTAATATTTGACACGTAGATTGCGATTCTGAACTTAGTTTTGCATAATCTATTATAATAAATATTATTTGAGCTAATTAAGATAGTTTGTAAGCAACCTAACCCCACATTCAAACCGTGCAATATTCACATTTGATATTCATGTTCCACGGACTTTAGAATAATGTTAAAGTGTCCGGCATCATACTCACAGCTTTGCATATTTAATATTGTTCCGTTAAAACAATTATTTGAATATTAAAAGAAATAATAAGTTTATTACATATATTTGCATGGTGACAGTCATTTGTCGTTGTGAAATCATTTCGTGAGTGTACTTCGATCTGACAATATATCGATACTGCCTCGCTTTGATTTTCAATGTTGCCACTTTCCAGCAAAAAAACTCGCGTAGTTTTCTCAAACAAATATTCAAGTTTTTATTATTATATAGATTTTTTATATAGTTTTTATATTTGATTTATACTTTAAATCCATGGTATTATTGTCCATTGCATTTTAGTATCCTTTTCACGTCTGAATTATTTGTGACGCTTTCTCTTATAAATATAATTTTGCTAAGTTTATTTGGGATTCCCCTCACAAAGCCAGTACAACCGTTCAAGGCGTTCATTTAGTTAGTTCACACGTCGAGTCTGAAGGAGACAGTCGTGGTTCTCATTCATTCCTGCTTGGGAAAAAGTATTCCCAGTATATCATCATCATCAGCATTCTACAGTGTCCAAGGATCTGGAAGCTGATTTTCAACTAGAATCTTCAATCCAGCAAGGATTTGAGTTTCATCTTTAAATCATCAATTTTCAGCTAAGAAATTTGATTATTAATTTATCATTCATCAAGAGCATCTCGTGGGCACGCTAATAACATAGCTTGTGACTCCTTATAAGTCTCTTATTTGAAGACAATCTTCAATTTCATCTATCTAACTTTTAATTGGAAACAATTCCAATTAATTATAATTAATTTCTGCGTGAAGGAAGAATTTCACTGTAAACTTTCTGTATTCGCTTTGGGACGCTTTGCATAGGCACGCCAAGGTGACGTCATATAGACGCTTGTAATTTCACCATCTTCGTTTTCTTTGTGAACATTATTACAACACATTTCAAAGTGTTATTTAACTTAAATTACTGAAGGTCTTATATAATACATTCCTTTCAAATACAAACATAAAGAGAATTTTAAGGGATTCTGTGCAAGACAGAAGTAATTAATATTCACCTAACTTCAAGATTTATAGACAATAAACATTTTAAGTATTACACATCAGTAAGTGTACTTTACTACTCTACGGAGAATATTTTATCACAACCAATTTATAAACATTATTTGGAACTTTAATTTAAACTTTATTACAAACTGCTACAGTTTTCATTATTACCAGAACATTTTAACATCAAGAAATTTCGTCATCTCTTCAAGATCATCAACTCTTCAAGCATCAACTTCAACAATCTTTCAGTGTATTATAACCTCAGTGTTTTTTTTTTGTGTTAAAATAAATATCATTTATTCACCAGAACGTTATAAATTCTTGCTCTTTTTATATATAGGCAAAGGCAAGGGTTTCAGAAATCTACAGTCCATTCTAACCTAATTTCCATTTCCAATCTACCTATAGTTTGGTACCTTGTGAAAGCTCCTTGAAATTGCCTGCCTTTACAGGAAGTAAGGGTTTAGAAATCATGTAAGTGACCATGAACTACTCCATTGAATCACAGTATAAGTATTAATACAGTAAGGAAACTGTGTGTTAAAAGTCCTATGACAACTTGTTAGCTGGGCGACACTAGCGCTCCATGCGGCGGTTGAGTAAAACTGCATTCTCACCATATAAAATAACTTGGGAAAATGCATAAACACATAACAAAATATGTTATAATAAGAGAAAAAAATCTTCTTTCAAAACTGAATTTTAAATTTAAGAAACAATGAAGCATGTATTATATTTTAGTTAAGATCAGGCACAATTTTTAAATGCCACTTACCTGTAACTTGCACTGCAGTTCCTAGGGCTATTCTTATTACAAGTTTTAATAACTTCAAGATGATTCTTGGAAAACCAATTATAACTCATTTTTATTTTTAAAAGTAGCCTAATATTACATTAGAATAGAAATGTCATCATTTTACAAAAATAATACAATATTACTTAAGATACAATACAAAATTCAAATAAAAATATAGGTTTCTATCAATATTTCTCAATTTCTAATACTCCAAAACTGCTTTTAGTATACAGTCGGTACAGCAGTTTTAATTAAAGAGTTCTTATTGGAATTCATAAACTGGCTGTTTTCGAAGTGTTCCAAACATAGGCGGCAATTTACATTTAAATATTTTACAGTTGTTGTTAGTAGGTCTTCTCGCCGACTATTGATGACCCATTTTTTACACCTGAAATCATTACAACAATTGAAGGTAGATTGAAGCCGTAAGATACAGAAACAAAATGCAATCTCAACAATGAAGTTGAGGACGAGCAGTGTGACAAACCTATATTCAAAGGTCACTCTTTAATATAATTTATAACTTAAACGTTGATTTTAAAGGTGGGAAAAACCTTGGACTAGATACGCTTCTTAACAGTAGCCTATTTTAGGTAAGCCTATTGCTTGCCTAGGTTTGGATAATGATGTCATGTTAGTTTACTGTCGCAAACACCTTAATGGCACATGTATCCGAGAATTTATGATGTAAGATTATGTTTTCGTCATCTTTACGCCTACATCGTGTTCGAGAAAATAAATATCGTACCGCCTGTAAAATCGGCTATGTGCACTTTTTTACGAAATTGAGTTATGTGCACTGATATTCCTTAGCATTGATCCTTACAACCGGGCATGTGGATCTTTGATTGTCAGGTTTGTGCAAGCAAAGAAAAAAAATCGGCTACATGCTGCAAAATGGCCATGTGCATTAGAGCTCACATAGCCATTCTTGACTGCCAACACGGCACACATGTTTGTATACATAACCGGCCCTGACATATACATTACAATGCACATAGGAAATAAGCTGCACCGCAGCAAATATTGTGTTATCTTAAGCGATCACAATACGACATCCTAAATATTGTTATCTTTAACCGTCATATAGACTGCTGACATTTTCATTTCATTAGTATCTATTGTTAGAAATTACAACATAATTAAAGATAAAAATATTACATTAAAGTAAATGTAAACATAACCACACCAGAACATGACGTGTCAAGAGTAAGCCAGCAGGCATACAATAAATATTACGTATTTTTCTTCTTACCTTTCTGGATCTTTTGGGAAAGTGAAGAAATGCAATTCAGGATTTCTTCCTTTATTGTTACTGCAATTTATAGCAGAACAATAACATCCTTTCCAAACACGCATTGCTATAAAAATTCAAGACTCCTATTTATTTCCATTCTTCCCGCAGTAGTGATTGTAGTATTACTCATTGGCCGGTAGGATCGCATGGAATCTGCGCGCGCATGTCCGTATGGCAGAAAAACGGACTGAGTTTCTTTACTGTATTAATACGTATACTGTGATTGAATCTTCCTCCATGCTCTCAATTTGATCTTCTTCTTCGCATTGGTCGGTATGATTTCACGTGACCAATGAGCTTAGACTCAATTTAAATTTCGGTAAACGAACAATTTCCGGCTTGGCATTTCGGGAATTGGGAAGCCATTGTTATTCGTTATTTTCTTTCTTAACCGCCAATCTTAGCATCATGGCCTTTGTACTTGCTTGCATTGGTGTCGTATATTATTGTTTTGGATTAATTTGTTTGAAAGCTTTTTCTTGAGTGACCAGCAAGAAGAAGTAGCAGTAAAATGCCGAAGTCTTCTGTGACGGCAAAAGATCGGGAAAATGAATTTGGGAAATTTGGACTTCATGCCACCGACAGACAGACTGTTATGTGTAAATCGTGCAACGTTACCATATCATGGGAGCGCAGAGATTCCTGTGTGAAACACATAGAAACTGAAAAACACAAGCGCTCATTCTCAACTTCAGGAGGAAGTAAGCAACAAGCATCTGTTGTGACTCTTTTTGATACAAAATGCAAGAAGAAGGATGCGGCCTCAGAATTAGCTAATGATACAACAGAAGCCTTTATCAAAGTCAACATCGCTCTCGAGAAAGTGGATCATCCCAGTTTACGAAGTTGGATGGATAAATATGTGGAAGGTAAGTTCATGTACTGTAATGTAATACACAACCCAAATGGGCGAAAGATAGTTATAAAAACGGCCCTTGCACTTCACTTCATTTCACAATTATAAAATACTACCCTTGCACCAAAAAGACAAAAAAACAGCATCTCTCATTAGGGGTGGCATACCGTAGTGCAAAGATTTTAAGAATCTGGTTTTAGAAACGGGGTTTTTTCAGGTGCTGGTGATTTACCTCATGCCAGAACGCTCCGAGAGAGGTATGTCCAAGAATTGGCAACTGCACGAATACAGGAAGTAAGAAACAAAGTCGAGAATAAGCAGATAGACTTATTCTGCGATGAAACCACCGACAAAATGGGCAGATGTGTCTTTGTTGTCCTTTTCAGAGTTATTTCGCTTCTTAGTACAAATATTCTTGTTGGAGGCGTTCACTTCCTTGAATGCAGCAATGCTACCAACTGCATACGTGCAATTCTGGACTCTCTGAAAGTCTACGGTTTTGGGTATGAAAATGTACGAAGTGTTACCACAGATTCGGCACGATACATGACCAAGTGTTTTCAGGGACTTCAGCTGGTTTTGGGCGACAGTGTAACGCACATTCAATGTTGGGCCCATAAATTGAATTTAGTTGGCAATGTTTGGCCTGTAGAGCTTAAGAAATTAAATGAAGCCGTTGTGAAAACGAAGAGCTTGTTCTTGAACACTCGTAAGCGAAAGCATTTGTATGCTCAATTTCTCGAGGAAAAGCTAGGGAAACGTTGTCCGATGTACCCAATGCCTGTCACAACACGGTGGAACTCCTGGTTTCAAAGTGTGTTTTATTTATCTGAGTATTTTCCATTGATTGTAGAATTTTCTAAAACAGAGGAAATGCAAGATATAAATAATGCTGGCGTTGTGTTCCTCAGTTCTCTTAGTTCTGATGAAGTGCAAAACATTCACACTCAAGCAATATTTGTTCGAGAACATGTAAAATGTTTAGTGAATCTGATAACAATGTTGCAAGGTTCAACTTACCCTACAGCACACATTTTGTATGGTGAACTGAGTAAACTTAAATCATGCTTTGATAATTTAAAAGAGGGCATTTTCATGAGTGATACAGCTGCTGCTCTGAATCACTGTGGCGTAAAACAAGCTGCCGCTCTCAAGGCAATACTAAAGGAAGCTGTGGTCAAGGCATCAATGAAACTTTATTCATTGATGTCTTCTGACCCATGCAAAAATGTTTTTGAGAGTCTGGCCATCTTGGATCCAAAGAACATTGTGTTGACAGAAATGAATCCTGGGCTTGTGGCACAGTTACGCAAGATAAAGTGTATGAAAGACTTGGACCAAGATGCTTTAATTACTGGTTACTGTGAGCTGAAACAGTGTTTAGACAAACAAATTAAGGACAGTACAGTGGACATTTTGAAATGCTTAAATGTTGTGAGTATATCGCAGCCAGAGTTTTGTAATAAATTGGGAGAGGCACTTTGGTTCCCGTGCAGCAATGTCGATTCGGAACGATTTCTCTCAAATTACAACAATGTGTTACCGGACAAGAGGACCAATTTGAAAGAAGACAATGTAGCTACGATGGCAATGTTTTCATTTGAAGGTTAAATGTATGACAAAGTTGTATTTTTTTACGTATTTTATAATGCAACAATGTTCAAAATGACCTCGCTTTCTTGTGAAAATAACCTCCCTTGTCTTAAATAATAACACCGCTTTTCCACATAAAATAACCTCACCTTTTGCAGGTCCCTAGCTATGGATAATTTATGGAAACCTCAATACACAAAAGTATGTATAACTATTTCTATGTATAAAAATTAGTGTTATTATAACGCTAGAACTTACGTGATAAAACCGATTTTCTTTAACTACTTTGAATTCCTGTTAAAGAGCTTACTGTGGAGACAACAGGCCCCCACTGCCTGTTGTTGGATGCTCAAGAGACATGACTTGGTAACATTCATAAGCTGTGATATCTCATTCGAAGTAGTGAGACTAAAGTGATGTCCTCTACCACACTGCCAGACCTCTCCACAGACAAACTGAAACAGATGGCATCAAACCAGTTAAGTTCCATGTGGTAGGGGTGTGGTAAGGCCAAGGCCTATAGAGCTTGTGGAAGGGGGGCTACTCTGCACCTAGTTGACCTTGTCGCCAACTTTCTTCTCGGGAGCACAAGATTGAGATGTCAGAGTAATCGAAGATGTTCATCACTAACAGAAAGTCTCACGTTTACGCATCAGGATAGCCACAAGAGATTAGCACAATGTACAAAAATAGGGAAAATCGTTTCTAGTAAAAACCAACATACGTGATAAGGAAAATAAACTTCAAAAATAAGTCTTGTAAGGCAAAAATTTTCATGAAGTTCCACTTCACCTACGGGTATTTTCCCTGAATAGCAACCACTGATAATTATATATAGCATTCATTTTAAGTTTGATTTGTTCAACATTAGAATATATTGTCTGTTGACATGTACTTTCAATCCATGGAATGTAATAAATAAGGTTCGGGTATTTATGACTTTAAAAAGTGGGAAATATGACATTAAAAATTACTAAATATGACCCAAAAAACCTAAATATGACCTCATAAAAGAACTTATTTTCCAAAAATAAATGGTTCAATTAAAACATTTAATGATAGCCTATTAAATTGTTACATCACATTAATTCAATCAGATAATCACTTTTTTTAAATTCAGGTGATTTACAGTTTTACTTGTAAAGAACTTCTAATCTGTAAATGATTCCAGATACCACTGCATATCTCTTACACGATACCATAATTCCTGGTGTTATCCAAATTTTCTTTTGTGCATTTAATGTTTGCATACATGACTTTCGTTAAAGGAAATGCCACATTAAAGTAATATTGAAAACTTTCCATATTGTTGTTTTGTTTTTTTATGAATATCAGTTTCATCTATTACATTTAACCAGGTTTCCTTACTTAATAGAAAATTTAGGTATTCTGTGTTCGCTTGGTTATATATTCGTTTCCATGTTGTTTGCCTTCTTTGTTTTTTATTTCTCGCATTTAGGCTTGGTATAGTGATATGCATGAGGACAGCATAATGGTCAGATATTCCAAAGCTTTTGTTTTCAACATTGTATTCAAATGAATTATCATTTATTATTATTTGATTCAAACATGATTAAGAAGTTTGAGTAATACGAGTAGGCGTGCTGATAAGTTTTTTTAGGTTATGTTGATTTAAAAGCAAATTGAAATGAGGTACAGTTTTATCTCGTGCTAGGAAATTTATATTGAAATCACCGCATATAACTAATGGTATTAGTAAATTTTTTTGCAAGAGGTTCACAAGGGTTTCAAATTTTTTAAGGAACTTATAAGAATCACCAATGGGAGATCTATATAAACATACAACATTAATTTTTTAATTTTCGTACGAAATATGAGAGACGGCGTGCTCAAAATGTTTTTCTTCATTAAGGTATGCAGTACTATTAATTACTTTACTTTACGTGAGTCTCCCAAGTTAAAAATCTGTCAATATAAATTCCTAGGAGTTTTATATCATTACAAGGCTGTGGCAAAACAAGATTATTTTAGAATGAAAATTATATTTTGAGTTTTTGAGAAAACTGTTTGCTCTAAACCATTGAGATATGTGTACTATATTTTTTTGTACATCAGATTCAAGACAATCTATATTGTCATGATTATTAATAAAGGTGGTATCATTGGTGAATTAAATTGTTTTCGATGCAGTGTTATATGGTAAATCATTTACCATAACAAGAAAAAGCAACAGGCCCAGGACAGAACCCTGTGGAACTCCCGAATTTACTGTTGTCATCTCAGAGACCTCATCTCCAATCTGAACAATTTGTTTATGGTTACATAAGTAAGTTGAAAGCAATTTATGATCAGTTCCACGAATACCATAGTATGACAATTGTTCAATAGAATACAGTGATCTACACAGTCAAAAGTTTTGCTTAGGTCACAACATGTGTTCGTGCGACATTTTTAGTGTTTTATTATATTCAAATGCCTGCTTTAGTCTTCCCGCTAGAGAATCAGCAATTATAAGTGATTTCACCACATTGTGTAAGCAACAGGTGTTACCTACACACCCTTTTTCATACATGATACTCTGAGCATCCATGCTTGCTTGCCTTTAGTCCCTCGACAGCCTTCATACTGTTCCGACGCATGCAAGTGTACTCTACAATTCACGGTTTTCCTAGTCATTGTGTGTATTAGAGCTCAATATAAAGTAACAGTGCTATTAAACCTGAACCTCTTACAAAACTACAATTATTAAGTTTTGTTCTGTTCACTAGCATTTCGCTTGCTAGCATTTGCTACAGTGTTTCACTCATCAGCTAACAAACATCTTTGTTATGCTCTCACTAGCTTGTGTTCTCATGTGCAATCCTCGGTTCACAGTGGAGTAACCTATCCTAGTGAAAATTATGCTTAATATTGATATTACAATCAATTCCTATCAATCAACTTAAAATATCAATTATTACTAGTGCTTCAGTTTATCATTCAACATAAGTTGTAAATTACATACATTTATAACCACATGGCAATAATTTCGCACCAATTCTGCATATTGGCTATTTCAGTTTTTATTCAGTATATTTTCATCATTTCTACATGAATTCATTTATATATTGCATTGCACATGTGTGAATCAAGTTTACATAGTTTTAGGACATGGTATAAGTTGTTTTTCCATATAAGATTCGTTGGATCCCTGTTTCCATTTGCGCCTGTGTGTCTACTGCTCTCAACCCTTTGCTAATAGTAATTAGCTTGTCCTCCAATCTAGTTCCAGAGGCTATTCATAATTTTAACCTATTTTTCCTGTGTTTCCACATGTTTTGTTCCTCTCGGACTGGATCATGTCATTTCCCCCCAACATGTGACCCAGGCAAAGCGCTTTGCCTCAAAGGTATTCAATATATTATCAGTAAGCGGTTGAACTGTGTCATTAGTAGATTTACCAGTTTTATATCCAAACTGTTCCATAGAACATATTCGCTTGTTCAAAGTAATGATATAATTGATTGTGGATAAGTACTTCAAATCATTTAGAAAATACCGGTACAAGAGATATTGGTATGTAACTTTCTAGTTGTGATTTATTGCCCTTTTTTGTAAACTGGTATAACTTTAGCTAATTTAAGTTGACTTGGGAATATATCTTATCAAAGCATTTGTTAATGTAGTAAGTTAATGGAGAGACAATGGGTGGAGTGAATAAAAATTGAGTAGTTACTACTAGTAATAAGTACTAGTAGTAGTAATTACTTTCAGTAGATACATACAAGTACCAGCTTTTACTTAATTTTGAGTGAATAACCTTATACTAGTACTTATAAGTTAATACTGGATGATCAGTAGTAGTTACTACCTGCTTATCTATGCAAACTACATATAGTGGACCATAATTAATTAAAGTAGGCCATGGTATCTACATAATAAGAGGAAGTGTTTGTCTGAGTGTGATACCCAGCCAAATCTAGGGCATGCAGAGATCTTAAATTTTTAACATATATGTACTAAAAGATGTCTGAATTCACCTTAAAGCCGGATTTTCAATTTTTTGCTTTTGTTTGCAAATTATGAGCTCCCTCCCAAAAAAAATAAAAACTATCAGAAAACATAATTTTTTCTACGATTGCAGCATTAGATTTAGTAATAAGCGATTTTTCAATTGTAAAATTATTAAGTACTCTTCCTCTTCTGCCATAGAAACTGGGGAAGAAGAGCATTGCGGAAATAAATTTTTTCAACATAACGCATGGAGTTGACGATTGCTTTGATTTTGTTAGCCCGCTCTACTTCATTTATTTGTTTATAACATTGCAGCACGAAGAGATCTGAAATTTTTAACACAGGTGTAGGTCTGAATGGGAAACGTTGCTCGATTGGGACGAAACTCACTGTGCAGGGGAGGGGGTTGAGCCTGGAACTCAAATCTGAGATCATTACTTTCCCTACAGTGTACTCTAATCGTAGAATGCACCCCAAAGCAGGATGTTTTTAAAATCATTAATCTGTTAATTGTTTATGAATGATTAGCACTTTAGAGGAAGGTTCATAATTCTATGGTTCGTTTTAATCATTTCACTTTCAATCTGTATGCCCACATGGCAGCACATGATTCATTTAGTAGTTCTAATTATATACTTACTATGTCTGACAATAAAATACAATAAAATTAGGTAATTAATGCAACTTATTTAAAAACGGTGTAAGTTTTAATAAATGAAGTTTTTTTTTCTATTAAGTGTAGGCCTGTTATTAAAAAATCTAGTGATTACATATATTAGTAAATATGAGCGAAGTCACAGACACCTGCTAGTTTAAAATAAAACAAAATAAAATATATAGGCTAACCACAATACTACATAACCTCAATATTACATATGATTGACCATGCTTCTTAAATAAAAACAACAAAAGAAAATTGTGAAATAGTTAAGGTAATAATACACAGAAAAAAATTTCAATCGTAATTAAGTGCTATGAATTCTAACTCTGATAGCCTGGATCACTTAAAAATGGAAAATTTATAACTTCTGCCTGTTTGCTATTTGTTACAATATTTTCATCCATGAAATGTGAAGTATGCCACTCCATATTTTCCTTTCTGAATCTAAATAAATTGTGATAATCATATTCTTGAGCCTCCATTTGCTCTCTGTACACTTTTTGCTTCATAATTCTTGTAAAAACAAGCATTTCAGATAAGGCATTGCAATCTTAAGCAAGGTCTGTACCACACTTGAAAATTTCACAGTATTTACTGATTATTTAAAGATTATACATTTTGCAATGAAAGAATAATACAAATTCGTATAAAAATCTCTAGAGGATATTTGTTAATAATTGGAATATATGCACCAATAGAAGGAGATGAAGAAGACAGCGTTAACTTTTACAAAAAATTACAACAGATATTTAATTCAGCCAATAAGAACGATTTTATTATGCTACTAGGAGATTTTAACGCCGGAGTAGGCAACACAAACATACATCAGAACATTGGCCCATTTGGAGAACAAACTTGTAACGGAAATGGACGTCGCTTAATAGATTTTGTACTGTACAATCAGCTGAGAATCATGAACACCTTCTTCAAACATAAAGACAGTCATAAATATACCTGGGAGGCAAGAGGCCTAAAATCCATAATAGATTACGCCATATGCAACAACAAGTTAGCAGACTTAGTTCTTGATACAAGAATTTTCCATGGTTCAGAATTAGAAACAGATCACCATTTACTCATTAGCCCAGTTCGTATGAAACCACGATGGCATAAAAGGAAACGAAACCCAACACATCCCAACACCCAGCTTTCTTACAAAATTCATCTCCTTAGGGATACTAGTATTAAATATTTATATCAACGACGATTAAATGACTTACAACTCAAAACCCCTATATCGGAGGATATAGAAGAAGAATGGACAAACATATGCCAAATGGTCAAACAAGCTGCATTTGAAAGCTTAGGCACAAAGAAAAGATGGTGCAGGAAGAAGGGCTTAAGGAATTGGAATGAAAATTTACAACAAATCATTGATGAAAAACGAGAAGCATACCAAAAATTCCTTCATACAGGGAAAGATGAAGATAAAATAAATTATCACCTAAAACGAGCAATAGCAAAACGAGAAGTGCGGAAACATCACCGCCAAACTTGGGATGAATATGTATCTTTCTTAGAAAATGATATGACAAGACCTCAACCACAAACATACAAAATTCTAAAATTTTTGAATGCAGACATTAAAGAGGCAGCCAAATTAAATATCATCTCTAAAGAATCTTGGTTGTCCTTTTATCAAAATCTTTGGCAACAAAATACCCCTACTATACTGGACCTATCAGGTAACACAAACATATACACAGAGCCGATTACATTTGAGGAGCTCACATCAGCTCTTGAAAGTATGAGTTGCAACAAAGCACCAGGCGAAGATGGACTATCCCTAGAACTTTTTAAATATGGAGACCAATCTTTTCTTGTAAGACTCCTTTCTTTTAACAATCAAATTTGGGATGGCAAAGAACCACCCAAAAGCTGGGCAAGAGCAGTCGTTATACCTATATATAAGAAAGGCAATAGAAACAACTGTGATAATTATAGAGGTATTAGCCTGTTAAATTCTGGCTACAAAATCTATACAACCATCATAAAAAAGAAATTATACAGACACTATGAGACAATTTTGGGAGAAGAGCAAAATGGATTTCGGAGAGGTAGATCATGCTGTGATGGGTACTTCACCTTGAAACTTTTGATCGAAAAGCATAGAGAGTACAATGTAGAAACACATTTGGCATTTGTAGATTTCGTTAAAGCTTTCGATAAAATAAATCGCAGCAAACTATTTAGTATATTAGTAGCAGACAATATACCACAACAAGTTATCCAAAATATATATAATCTGTACAGAGAAACTATGATTGCAGTCCAGATAGAAAACAAACTATCTGACTGGTGCTCTATAAATTCAGGAGTAAGGCAAGGCTGCGGACTTTCTCCTTTATTGTTCAACATATATATGAATGCCATTATCCGTGAGTTCAGACGAACAAGACATGGCCACATATATATAAACAGGAATTTAAGTTTGGACACTCTGATTTTCGCTGATGATTTAGTACTTTTCGCTACCACGGAAGATGACTTACAGAGATCAACACATAACTTGTCATTAATTGCAAATACCTTTAATATGGAATTATCACCTCATAAAACAAAAATCATGGCCTTCTGTGGCAAAGACCCAGTACAAAGCAAAATATGTATCAACAATAGAATTTTAGAACGAGTTAATGATTTCAATTATTTAGGCTACAAATTATCATTTTACTCGGACATGGATATACCCGAGAAAATTACCAAATTTAATAAATCACTGGGTATAATAAATAAAGTTATGAAACCTTCCCTAGTCCAGAGACACACTCGACTCCGTTTATATAAAACCCTTGCAAGACCTGTCCTCTGCTATGGCAGTGAAGCGTGGACTCTAAGACAATGTGACAGGAGTAGAATTACAGCCAGTGAGATGAGGTTCATGTGTAGGACAGCGGGCCACACCAAATATGATCACATCAAAAATGAAGATATACTACAGGAACTCCACATGGATCCAATTCTAGACTACATCCAGAAATATCAGGAGGACTGGCTGCGGCATGTAAGACGGATGGCCAGAGACAGGATCCCCAGAGCAATCTTGAACTACCAACCACATGGGAAGAGATCACTTGGTCGCCCTCCAAAAAGATGGACGGAAAATTTTTTGTAGACATAACAGTTCTTACAGGACTACTACGTGTCAGGATGATGATGATGATGATGATAAGTAAATACTTCTTATTATTCACATATTTTGCAGTAGGTACAACTTGGTCTAGTATGTACTGATTACTAATAAGCAACAGTATTTACTGAAATATTTTATTCCCTAAAATGCTCGTATTTACTTAAAATTTTGCAGTAAAAGCATTTACTGACTTTTATTCACTCCACCCATTATAGTTAATTATTTTCATTTTCATATTGTTAGATAGCTCAAAAATAACTCAAGTAATACCATAGTTTCCGGGGGGGCCATGAGGCAATGGGCTTACCACCTGTCCCTCTGCCCTCTCTCGGAAAATAAGCGTAAGAAAATTTCCCAAAATTCCAATTGAAAGCCCTACGCCCCAACACTAGGGAAATAGGAAACCAGAGTCTGAAAATCTAACTCTGTGCAATAACTATTCTTTGTTGAAGGTGAACGATATGACTTCGTACTGAACGCTAATAATGAAGTTGGTACATATTGGATTCAAATTAGAAGTATGGCATTCTGTTTTAGAAGAGATGTCTGCCAGTTTGCTATTTTAAAGTATGAAGGATCTCCTGATAAACATCCACGAACTCCAAGGCCTACATTGAGGACATTTCGTTTGGAAGGAACAGTATGTATCTTTTAAGCAGCAATATGTGATTTTCTTTATAAGTTTTATTTTTAGTATCCTTAGCAACTAAGTTTTATTTTGAGTACGTTATTAGAACAATGCACAGAACAGGTTAATGTGGCTATAAATGTAAATACTATAACCTGATAAGTATGGTGCTTTAAGATGTATTATTTTCTTATTTTGCTGTCTAGCGTACAGCCTTTTAGAACATTAATTATAATACTGCAAAAAACTGAGTTATTAAGTGTTCCTTGGAGTTTGTTTGTGTTCTTACAAATCTAATGGTTTTGCAGATTGTAATGCAAATATCACAATATGGTTCTATTCAAAACATGCAGAATTGCTATTTGATCCCCTTTTATTATTCCTTTACAGTAAAACCTCTATTTAAAGACCATCGATGGTTCCAGAGTTACCATATTTTATGGACCACTTTTCTACTTTGAAAACAGATCCTTGAAAGTTGGGTGGATCTAATGGTCCGAGGAACACTAAGAGAATTAAAATTGTGGTGAATATTGCGTGAACACAAGGTGTTGTAAATCATAAGATAGTTACAAATTTTGGCACAGATTGTACATCAGTGCATTTGTCGCAATCGTGACTAAATTGTGATTTAGTTTTTATGAAAGGCGTTGTCTCTACCATGTGGTTTAAATGAAAGCAATAGGCCTCTAATCAGCGTTGTCGAGTTAACTTATCCTATGTCGAATTGAGGGTTAGAGGGTGTAAAAGTATTTTCTGTCTTTCTTGAGTAATCAGTTCAGTTCAGTTAAAATTTACACGATGCCACCTGTATAGAAGAGATTTTCATACAATGCAGGTTTTATGTTAAAAGTGATGTACACTGATTCCATTGTACAAGGTTGTAATTTGTATATGCAACGAAGTATGTTATTTCCTTTAAAATGTTAAATTTAGAACCACATTAAATTTCTTTCCTTTAAATTTCCATCCTGAAATCAAGGTGCGTTTTATGGTCCAGAGTATCATATAGCCCATAAAATGCCATAATTGGTCTTCCAGATGCGCGATCTCTTAACAGGGAAATGCAATTTTATGTAATTATGGAACTAACATATGCAAAGATTTTTATTGTTTTATTGTTTATTCCATTCCCAAGCTCCCAGTTCATTGCAAATATTTCATCTTCAGTAGGCCTAATGTTATCATTGAATTGCAACGTTATTTCGTAAGATTTCGACTCACAAACATTACCACAGGTGTAATGTTTTGCGTAGATTATGTTTTCATCCTTATTTCATTGCATATATAGCCTAAAAGCCTGTTTTAAGCCCCTTTTATACACGAAGGCGTGTGAAATTTAGGTAACGCCCACTTTTAGTTATTTCTCTTAAATACAGTTTATTATTTAACCTTTGAAATATATATCATCACATTTGTGTTTAAAGGCGCTAATGCTTTAATTTAAGTCATAAATTGAATAATATTGTAATATTAATTTAATTATTCAGACATGTTATTGTGAAAGTCTGATTTGTTTTCTCCTTGGATATCGAAGATTTCTTCTTCTTTGCGAGACCTCTCGATATTTATGGATACGCTCTCCAAGAATGCCATTGTATAGAAAGAAATTATTATATTTCACTTTACTAAATATTTATTAAAATGCTAATTCTTTATAACTTACTCCCTTAATTGTAGTTGATTTATGCTTTAGATCTATCTTATAATCATTCATTAAGCTTTAGTGTAGTATATCAAGTCTAATTAATTTAAATTTATGAAATTTCAATCATGGTATTTTTAGGGCAGTTATGTTGTCAGCATAACTGTTCTTTGATGGCCTTAGACTAACCGTTATACACTTCTGCAATAGTCGCTGCTTGTGGCTGGACGCGTTTGTCCATAGATCTCCAAATTTCTAGGGAAATCTCTAGAAATACAACTCACAATCTTTGGGAGAAATTCTCCGGACTCACGACTTACAACTTGCTGGAGAAGTATCCAGAAATTCACAATCGACTTACAATTTGCTGGGGAAGTATCCAGAAATTCACAACCGACTAATAATCCAGTTGTAACATTTATACCAGGAATATACACAGCTGAGGAGAAAAAGTGTACTAATAATCGTTGCATAAGGCTGAATGTGTGCAACCTTTACACAGCCTGGCACCCTTGTATAAACTTGACGTAAATAATCAAGATGGCGATATCCGTAACAGCCGGTCGTTTCGTAGATGTCTGGGATTGAATTTTGAGGCTACGCATATTCTGAGCTGCTTTTGTGGAATTATAAACGTTGTTCCTTGTTTGCGGGACATATTTCCATACTTGTACCCATGATTACAGCTTTCTGAAAACAATATATTGAAATACTGAAACTAGAATTAGTCTGCAGACGATCCATCGTTGTTTGCCCGCTACACCGATAGATGGCATTCAGCAGTCCCTTCATAGCTAGGGGCTAGTAACGTCACAAATAGAGTGACGTATTTGATGACGTTGGCCGTACAAACCCGCTGTAAACTCGGGAGTTACACTCCGATTATTGGTAATGCGGCTTATACAGAACTTGCACGGTAAACAACCGTTCAACGCAGGTATAAGCAGCTTTTATTAGTAAGGCTGTTACAACTAGCTGGAGAAGTTTCCAGAAATTCACAACCGACTTACAGCTTGCTGAAGAAATATCTAAATTCATCATTCTCAACTTTCGGGAGAGATCTCTGAAGGTTACAACTATCTTCCAAGGTATTTCATAACGAATGCCATATTTTGAAGAATTGCTTTGTGCATAGCGAGGGTGCTGTGCTTCAATCTACATACTTCAGCTAAGTACTGTATATTAGAATCGCCGTGCAGCAAAATTGCTGAATTTATAACTCATTATAAAGTATTATTATTGGATCACATCAGATAGTCAATGAACACTTTATGCATCTGAGTGTGATATAGCAAGACTCTATAGTGAAGTAAACTCATAACTTCAATATCTAGCTTCATAATCGTAACTAAGTTTCTTCAAACATTTAAGTTAAATCATTATATATAGACTACTACTCCTGTTGGAAATATTATATAACTACTATTACTTCATTATCTTCAAGAACATTATTAAGTAAATTAACTGCAAGATTACATCAAGACTTCAAGATTTCAACTTAATATACAAACTGTGTATTTTTTATTATTAATTTAGCCTTCAGCTAGTTAGTGTTTGTTTCTTAGTGCATTATAAATAAATCTCAGTATTTCATCGCCAGCAGATTTCTTGTCTAATTTCAGTGTAAGAGGTGCAAGGCAGGTTCCAACCAAATACAGTCCACTTTACCAGCTTCCTACTATCACTTGGCCCTTACAGTTTGGTCCTCGCGGGCCTAGGATTGTTCCACATTTGATTCCTCCAGACCTCGGATCCTTTCTGTGAACTAATCTCTATACAAAATCTTTCCAATTTTTCCTGGAACCTGAGACAAGAAATCTGCCTTAAGGTAAGTCAATAATCCTGGCAAGGCCAGTTTGAGCAATACACCAAGACAGTGAGAAGTGTTGACAACACACAACTCATTTCTATGTTGCATGCACACAAACAAACAGCACAGTGATTATTGTATCCAACACTTAACACATTTATACTGTGTCTACGTTCTTTGAAGCTTTTAAATTCCCCCATGTGGGCAACGTAAAGTTAAATTACCCCCTATTGCGGGCAAAGTGCAAATTTGTTAAATTTTATGTTAAACACCTTCATTATGACCACTCATGAGCAAACTCTTGCAGCCTTCAGGGCTAAACGTACGCCCATCAGAGCTCAAATAACTCGCCAGTGCAATCTAATCCCTAAACGTCTTGTTATTGATGAGGCAACTTATAACAACCTTTAGATCGAAAGGCTAAACTGCAACAACTAATTTCTAAATTTGAAGACGTTCAGTCCACCATAGAGGAATTAGACTATTCAGAGTTAGAACAAACCTATAGGGAAGAGGTGGAAGACGTTCTTTTCTAAACCACTACTCACATTAATAAGCTAGAAGCTACCTACCTCAAAACTAAAGCTGATGCGGAAGGCGAAATTAAATCAGCCGAACAAAGGCGCGAGGCAAAGGCCAAAAAAGACTAGCTCGCATCAAAGCTGAAGCTGCGGAAGCAGCAGCTATCCGTGAAGCACAGGCTGCGGAAGCTGCTGCCCAAAAGGCAATCCAACAAAAAATCACTAACATTAATAGACTTCACCGTCAATTCATGTCTTATGCGCAATCCATTCATGAATTTGAAATTGAAACAGAGGCTCATTTTCATGAGGCTATTAGTATGAGAACAATAGATATATAAGCTTTCATGAACCACAGATTATTGTCTCTGTTGGACACTACATGATAATATTATAGGAGAAAAATTCCTCCGACACTGGGACTTGAACCCAGGACCTTTGGCTATTCGCGCCAATGCTCTACCAACTGAGCTAAGCCGGGTTCAATTCACAGCACCGGATGGAACCTCTCTCCTATGACTGATTGCCCTAATGGTCTACCTCACAGACAGACAAGTTATGTCATAATATGCAGTACTGTGAGGCACACTAATTAGTGATTTTTGTGACCGGGCTCCCACTATTATTGTACAGTTGACATTCAAGATAGATATATAAGCTTTCATGAACCACAGATTATTGTCTCTGTTGGACACTACATGATAATATTATAGGAGAAAAATTCCTCCGACACTGGGACTTGAACACAGGACCTTTGGCTATTCGCGCCAATGCTCTACCAACTGAGCTAAGCCGGAGTTTAATTCACAGCGCCGGATGGAACCTCTATCCTATGACTGATTGCCCTAATGGTCTACCTCACAGACAGACAAGTTATGTCATATGCAGTACTGTGAGGCACACTAATTAGTATTAGCATACTATCCGAAGTTCCAGAAATAAACTATAATACTCTTTACATAAAAAAAGAACTCTGTTTGAAAAGAAAACATATCAACAAGTAAACAATTGCAACTTAATTCACGTAGTACAACTGATTGTGTAAAATGATGGACCATTCCACTACAAATTATTGTGGATCAATGGGATTCCTAAACTGATATTATGGGAAATAAATATTCTTACGGTTTGATGGTGCGAAGGGACAATCAGAAATAATGTCTTTTTCATGTATGGAGTTATCATTCAATTTTTAATATGCTAGATGATAGTTCGAACACTCTCAGACTATGTTCTTCCTGATCAGTTGGCGGCCATGTCTCACATCCATATAATACAACCGGCAAGATAATAGTCTTATAAATCTTAATTTTTAGATTTCTGGACAGAAGACGAGAAGATAAGAGTTTCTGAACTGCATAAAAACAACCATTTCCTGATTTGAGTCTACATTTAACTTCTGTGTCTGTAATTCCTGTTCCGAGATATTTTGAACTTGTTTGAACAATTTACCAATATTTTATGGAGCATTATTTTGACGTTCCATGACCATATACTTAGTTTTTTCTTTATTAATTTCTAATCCAGCATTCCTACAGGCATCGAAAAGACTTTCTGTATTTCTGTCGATTGTGTGTACATCATCGCCCAACAAGCAAACGTCATCTGCAGAAGCTAAAATCGCGTGACTCCCATTTAATTCTAGGCCTACCTTGTTTTCCTGAACTTTCCTAATGGCATATTCCAAAGCGAAATTAAAAAGTAAAGGTGATAGTGCATCTCCTTGCTTCTAGCCACTTCTAATGGCAAACCTATCTGATATAAATTTCCCTACCTTGACTTTGCTATAGGTTTCATTTAGACACATTTTGATCAGCCTAACTAACTTTCTTGGTATCCCAAACTCAATGAATTTATTGTACAGTTTTTCTCGCCTAACTGAATCATATGCTTTTTTAAAATCTATGTATAGCTGGTGAACAGACTTATTATATTCCCACTTTTCCTCCAAGATTTGGTGAATACAATGGTTGATTTATTTCGCTTAAATCCACATTGGTGATCTCCAATGATTTCATCCGCATATGGGGTTAATCTTGACAGCAATATATTAGATAGAATTTTGTATGATGTTGATGAGAGAGAAATTCCTCAATTGTTATTACATTCAGCCCTATCTAACTTTTTATGGATCGGTATAATAATAGATTCTTTCCATTCCTTGGGCAATTCCTCCTTTCTCCAAATTCTAGAGTGATAGGGAAAAAGCGAATAAGTCAAAATACCAAAGTTTCAGGAAAGAAACAAAACAGTTTATTTTCACAGTATTGTTACACTATTTAGATCAGCCCACCCAGATATTTTTACATAGCATAAGATACTGTGTAAGAATATCTGGTGGACTGAACTAAAAATTGTAACAATGCTGTGGAAATAAATTGTTATTTGTCTCTCCTAAAACTTTGGTATTTTTACTTATTCGCTTTTTCCCTATCACTCTAGAATTATAAGAATGAGCTTATGGATCTCTGAGTTTAATCTATCCCCATCTGCCTTAATTAACTCTGCTGGAATTTGGCCAACTCTGTGTGTGTTTTTAGTTTACCTATAGCTGTTTCTACTTCTGTTCAAGTTGGTTCAGTAACCAAGGACTCTGCTGTGAATATTTCAGTTTCTACACTTTGGACATATCCATGTACATTTAATAACTGATTAAAGACATTTTTCCACCTATTCAAAATATTATTTGGAGCTGTGAGTATAGTGCCACCAGTGTCCTTAATTATGTTTATTCTAGGTTGGAAACCTTTCTTGAACTCATTTATTCCCATGTAGAGATCCCTAACATTTTTGCCTTTACTATTTCCCACTAATTCATTTACTTTGTCTTTGAAATAGGTTCTTTTCTTCATTCTAATGATTCTAGAGGTTTCTCGTTTAGCATTGTTTAGATTTTCAACCGTAGTGTCATTCGGATTCTGCAACCACTTTAGTTTTGCCTGCTTTCTTGCATTTACTAATTTCACGCACTCATCATCAAACCACGGTTTATTTTGTTTCAGTTCAAGTGGACCTAATTTTTCTTTTGCGGCTACTTTAATATTGTCTTTAATGTATTCCCCAGGTTTTATCGATATTCATATCATCCCTACCTTCTTGTTCAGTGGTGTTTTCTAGGACTGCAAATCTATTTGAAATCTCGACTTGGTAAACATTCCTACCTAGCTTCACCTAGCTTTTCCAGATTGAATCTCTCTACATTCCTACCTAGCTTCACCTAGCTTTTTCAGATTGAATCTCTCTACATCAAAATTTTGCCTAGTTCCTTTGTTTAATGAAAGTCTCTCTCGAACAGCTGCAATTACCTGATAGTGATCCGAATCGCAGTCAGCACCCCTAATAGTTTGAACGTCGATTGTACTAGACTGCCTCCTTGCATCTATCAGCACATGGTCGATTTGATTATGAGTCTTTCCATCTGGCGAGGTCCATGTGTATCCATGAATATCATGATGTGGGAATTTTGTACTCTTTACAATCTACTGTTGTAAATTTTTAACTTTCATAAATTTTTCTCTCTATCTCTCTCTCCCTTACACACAGCAGCTATCAGGCAAATTCTACTCTAATGCAAAATCATCTGCTTTTAAAATCTGATTTCTTTTACCGAGGAAAGCAGTTACAAGTCTTAACTAATAGTCATTCTATGGTCAAATTGTCTGAATCTTGGCAGAACATGAAACAGACATTCATGCAATATAACAAAAGAAAGGTAGATGCAAAATTACAATGCCACCCTTTTCTTGAAATTCCAGAAGCCAGTAGCAAGATGGGTAGGTTCATGAGTACTAACATTTTACTAAAATTTGTAACTTTACAGTCATTTTCATTGCAGCATGACTCCATAAGGGTTAAGAAACATATTTCTAGCATTTTAAAATCTTTGAGAGTTTTTAAAAATCTGTTGCAAAGTCCATTTTAAGCTAGAATGCTAGAGTTCAAAACATTGTTTGACCATCTTTGCTCCCTTGTTAAAGTTTTCTGATTAATAATTAATTACACTGTTGAACACATCTTACCTCCTTGGATTTTTCTGAGGTAAGAAGGTCTGGAATGGGGTGCATTCGGCCTCGTGATTCAAATTGTGGAGCTACTTGATAGAGAGTAGCGGCTCCGGTCATGAAAACCACCATTCATGGCCGTGGGTGTCAGCATGCTGACTTTTTTGGGGGGGACCCCTAACTCCCCCGGAACCCTCGACCGTAGGCCATACACCAATCCCAACAACTTTTCGGCGCTTGTGTACTTTAAGCTTGTGGGTAATGTGATTATAGCCAGCTGTTTGGTTCAGCACTAATAGAACTGTGTAACTCTTTGTCTTTTGTCATCTGTCTGTCGGGGGTCGTCTCTCCAATTTAGTATTACCTAATGAGTGAGGAAAACCCTCACTCGGATTGGCTGCTCGAAAGTTTCCCACAGCAACCCGGGCACTTGGGCCATTTCCCATATGTAGTGCTCAGTTTAATCCCAGGAGTCTGAGCTTTATCCTGAGCTACATCTCATAATTAGGTTGTCTCGAATCTGGTATGTTTAGACATCGTCAGTCTCCTGTTGTTTTCTAATTTCTATTACGTACACTGCAAAGTCTTTGAATACTGTGTTTGCTGCTTTAGTTGTCCAGAACTTGAATTCTGGCGGGCATTGTTCTCCTGTTAAGGTCATGAATAAACCTGAATAAGGTTTCGGCGTGCCTCTCTATATCTCACGCATGTATGTAGCGCATGATACATTGTGTCTAACTCAGAATCTTCACAGTAGCAGAGGAAGTCCTCTGCCAGGTTGAACCTATTCAGGTTTGCTGTGAAGTATCTATGCCCCGAATAGAACTATGAAATTGGTATAATCTATCCACACATGCCCCCCAATCCTGCCATCTGCCAATGGCAGATGACGCAGTGGTTGGGTGGTGGGGCTAGTCCCTTCAGGGATGTAGCACCACAGAGTTTAGTTTTAGTTGAACACATATTTTGGTGACAAGATTTTAAATTCTTGTGGGAGTGTATTAAGTTTGGAGATTCTGAAAACTGCATTTTTTTGGTCTGTTTCTCATAGTTTAACATACTACAGAGATACTAAAGATGCTCAAAATGTAAGTAACAAAACAGGGTGTCTTTCATTCATGTCACTCAACTGCATTTCTACAGGTTCTTCCAATGCAGTGTAATTGAACATTTGCAAAAATATCTGCCATAAACTAAGGTCCTTATTTCCTAGTGTAATCATTCCACTATTCATCACTTAAGTAGTAAAACAATGTGGAAATCAATCAACTGAACAGCAAACTTGAATTGAAGTCAAGAAAAGCTGGTGGGGAAATAAAGTAATAATATGTGGTAATAATATCAGCAGTATTTTCTAGTGCTGAATCTAGATAACTACAGTTTTAGACCAAAGTTATAGCATCTGTAAATGAACAACACTAAAATACTGTATGAGATTGTAAATTCAAGGCACTATGACAAAATGAACTTTTTGTTCGACCGTACATTCCCGTAGGAGGAAGGAATGAGTTTGTTTAAGCTTGCAAAATAACAGTATTACCTATGAAAATTGTATTTTATTGTGCTAACTTTGATTCTAAGATCTACTAGAAGTCCCTCTATTACTGTATCATATCTTGGTAGACAATTTCCAATTAGGCCTACATGCCCACATTATTCTCCCATGAATCTTGCTTAACCCTGTGCTTGCCATGAGCCGATTCGCTCATATTCGCAGGAGAGTGCCAGCAGTCTGCCATTCTTTACCATCATGAAGTGCCAAGTGGTTTTGAGCAGAAAGATGTCACCAAAAAATGTGTTTAAATAATAATACTTAATAGATAAATTCATGAAAGCTTTATCATAAATAACCTACACCAATGTAGTATATTATTTGTTTATAATATTAATAGATACAGTAACTTACTATTACCTTCAAAAAATACCATCAAAACCAATATTTTTATAAGGAAAATATTATTTTCCTACTTTAACTTTAAAAATTTGTTATTCAAAATGCACATTAAAAAATGAAATAATTAAAGAATGCTTTGTCTAAAACAGTCGGCCGCAGTGGTCTAGAGGTAGCGTGCCTGCCTCTAGATCCGAAGGGCGCAGGATCAAACCTGGCCGCGGTTGATGGATTTTTCAGGACGTAAAAATCCTGGGCACAGAGTCCTCCGGGAGGGACTTTAAGCTGGGGGTCCCGTGTCGTAGATTTACAGCATGTAAAAGAACTTCAAGCCTAAATTAGAGCCTCTCAGCCCTTTCACGTCCAAGAAATACTTAGTTTCCAGAGGGGGGTTGCGAGGCGATGGGCTTACCACCTGTCCCTCTACCCTCTCTCGGAAAATAAGCATATCAAAATTAGTATAGGTAATGAAACCTCCATTGGAGGCCCCTTCGCCCCACCTGGGGATCATAGGGTACCAGATACAGAGAGATACAGATTGTCTAAAACAAATAACATGCATTATTATTCTAGATTTGTTGAATTTATAAAATTACAGCCTGTATACAATAACATGCAGAAGAGTAAGAAAGAGTAGGCCTACTCACCTATGCAGCTGAGAGCCCTGAAGCATTGTTCTAGAACATTTCTGTTGATTTGTACATGTTATAATTAATTTTCACACTAGATTATATTTACCTTTATAATATTAGAAACATTATTAATATGTTACAAACATTCAAACACAATATCTTGTGAGGTGGAGAAAGAACCTGGGAGCATGCCCAGAATTAAGCCATCGTCATTGTTGCTATCATTATCTAATAACACTACTGCAATAACTATTTGTTGTCCTCTAAAGGAAAAAGGTCACAAGAACCACTTGTCATTTTGTGTGAACTGTACCACATTCAAACATAAACTGAGTAAATGGTCATTCATTGTATTTTGTTGTCATGATAATAGAAAGGGGCAGCATTTACCGCTACCTACCTGTCTGTCAGTGCATAAAGCTTAGAAGATTATAAGGGTTTGCATTCCACCGCTATAGGATATTACAAAAATATGTTAACCATGCGATTACTTGGAGCTGATAGAGGCAGTTCTGGCACTAAAGGATGTTCGCTCAGAACTTTAGCGACTGTTCTATATTATCAAACCAGGAATGATCTTGAATACTTGAGAACAGCAAATTAAACTGCATAGTAAACAGCCTGAATTTCCAATAAATCAATTCTGTTCATGTTCATTTTAATATTGTATCAAATTGAATACATTTCATCTTGTAAAAATCCCTTTGTTTCAAGAAAACTGTCAAGAACAAACTTCAACTTGACTGTATGCCATCAGCTATTATCTAGCGCAGAAGACAAGAACTATGACAATTTGCTAACAGTAGATTACTGTGGTCTATTGATCTTCTTTTTTTTATATGATTCTGAAATCTCAAAACTTAAACATTTAATTAAGGTCGAACAAAAACAGTTGTATGCAACTTGCTTATAATGAATTAAGATACTCGTACGAAAATTATGCAACGAGGAAAGCAAGTTTCATAAACATGCTTGTAACTTAATGAATGACATTATAGGCTCATTGCATAATGTACTAACATGTTATTTCTCAGTGTTAAAAAAATAACAAAATTAAGTAGGTGTGGCCAATCCACAGCACACTGGATTGAAGTAGACAGGAATATTCTGGAATATGTATTCTGGAATATGTAACTCTGTCTCAGCCGTTCTATGGTTGCCAGAAATAATACAAAGCTTATTTAACTCTTTACGTTTCAAATAAAATAATATTAAAAGTTAGAAAAACATTGCTTTTTAATTGAAAGAAGAATACTTTTATAACAGAACACTAATAATAGGCTTTCAATAACAAACATACTATAAACACAAATGCTTGGAAAAAATGCCACCACTGTCTAGTTAGATATTCAGTCACTTGCAACATTTCCAGCTTAGTTCAAGTGAGGCTTTTGGATCTCTTTCCTCTTCACTATTTCTTCAGTATCGGAGTTCACAGATAAAGTAGCAAAAACCAACAATTTTTTTTCATATGCAGATCTGATGTCTACCAAGTACATGAGATAAAGCTTTATTTAGATGTGTGTGTTAACCAAACATGCAGAAATTTCATAGGGCTATGTCATGTAGTGCAGTAAATAAGAGGGGGAAGATATTTTCAGCAAGTGGCAGATTTTTGGCTGGCCAGATTTTAAAGCACCTCTTTGAATTTGCTGTAAATGGCAGTGTTATTCTGAAGAATTTAATTTTTAGCTTTGTTTACAAAACTATTAAAACTATGTAGTGGTTTTGTGTGTACGACTTAGAAAACCTCTGTGTGCCACTTAGAATGCCTTCATGTGCCTTTTGTAGTATGCATGTTGTGAGTTTGCCACCCATGTGATAATGGATAATTTGAAATTTGTAGGATTTTAATCTTATTCATAAGAACTATATCAGAATAATGTAGGCTACAACTTTCTGCAGATGCTGAACCCCACTAATGCTTCCTGTAGTGACACAAGAATATGCTTGACTCAGCTTTATAGCATCAGAAGAGTAAATGACAGAATTCTCAAGGAAAAGCCTGATCTCACTTTGGAATTTACTTTTGGATTTCATCTTCCATCAAGACAGGAATTATTTTATTCTGGAAACTATCCACGCTATCTTCGTAAGTATCAAAATTTTTAATATTATAGGGGTTTGGCATAAAATATGGGAAACAAGACTCAATTTCATCTTAAGTTTACAAAAAATAGTGAATTCTTACTTATATCACTTTAACTGGGAGTACCTGTTTGTGTGTAATTTGGATGAGGAAATACACTATCTACCTATATAAATATATATTATATGAAATATTTGTTTTATATTATGTATTTTCAGTGATTAATGAAAAAAAAAATTGAAGGTGCACTGAAATCATGAACATACAGGAACAGACCATAAATTTTCAGTGGAAACAGAAATTGTCCACACACTAAACTTTCTAGATCTCAGAATTAAGAGAAAAGGACATAACTTAGAATTTGGTATAAGCAGAAAAGACCACACAAACACCCATTAATCAATAGTTTAACCCATAGATTGGTCAACCTTCCATTATCAAAGGAGGCATTATGATGAAGAATACAGTAAACCCTCTATATAAGAACCATCGCTGGTTCCACGAAAAAAGTGGTCTTTAAGAGGGCTGGTCTCTTAATAGGCGGAATGCATTTTTATGTCTTGAAACTGAAAATACAATAGAATAAATACGGTAAATACAGTAGGTGTATTATGTAACACACAGTTGATTATTACTAGCCCAGTCAAATGTTACATCGGAACTTACATTAAATGGGGTATTAATGATTTTTGGAGGGGAGTTACGGACCATTACTGGGATCACAAATCCAGATTTGCAACCCTCAGAAACCTGTGCTCGCTGAATGGCGGTCGAAATAAACCGGTTTTTTCGGACTTTTTTCGGTTTTTCAACAATATCTCTTAAACTATGCGTTTGTTGAAAATAATATCTCTTATCTTTTTAAAAGTAAATTAAATTTTATAAAATATGGGATCAAAATCGTGTTTGTAATAAGTTATATAGTTACCGATATACGTCTTTTCAAAGATTAGCCTTTTTTTCCAAAAAATTAAAATTTTAAGTTTTCTTCGTGTTTTGAACTGAATACCGAAAAAATGACACGTCCTACAGAAAAGTCACGAGAACAAAAGTTGTAGGCACTTTAATAAGCTTTAATATGAGATATAACTCGTTCTTGTGGCTTAAATAGTCTCGTCATAAATGACAAAAACCAAAAATATGAAAAAATGCTTTTTTTGGTGAAAGTTGAATGACATCGTTTCCTCCGCCAAAAACTTAATTCTTTTGTAACATGTTGGCGGATAATGTCTTATAACTGTGTATAGAAACTATTTGTGTGTATATGTGTCTATGGGCGATGGATTTTGCCATAAAAAAATATTTAAGCAGAATATTTCATAAAAATGTATTTACTTTTAAACCAACAGGCATATTTAAACCATGTGTGAGGTTCCTGGTATGGGATGGTATGGGAAGTCGAGGGTGGGGTAATGTCTTCATCCTTACTTGAAGAACTGTCATTCTGGGGTGTGGACACATTGCGGCAGAACTTTTCCCTTGCAGAAAGTGCACAAAACTGAGCATTTCCGCCTAGTTTTGCGGCAGCTGCAGCTCCCAGCGCTTGCACGAGATCAGTTCCCCATTACTGACAAAATAGTTTCTATTAGCAGTGGGATTGTTGGAGGCTATGAAGTCAATTGTTAAATTGTCAAGGAACTGGGAACAGAAGGCGTGGTTAACATAGAAAACCAAACATTTGGGAAAGTTGGATTCAAACGTAAAGACAAAGTTGTTACCTTCGTTGCAAGTTGTTACCTTGGCAAGCGTCAATAATTCCATACAAGTCACTAATAAGAAGATTGAAGTTGACCCTCTCACAATATTTCAGCAAGTTAGCATTACCATAAAAATCAGACGAAGAGTTGAAAGCCCGCTGCAAGTATGAATTGCCCCCTTACCCAGTGTCTCTTTTCAACGAAACTGGAGTGAGGAAGGGAACTAAGGCAGCTCTATATTCGTGTTTCACATCCCTCACTACCAACATCTCCCGAGACGCCAATATCCACATCATGCTCGATGGTGGCTACTTGCTCCACAAATGTGTGTGGCATCAAAACGCATCAGTGAAGACCATCATTGACGGCTACATTCATTTTGTGAAAAACCATTTTGGGACAGATGTAATCCACTGTCTTCGATGAATATCCGGAGGACGCTTCTCAAAAAAGTACCAAAAGTGCCGAAGGTCTCAGACGATACTCCGCCCTCAACTGCAGTGACATTGTCCTATCAGCTTCAACTACCTTCAACATAACACAAGAGAAGTTCTTATCGAGCGACACTAATAAGCATAGGCTGATAGAGCTACTGAAAACTGGATTTGAACAGCACGGTGTTGAGGTGACAGAAGACGACACTAACGCTGACATTGTTAGAGCTGCCATCACCAAAGCTGACTCTTCTGAGAAGCTTGTAATCATCGTGGAAGATGTGGACCTGCTTGTGTTATTAGTTGGTTTGAGTTCCAAAAAATACATCTACTTTCAGAAGAGGTGAGCCAGACGTCCAATATTCATCTACATCGTTCACCACCGGGAATTCTTACTAATCTCCCGGGCCCCTTTCAAGCAGGGGAAAACCAAATTTGTCAAACCTTCCTCAAGACCCCAGCACTATTCAAGCAAGCAGAAGTCTTCCTCCACCCAGATGTGAGTTACGATGAAATAGCTGCAGCTGGGGAGAAGTATCTTGTCGCAGTTTATGAAGGAGCGACTGACACCACCCTCAACGACCTGTCAGCCAAAGTCAACCTCGCCCGTTTGTCACCAACCACAGATGCTGCAAAATATCATGCTTATTGTATGTATCACCAGGTATGTCCATATACATTTCCTATCATTATGTTCTTAAATTTCATTGTTCACTTATACACTTTTATTGTACACCGTGTGTATGCTTTGAAATATTATAGAATAACTAATTTTCATTCTACTTTTTCGCAGGTACAAAAGTGGTTGGGGTGGAAAAAAACTCACGGATTGGGGTGGAAGTTGGACGAGTTGGCACGAAGGGATAGCTAAACGGGGAGCCAATGAAATTGCAGTGAGAGATGCTGGAGTTGCCAATAATTGTATCAGTCAGAATAAAAACAGACATCTAACATCCCTCTTTTCTATATGCAGTCAGACTGATAGAAGGCATCAACACTATCACTGTGAAATATTTTGTCATTGGGCATTCACACAACGAAAATGACTCCGTGCATGCTACAATTTCCATAGGAAAAGAGAGTATTGAAAGCAAACAGAGAGACAGATACACCAATTGCACATCCTCACCATTGGATTACACTTATCAGAATGGCAAAGAAAAATGGAAAGCCATATTCTGTCATTGATATGGACACCAAAGACATACACAACTTCAAAGCACTGTCAAAATGTATGGGGCGAAACTACAAAAAAGATGAGGAAGGGCAGACTGTAGTTTGGACGAACTTAAAAGTTCTCCATTTTCTAAGAATCAACCATTCACATTTTTGTACAAAAACAGTTACACTGCACAGGAAGAATACAAGGCACTTCATATAAGAATTAGACAGCCGATTCTCTCTCTTGTACCAGCATATTTTGAATTTCCACAAATCGACGCCAGCAAGAAAGTAGATATATTGTGCCTTTGCCATGACTACGTCATTCCTAGTGTATAGGCCTACTGGGACTTCTACAATAATATGAAGTGTTCTTCTGAAGCAAGACAGCATGACAGTTGTTCCGCTGGCGATGAATGATGTCTGAATGATATTAAGTCAAGAAAGTATCTATTGAAGTTTAAATTTAGCAAATACAATGTCTTTTTAGACATTTTATTATTTATATAAATTTAACTTATTTAAGAATATATTATTAATAACTTACAAGCATTGTGGAATACTCGAGCAACAAGTAAAACAGAGAACTTCACACTTTATAAATTCTTATTTATTTCTTGCAATTCCTATCACTTCCCATAGAATAAATGGAGAAAGAATAAAAATAGGATTAGTTAAATAAGTGGAAGGAAAGGAAATAGCATCGGCGCGTTAAGCCGAAGATCCATGTTCAAATCCCGGTTATGACATAAAATTTTTCAAGCTGATTCTTACTTGTATTAGTTAAATAGTTATAAGTCAGAATAGGAAAGCTTCTATTTGACATTAAAGTGTTACAACTCTGAAAAAACCGTCACAACTAGAAGTTTTTTTACCCTTGATTCAGTGGAACACTGTTACAACTCAGAAATTTGTTAATTTTTTCTAACCAATCAAGTTCTGGATTTTATGTCTTAACGTTATTGAAAGAGGCCTATGAGATGCAATAAATCCAAAGATAACAAGTTCATAGCAGCTCCTTATGACCAAGGAGAAGATGTTAAAGAAACAAGGATTTTGTTTTTTCTCTCTCCTGAATATTTACTGATTTTGAGTTGTAACAGTCTAATTCTGAGGTATCGAAGTGAAGATGAAGACATCACCCCACCCTCGACTTCCCATACCAGGAACCTCACACATGGTTTAAATATGCCTGTTGGTTTAAAGTAAATACATTTTTATGAAATACTAGCTTAAAAGGCCCGGCGTCGCTCGGGTTTTGTATTTTGTAAATGCGAAAATAACTTATGAAGGACTTTCGATTTTCAAACTCGAGGTCTTTAAGGTCTTTATATAGGTATTTAGAATTTGAAATGGGGAAGAACGACTTAAGAATAAGAATAAGAATAAGAATAAGAATATTTATTAACCTTAAAAAACATTTATCATGTGTAGGTTTCGTCAAATTAATTTAAAAGAAACTAGACACTGTTACAGTGGGTATTTCAAAAAATTCATTAATAGAATATAGAGGTGAAGACACAAGGAGATTCCACGCACACTTTTTAAACTTAGCCAGAGACAAGTTCCTGACCATGTGCGGAAGTGAGTTAAACATCTTTAGTTTTAAGTGTGTCTTCTTTACCCTAGTCAGCCTGGAATAAGGCACTTCCAACATACCACTACCTCTTGTATTATACAAATGTGTGTTTGATCTACATGGGAGTGAGTCTAGTTCGGTCCGCACTTCTACCAGACATACATATGTATATAAACTGTATACTGTCATAATTTTCTCACTCATAAATATAGGTTTGCAGTGTTCATCGTATCCAGCGTCGGCAATTAGTCTTATAGCTTTTTTCTGTAGCATAAGGATTTTTTTGACCTCTGTTGCTGCACCCCACAGGGTGAGTCCATACAATATTATGCTTTGAAAGAAACCAAAATAACACACTCTCACATAGTTCTTATGGACACAGCTCTTAAGTCGCCTTATTAGGCAGATAACTCTTGACAGCCTACCACAAACTAGGGCAATGTGGGCACCCCAAGTTAATTTACAATCCAGCGTAATTCCCAACAGCTTGACACTTTCCACCTCGAATTGCAGATTTTTCAAAGAAAAGGTTATTGACTGGGTCTTATCATTATTTAGTTGAAGGTAGTTTGCACTAAACCATATGGAGACTTCCTCAAGTGAGTGAGCCATAGCTTCCAGGAGTTCCTGTCTTGAGTCCTTAACTTTAATCAACGTAGTATCATCCGCATAGCACACCACATTACCATCAACACTAATATCATTCATCATTATGATGAAAAGCAAGGGTCCCAACACGGAACCTTGTGGGACTCCATATTCTACAAGTCTTGCCTGGGAATAATGACCATCGATATAAACAAGCTGTTTACGGCCACTCAGGTATGATCTTAGTAGCGATACATCATTGTCACCGTAAAATCTCAGTTTATCAAGAAGAACTTCGTGGTCGATAGTATCAAATGCCTTGCTGAGGTCGCACATAGTGACCCCAGTGAGGCCACCAGTCTCAAAGCCGGTTAGAATTTCGCTGACTACCTTGTCGACAGCATCAATGGTAGATAGACCTGATCTAAAGCCATATTGTACTGCTGCAAATAAATTATTTTCCTCGAAATAATTGTAAAGTTGTAATTTCATGAGGGATTCAATTATTTTGGAGAATACTGGTAAAATTGAAATAGGCCTATAGTTCATGGCCAAATCCCTGCTACCCTTTTTGTAGATAGGGATGGTCTTTGACAGCTTCATTTTTGAGGGGAAAACCCCTTCCCTGAAACACATGTTTATGCAGATGGTCAATGGTGTCAAAATATAGTTTATTAATTGTTTTATCAGGTTAGCTGACATTGAATAAATGTCCTTACTAGTTGAATTTTTCATTCTATGTACAACTGTTAAAACGTCTTGACAGGTTATCGTTTTCCATTCGAATCGGCAGTCGGGTCTTGGTATTATACCCAGCAATTGTTGAGCAGTTACGTGTGGAGTGCTGATATTAAGGCGAGCTTCCTGAACAGAATCCACAAAAAAATTATTAAACTCATCAGGGCTTAGGGAGTTAGTCCTTGGTGGTGGCTGTCTTGATTCACCACGGATCACTTTCCAAGCGGCAGAACACCTGTTTGGAGCCAATTCGATAAAGCGGGCGTTAGAGTCAAACTTTGCTTTGTTTAGCTCACGTCTATATTCTTTTCTAAGGGCTATGTAGATATTCTTGGATTCTAATGTCCTGTTACTTTTGAAGAGGCTATATGCCAATAATACCCAATTTTTCTTGATATGTAGAGAGTCATTATACCATTTTATAAGAGGTTTTTTATTATCATTTTTCTGGATGATAACTTTGTTGGGGAAACAATGTTCAAACAGTCTTAAGAAATGATCAAAAAATAAATTGAAATTCACTTCAGCGTTGTCAGCCAGCAGAATACCACACCAGTTTGTATTGTCCAGCATTTCCATGAAGGCATGTATATTCTCCGGTGTAATGAATCTTACAATCCTGTTATTGGATTTCATAAATATTGAGTCACCGTTTGCTGTATCTTGAACGACACTAAAACACAGGGCATCATGGTCACTTATGACACAGGGCATCATGGTCACTTATGACACAGGGCACACACAAACTATTTCCTCAGAAAACGCTAGATAAGCTACAGCTTATTATAGCTTATAGCAGATCCCCGCGGCTTCGCCCACAATAATTAATAGGAAGATTATAAATTAAGAGCAAAATAATTAAACTATTATATTTACTAACACTTTGCATACGAAACATTCATAGGTCTAAATTAAACGATTGATAGGCCTAATTAATGAAACAACTGTAAATCCGGCTTTGAAGTGAATTCCACGATTAGAAAGCGCAGCATGGGAAAAATAACCTCAGATTCGAGTTCCCTGGCCTAAAAAAACCCTGCATAATGTTTGTCCATTTAGGGCTATATTCACTAACTTATTCTTCTTCCGTCTAGGGTGAAAATTTCATCTGTCTGCGTGCCTTGACATTATAAACAAATGATTCGGCCATGGTGGGCTTACAAAATTCGAACGATCGCGATGCTTTTATTTCCAAGGTATGACGAAAGTAGGCAAAGTCATCTGCAATTGATTTGACAACTGAAAACTGCTGTTTCGAAAGCGCAAGAAATGTACGTCTCAATCCCGTTTTCACTCATAACTCGCGAACGAAAGCTAAAATTAAAAATGTAGCATGCCTTTGCGGGAATGTATTCAACAACTTCCCAAAGTTTCATGGTGATCGGATGAATGGCATAGTAATGCATAAAGGACAGACACACATACATTCATTTTTATGTAGGCTATATAGAAGTTCTATATAGATTACCCGTCGAGCGTTGCTGCAATCTCAGAAGATTATGAGAATTGAAATCGATTAAACTCACGATGAAAAAAATGTGTGTAAATGTATTTGACAGACAGACATATATTCGTTTTTATTTATATAGATGAAGAATGGAATAAGCCTACTGAGGTCATAGTTTCTATATTCATTTGTCCAGACTTATAATTCCGTTACATTTCAGACAGATTTAACGACCCTACATAAGAGATTTTACTTATGATTACATATAGAAATGTTGTAGCCTTGACCCCGAACTAAGCAACTTCCCCGGAATTTTCTGTAAACCATCTTTCATAAGAAGCATATTCCACGTTAAATAAATATTTAATATTACCTTATCATCACCTTATCATTAACTTCTCTGGCATTTATAATAACATGAGATATCCATTGCCTTCCAAAGCGATCGCGATGCTATTGTTTCCAAAGTATGACAAAAATAGACAAAGCCTTCTGCAATTGATTTGACAACTGAAATGAATAACTGATGCTTCGAAAGCGTAAAAAATGCACGTTTTCTTGCCGTTTTTCACTCATAACTCGCGAACGAAGGCTAAAATTAAAAATGTAGTGTGACTGAAACCTTCCCGGGAATGTACCCAACAACTTCCCAAAGTTTCATGGCGATCGGATGAATGGTGTAGTAATGCATAAAGGACACACACACACACACACACATACATTCATTTTTATATATAGATTCTGCTTAAATATTTTTTTCTGACAAAATCCATTTCCCATAGACACATATACACACAAATAGTTTCTATACACAGTTATAAGACATTATCCGCCAACATGTTACAAAAGAATTAAGTTGTTAGTGGAGGAAACGATGTTATTCAACTTCCACCCAAAAAAGCATTTGTTCATATTTTCGGTTTTTGTCATTTATGACGAGACTATCTGAGCCACAAGAACGAGCTATAGCTCACATTAAAGCTTATTAAATTTCCTACAAATTTTGTTGTCTTGACTTTTCTGTAGGACGTGTCATTTTTTCGGTATTCAGTTCGAAACACGAAGAAAACTTAAAATTTTAACTTTTTGGAAAAAAAGGCTAATCTTTGAAAAGCTGTATCTCGGTAACTATATAACTTAAAAAAACGATTTTGATCTCATATTTTAGAAAATTTAATTTACCTTTAAAAAGCTAAGAAATAATATTTTCAACAAACGCATAGTTTAGGAGATTGTCGAAAAACAAAAAAAAAGTCCGAAAAAACCGGTTTAATTCGACCGCCATTCATCGAGCACAGGTTTTTGAGGATTGCAAATCTGGATTTGTGATCCCAGTAATGGTCTGAAACTCCCCTCCAAAAATCATTAATACCCCATTTAATGTAAATTCACGCATTTTTTTGTAACCTTTGACTGGGCTATACTTACTTTTACTGTATTTAAAATTGCAGCACAACAATAAGACACTTTAATCTATGCAGGCCAAGAAGACCGAGCCTCTATTTACAGTATAGCAGGGTAATGCTTTCCAGGAAAAGAAAGACACGTCTATTTTCCCTACATTACATTTCGCGTGTAGGACAATGAAAGGGACTCGTCCAGCATGTTTCTTAGAATCGAGAATTTCAAAAACCCCCTCATGTCCACTGAATAAACGTTTTCATAAGAAATAGAATTACCCCTCCCAGTCACTGCGAACATGTAGATAATAAAGTCATGAATTCTTGAGGGTATTGAAACAACCTGGTCATAGGTAGGAGATTGGAATGTGTCCAGTTCACGCCGTACGCTGTACGGCATTTGTACGCTGACTATTGTAAGGTATTTCCCAGAATGCGAAAGGGAAAACAGCCCAAAGCATTGTTCAACCATATTCACATTTATGTCCATCACTCTTGTAAAAGTACTGTATTGAAAATTGAAGAGACGTCTTGCAGTGCCCACATCAGTATTTCTGTTCAAATGCTGATTAATGCCTACTATTTGAGTAAATATGTTTTACGATTTTGGTCATTATAGAGGAGATTAACGAAAATGAAACTCTGGTCGTTGGTTGGGGAGAGGGGTGGTCGTTTAATAGGGGTACAAATAACATTGGCCTTATGGGTTTTACTGTCGGTTCCTAGAAAAATTGGTCTTTAAAGGAGGTGGTCGCTAAAGAGGGGTGGTCTTTTAGACAGGTTTTACTGTATTTACAAATTGTGAATGCTGCAGGAAATAATTACTTCAGTAAGAAACTAGTAGATAAGAAAGTAGCAAAATACAAAAAACAAAAGCAGTGAAAAACAATAACTGTATCGCCAGAGAAAGAAAAAGCAAAATTAAAAAATTCACATATCATCCTCGGGCCACTCAAAAATTTAAAAAAAATATTTAAAGAATAAAACATAACTTTGGCTTCATATAACAAGTACAGCATCAAAAACCTAATTAAAACCAACCCTATGGATAAAACACCTAAAGGAAAAAAGGCAGGAATCTATTAGGTAAATTGCACAAAATGTAATGAAACATATGTAAGAATAACAACAAGAAATATGTCAAGATTGAAGGAGCACATGAGAAACATTAGGTATTATCAAATAGAAAAATCAGCAGTGGCAGCTCATTGTTGGAATAATAATCATAAAATTTGTAAGGAGGCCAGATTATTGAAGTCTGTAAATAAACATAAAGATCTGGAAGTTTGGGAAAAGATTTATATAAAAAAGTTCGAAGATAGGTTAATGAATTCTGAAATACCACAAGAAGAAAACTTGATCAAGAGGTTCATAAAATCTACACCAGAGGACACATCAGTATTCTCCAAGCAAGGATTTGACAGTTGACTGGAAATTGAAAATATGGGCAAACCCCATGAAATGTACGTTCTGCAAAAATGTTAGTAAAAGTGAAGTGAAGTGAAGTGAAGTGTTTAACTGTGAACATCTCATTTAATTAACATACGGTACTCCAAGAGTAGTTTATTTAGCCCTAGTCCAACCCATTATTCAGTATGGGGCTGAATTTAATTGAAGAGGAATTTCTAAAACCAATCTTACTCCATTAACTTTATTACAAAAACGCATAATAAAACTCTGCTTAAAAAAGCGCCCTGACTGAACTAATTCATACAGAGTTTAATGCTTTTAACGTTCCAAATTTATAGATATTCTTTATTAAAATTCTACCATAAAAATAAAAATTCCTAGCTGTTCCACATAAACACAGTACAAGACATAATAAAACTAGTACTTTAGTAGAACCCAAATGTATTACTTCTGCTTGTCTTTCATATAGCTCTAGTTTTGGTCCTCATCTGTATAATTCAAATTTCAATGCCAAGGAACATCTGCAAGTATTAGTGAGTGCTTATAGTGCCTATTTCTACATTTTTTTCTACATTTCTACATGTTGCAAAACTACATTTTTTTAAATGGCTATTTCATGTTGTTTATTTTCCTTGACGACCGTCAATTTTTCTGAGTGTTATACTTTTGGCAATCATCATACAAGTTATTTATGAGTCCCACGGGTATTGGACAGCCGTCTTCCTCTTCAGGGAGTGTTATAGACCTAGTTCCCTGTGTGTTATGTGGAAACAAATTTACCAGAAGAGGGATTAACATTCACATTGCCAGAAGTCATAGTTCCTCTCAGGATTCAAATGTTGATATTGAAGGAGAAAGTAACAGCGATGGAGTTACTAGAAATGGTACAGCTTCACAAATACTCAACACTGATGAATCCTTTTCATGTCCTTTATGTGGCTTGTGCTTTAACAGTGCACGTGGTCTTACCATTCATCAATCCAAGCGGCATGTCATCTTATCAAACAAAAATAAACATGCAAAAATATTGCAATCAGATAATGATAATATAAATAATGAAGTGAATTTGCCAAACAGTAAAGCATCAAAACCCAGGTCAAATGCTGAATTACAGAAAGAAGTTGATAAATGGCGTAAAGTCTTTCAAGATATTTATGGTGACCTTGATCATTTTGAATTCACTGATTTTGATGATAAAGTCAGCAGTTTTTTAACGTTTTTAAATGAAGCCAACGCCAAGCTGCCGGGACCCCAACATCCTGCAACCCGTTACTGTCAGCTTAGAAAGAACAGAAAAAAATATTAACCATACGGTTTCGTCAAATCCTCAACGTTCTTCAAAGGCTAGAAGGAACAAAAATAACAACAGATATGATTATGAAGTTGCTCAATTTAATTACTACAACAGAAGAAAGACAGTTGTTAGGACCATTATGAATTCAGGTAATCCAAAGCGATGCTCTATTAACACTAGTGAAATAGAGAATAATTTTCTTCAAGTTTTTGGGACTCCTAATGACTGTGTCAGAGAGACATATCCTGTTGGTGGCCTGAAAGACAATGTTTCTGAAGTTTCCACTGACATGGTGAAGAAGGTGATTAAGGGTATGTCAGTGGACACATCACCTGGGTTTGATAAAGTACTTATAAGAACAGTTAAAGAGCTTGGCATATCTGAAGTTGTTAAAGTACTTATAGATATTATGTTGAAAACAAGTTTTGTGCCTACAAAACTTAAAGAAGGGCAAACTGTTCTTCTCTATAAAGGCAAGGGAGATGTGAAGAACATAACTTCCTGGAGGCCTATAACCATCTATTCTGTTATACGGCGAATAATTGAACGGGTTCTTGATCAACAACTGAGGATACAGATCGAATTAAATATAAACCAAAGAGGATTTGTACCAAACATATCAGGCTGTCATATCAATTCCAGACTTCTGTCTGGCTGTTTGAAACATTCGAAAACGAATAAGACTGACTGTGTTATTGCATTTCTTGATGTTTCCCGTGCTTTTGATCGGATAGGACATGCACATATTAAGAACTCGCTTCAGTCTGCTGGTGTATCCTCTGACCTTCAAGCTTTGATTATTTCTCTTATAAAAGATAACACTATTCAAGTGGAAACAGGACTTCAACGGACTAAGAAGATATCTGTCAGATGTGGAGTATCACAGGGTGGACCACTGTCACCAATTTTATTCAATCTTGCTATTAATTTCATTTATGATAATGTTTGTGAACAAAATTTTACTACGAAGTATGGGTATAAATTAAGTGCTGACACAGAACCCATATGCTTAACAGGATTTGCTGATGATCAGGCAGTGACTGCTTGCAACATTGATTCTGCAGTTCGTGTCATTGATGCTACTCATAACCTTCTTACAACCATAGGCTTAGAAATAAATGCTGATAAAAGCTCAGCAATTGTTGTGAGTCAAGGCCAGCTAGTACAAAGCAATTTAAACTTAGGATGTGGAGAAATTATTTCTTCAATCTCTGAAAATGAAACCATTAAATATCTGGGTTGTAAGTTTAACAGTGAGCTTCTGTTCAATAAGGACGCATTAGTCCCTTTCCACCAAAATTTAGAGAAATTAGCAAAATCTCCTTTGCTGAAACCTAATCAGAAGCTCAATATAATCAATCAGTATATATTTCCATCTCTCATATATCCTTTGCAGACTGCGCCTTTGACTAAAATTCCATTGTATGTGCTTGATGGCCTGGATGTCATTATACGGCGAACTGTAAAAGGAATTGTTGGACTTCCTGACAGAACTGCTAGTGCAATGCTATATGCACCTCGTAAGTTACGTGGACTAGGACTGATTAATTGTCAATGGGAAGCCCCCGTTGCAACATATTTCTGTTGCTAAAAAGTTGACCAATTGTGATGATCCCCGCTTCCTCCTGGTATTTAATTATGAAAATGAGATTCAGCAAGGCTGAGTCCACTGGACACGAGTAATACTCAAATGAGCTCTCGGCAACTTAGAAGAGTTTTGCGGTTGAAATCATTCGAGGAATGGTCATCAATGTCATGGCAAGGTATCGGCGTATCTCATTTTAAGGAATATACAGCCACTAACAACTTCATGGCGGAGAAAGTTAAGCTCACTTCTTCAGAATGGACGGCCCTCTTGAAGTTAAATATAAATTATGCCAACTTGAAAGGAGTTCCTGGAAATCATAGTGAATCCAACGGGACATCCCTTTGTCGCAGATGTGCAAAGGAGACTGAAACACCAGGCCATGTGCTCGGATCTTGTCCCTTCAATTCTCTCCTGATTACCCAGAGGCACCAGAAGTTGAAGCATGCACTTACCACCATGCTAACAAAACAAGGATACGAATGCTTTGAGGAAGTCCATGCTATTGACGGGGCAGGATCCAATCGCTTTGCCGACATCTTGGCTTTTAAGAAAGGATCACATGAAGCTTACATCCTTGACCCCACAATAAGGTATGAAAATAATGCTGCCGACCAAGCAAACAACATAGACCATGAAAAAAAGGATATATATGAAAGCTGTATTCCTTTCTTTAAAGAGAAATATAGGAGGAATTTTGGTGGTCGGCGTTTTACTGTCCATGGACTTTTATTTGGAGCAAGAAGTACTGTATACCGATCGGTTGCTGATGTACTTAGGAAGCTGGGACTGGACTTATCATCTTTAAATCAGATGGCAGATAACATCATTGCTGACTCACTGGGCATATTGCACCACTACATATATAAGAATATGTAAAAATTGTTTAGATGTTTTATTTAAACTATTGTTTATATGTTACCCATTTTTTACCATCATTTGAACTATTGTCAAAAGTGATTGATTGGTATGCTGTGTCTATGGCAACTTGCTTGAAGCAAGCAGCTCATTTTGTTCAATAAAATGTTTTCTTCTACATCCAAGTTTAGCCATATGTAGTTTTGGAGTCTTTAAATCTAAAATAAAAAACTTATAAAATGTTAATTTTCATCCCTTTTAAAATAGTATTTGTTTGCCACTTGTTCTGCTCTGTCTTCCTGTTTCTATCATGATAATTATAATGTTCTATTTATTTATTTTTTCACTTTAGTCAATCCATTATTCTCAGCTTTTGCCTTTCTCCCCTGGTACATTTTCATCTTATTAATTCATTTACTTCTTAGCTTTAAAATCAGGTTGATATAGTACGGTACTAAAGCACACAAAAATGTTGCTCTGGAACTGCAAATGAGCACAAACTCCTGCTCTTTTGGGGTTTCAGGACCACCCATGTGTAAACACTTATAGTATTTTTTATAGGTTAATAGTGATTCAGCTGGTATTTTTTCTAATTATTTTTTTTAATCTGTATTATTTGTGTTTTGTTCTTGTATATTGTATGTGTGGTGTAGGCCTAATCTATATTAATAAAAATGAATTTACAAAAGGGTTGTTGCCGCATCACTTGAGAACGGCTCGACCGATTTGGCTGATTTTTGTTTTGTTGTGATCGTAATTGTCTGGAGAAGGTTTGTATGAAAGAAATTTTTTGGAAAATCCACGGGGAAAGTCGGAAATGTGATGAAATGAGGCAAAGTTAGACAAAGTTAGAGTTCTGCTGTCAATTGTTTACATAAAAAAATTGAAGTGTGACAAAAGAAGTGTGACATTCACAGTTTGAGAGTTCCACTTTCACATGTTTTCATAACAAAACAAACAAAAACAAAAGTGAGTCTTGCAACCAAACCAAATCGAAAGTGTGTTATCCATTCATTATGAGAATGCAAGTCCGTGTAAACAAATGCACGTGATTTGAACCACACCACACATCATGCTACAAGACAATATAGTGCGGTATTAGATTTTATTTTTATAACAGTAAAAGCTCATAAAATGTGACTAAAATTTTTAAGATAATATCAACTTATTGAAAATGTTTCAATGTATTGCGAAACGTGGCATTCGTGATATAACCCTCCAGTTTGCGAGAGTCATTGTTGTGAATAATGTAAACATACAAATTTCAGTGAACAGCGAAACGTGGTGTTTATAATTTATAACCCAGTCTGTGAGAAGCATTAAACATAATGACTGAAATTCAACCAGGCCCAAGTGGCATAATTAAAAATAAGAGAGGTAAATCTTTGCGAAGTGGACAGAAGGAAATTATATTGAATGTGTTTAATGGGTTTAAAAATATATATCCAGCACTTGCAATTGAGGACGTTGTAAAATTGACATCTGAATTCACCGGTATATGTACCAGAAGTATCTGGAAAGTGCGTAGTGAATACAGAGACTCTGGTGTAGAGAAAACTCCCCCAAGAAAGGCTGAAAAGCTGCATAGTGTTTTAGATAACATTGATGACTTTGTGAAAAGTGCTATTCGAGCAAAAGTTCATGAATTCTTTTTTGATAACATACCTCCAACTGTGGATAAACTTCTTTGTGCTGTCAATGAGGACTCCGACCTACCTAATTTTAAAAGAACAACAATTTATAAGTTATTGTTGGACATTGGAATGAAATATGTGAAAAGAAGTGAGGTTAATGTTATAGTAGATCGTGATGATATTGTACATTGGAGAAGACGATATCTTAGAGCTGTACGGCAATACCGAGCAGAGGGTCGAAAGTTTTATTACTTAGGCGAGACATGGGTAAATGCAGGACACACCACCCCTAAAATTGGCATGACTCTACTGTTAAATCAAAGGAAAAAGCTCTTAGGGCAGGATTAAGTCAAGGTTTAAAAAATCCTATGGGTAAGGGGAAACTCCTAATAGTTACGCATATAGGTAGTGAAACAGGCTTCGTAGATGGGGGTTTGCTCATTTTTGAGTCAAAGAAAACAGGTGAGTACCACGAAGACATGAATGGAGAGGTATTCCATAACTGGTTTGCTAATGTTTTGCCGAAACTTGAACCCAACAGTTTAATAGTTATGGACAATGCATCATACCACAGCGTGAAACTCTATCGGCGTCCAAATACTTCTTGGCATAAACAAGATATTGTGGAATGTCTACAAGAAAAGAATGTAACATTTAATGATAATAGTGTTAAGGCAGAGTTAGTGATCTTAGCACAGGAATTCGCGGACAAAGATGAAAATAAATATGTGGTTGATGATATGGCAAATAAAGCGGGCCATCAAGTACTGAGGTTGCCCCCTTATCATAGCAATTTGAATCCAATTGAACTGGTATGGAGTTTTATCAAAGGGTTTGTGGCCAGAAATAACAAAACTTTTAAATTATGCTATGTTCGGAAACAGTTTGACAGAGCAGTATTGATGGTGATGCCAGAAATGTGGCAAAAGGAAATCAAGCATGTAGTGGCTATATCTAGCGTTTTCTGAGGAAATAGTTTAAGTGTGATAAGTCGTTCTTCCTCATTTCAAGTTCTATGTAGGCCTACAAATAGAAAGTCCTTCATAAGTTAATTTCAAATTACAAAATAAAAACCCAGGCGACGCCGGGCCTTTTAAGCTAGTAAAGAAATAAATCTACATACTCATATCACTGAAGTAAAGATATTTTTTTTTAAATCACTCTAATTGATGCTATATTACGTGGATGGATTATATTCACCTTATCATTTCAGTTACTTGCCAGAAAACTTGTTCTGTTATGGGCTTTTGGATAGTTAGTATATTAAAAAAAAAAAAAAAAAAAAACTTTTATAACACCAACTTCTCTCCAGTGCTGTAGTATGAAAAGAATGTAATGGTTTAATCCCTTCACTGCTGGCTTTTTACTATACATATGAGGTATAGAAGCTATTATTAAAAATCTAAAATAGTAAAATTGGTGCATAGTAGCATGCAGTGGCGTGGCATGGGTGATTCATAAGTGTTGCCAGTTGCTTCAGACTTAATTTGGGGAGTGCCAGTCGCGAATTCCGTGGGTTTCCAAGTTAATATTATATAGGTTGTATGCAACTGTATAAAACAAAACAAACAAAAACTAACATATAGTAAAAATTATAGAGGCATACCTTATTTAAAATGTATTTACAATCTCTCCAATTTAAAAAGTCTATTTGTACTTCAGTTCAATCCACTGATTCTTCTCCAAAAAAACATCAATGACAGAATTTTCAAATGTTGCTTGCTTTTGCTTTTTAAGTTTATTAAGCAACCCCTTTTCCACTGATAACAGAGACAGAGCTGAAAGTCTATTTTGAGTGTGAGTGTTTCTGAGATAAGTGTGTATTCTGCAGAGCGCTGAAAAAGTTCGTTCTGCTGATGCACTGGTGGCAGGAATAGTCAAAATTAATTAATGACGTTTATACACCTGTGGCAAAGCTTCTTTAAGTTCTATGGCATACAACTCTTGGTGAACTTCGTAGACTGCTTTGTTTCGAAGCTTATGAAGCACTGTCCAACAATGACAGGAACTGTAGTTGGTCTATATCCGAGAATCTGTTGGTTATTTGGCCAAGTATCGTATCTATGATCTCATAAAATATTCGTTGATACAATGATTTTGTGTCATTTTCTCCTTCATCCAGTCTCGATTTCTTTGAAAGTATTGGTGTTTCATGGCAGTCTTGATCAGATTCTATCCTTGACCAAATTAATTCGTCAAAATTTTCATGCAAGTCTTTCATACTGTTTTAAAGTCATTGATTTTTTGTTTGCAGAAAGCAATATCAAAAATCTTTTTCTGAGGGATATTAAACAAAAAATCAGACTTAGAAAATACAAGCAAAAACACCAAAAACAAGAATCTGAAATCAAAGCTTTGGAGGTTCTGGTAGTAGCCTGATGCACAAGCTCTTGTTTCAGCATCCCATTCATCCTCATCTTCTGCCATTAACTTAAATAGGGCGGCAAGTTCAGTCTTCAAGCTGAAAATTACATCAATCATTCTGCTTTTGTAGTTCCATCTCGTGGCAGACACTGATGGAATTCGTTTTTTCACTTCATTGTCTAAAGCTTCTGTTCTTTTGGGCAATTTTGAAAAAAATGTAGACAGTCCTGACACTGTTTGAAAAAATATTCTACACTTCTTTATCTGACTGGTTGATTGTTGCAAAACTAAATTAAGCTTGTGGGCATAGCAATGCACAAATAAAGCTTGTTCAAATTTCCCTCTAACAATCGACTGTAAACCGTTATGCTCTCCAGCCATCACGGCCGCACCATCATATGTTTGCGCTATGAGTTTCGTGCTAGATTTGAATTCGTCCATGATTTCGAACAAATGCTTGGACAAACTAACTGCTGTGCGGTCACTACTGACGTCAAAAAACCCAACAAATCTTTCCTCAACCCGTCCTTCTGGTGTGACGTAACGAAGAACCGTTGATAATTGAGATTTATTTGATACATCAGTGGTTTTGTCCATGATTACTGATATAAAACTTGTCTCACTCACTTCGTTCTTTATTTCATTAATCAAAACACGAGAAATACACTCAATAATGTCATTCTGAATGTCATTTGACGTTCCTGAAAACACAGTTGCAGTCCGAAGATGATCCTCCAACTTATCATCTGTTTGAGCAATTAGGTGTAAGAGCTCTATGTAGTTACCTCTGTTATCCGAATGTTCGGACTAGTCACTACCCCTAAATGGGAGTTCTTGCTTAGCTAAATAGCAAACAGCATTTATCAATCGACCCATTATATACCTATTTCTTTTCACACCTTCATTATACTTTTCAACTGAATTCTTAAACGCCTCACTCAAAGAAGTGTCAATTCTTGTTTTTCCAAACTTTACTAACATTACAATGGATGAAATATGAGTTTTGGAATTTTCATGACGAACCCTCAAGGTGCGGAAACTATCCATGTTACTGATGCCATCTGTTGTCTACGCATTCTTTTCATTGGAAAATAACAGGCATGGCCAGCAAAATAGTTTCATTAATTTGTCACAACCACACAGCCAAGGAAACTCCTTGTACGAAGAGCTACTAAAATGCCTCTCGAAACCACCGTGTGATTTAGTTTTTAAAGGTTTAAGATCCCGAGTTGGCCTTCCTGATGAAATTATGTGACATTTTTCACCAAAAGAACGTGAACTCAAGGAGCGTTTTAAAACATATTCGATCACACAATCACAGTCACAGTCACTTTTACCCGCAAATTGTGATGCCATTTTTCTTATTGTACTTTTAACATTAAATCAGTCACCATATCATGGTTATACGTGAAGAATTAACACTAAAACTCAAGGTTTGCCTTCTCACTGAACTGGCAACAATTGTGCCATAAACAGCAAACTGAAGCACACAGGGTCACTGACATCTCAGACAAGTCTATAAGCTTCGAGTTTGCCGGTAAGCGCCATTGGTAAAGTAACGAGCTATTTAGAACTGGAGGATGCTGTCACTGACCGGTCTCGGCAGATCGGTCTCAAATGAAGAAACTCTGAAATCTGAAAGTGAAATTACTTAGACTTTACATTATTCTTTGAAAAAATAATGTAAAATTTGGATACACTTTATTCATTTTATAAGCTATTGCCGGCGGCAACAGAGGCAACATTAATGCCACGCCCCTGGTAGCATGGTACTGGCCTTCTTTCCATTTAAACAGAACCTCGCAACTTGGCTGTTGCCTATTCTGGTTTATCTGGTTTATTACTATTACTGCATAGCTGGGTATAGAACATAAGCTGGGAACATGGCTGCTGGTAGGTGGGGGACTTGTCCCCTCAATATTTATATATATATATATACCGGTATATATATATTTATAAGACCTTTAGGCAGTACCAACTGCAATCGGTCACATTAGCTTTTTACATAAATACATATCTTCAACAACCTAAACTATGAGTATATAGAATCTTACAAACTTAATTACATCATTCAAAATTATCATTCTAAGTTATACTAATGCCATATCCTAAGTGACACTAAATGAATAAAATGTACTTACAGATAACATAATTGAGTGGACCCCAACAATATCTTTCCTCTTACACATACCACCTCAATCTTTTATTTAAAGGCTTTCCCCACTCAGCACACATACGTAAAATATATGTAAAATTTACGTTAACCCTAGATCTAGGTAATGTACAACACACATATTGGTTAAATAAAATCTACGAATAATATACGCTCAAATGTCCCACTTTTTTTATGTATATTTTACGTCTATTCATGTCAATGCAGACATTTAATATATATATATCAATTATACGTACAATCGCATACATACTATTGATGTACAATATCTATACGTAAAAAATATGTAAAGATGATCTATCAAACGTATATTTTATAATAATTTATGTAGCCTATATAGGGCCTTTGGTTCATAAATGTACACTGCTCACATACATTTTACGTATACTATCAATACATAAGATATCAATAACTAAAAATGTCATCAATAACACTTTTTGTGCTTATTATCTTGCAGTTTTTTGGGATTTCTTGCTGAGGTATTTTGCAATTATTTATTGTAAGCAAAACACTGAGATCGCTCATAACACACACTGAACCAAGAATCTTTGGAACATCATCATTAACATCCATTAAGCACAGCACTAGCCTTTCTACTGCCATTATGCTAATCCACTGCCCTTTAAGTCCTTCTTTTACACTTAGGAAGTACTGCATCACATCTTCCAAACAATGCAGAGCTTGTCGTTCAGCATAACTTTTAAGTTCTTTTAAGCTTTCTGCAACTGCTTGGTTTAAATTTTCTTCTTCTGCATCAATTAATCTTCTGCATGATGGACCTGGTCTTGACAAGTACTCAGGCAGATTAGGAAATATTGATGGTACTGCACCAAGTTTCAGTTTAGGGTAAGTTCTAGGAAATGTTTTTATTTCACCGTTAACTACAAATGTCTCTGTTGTAGAAAATCTTCTCGGGTTTGCAGCCAGGTGAGAAGTTTGTTGTGGTCCAACGTTTCCGAGGCTGACGCTGCCTCCATCCTCAGGGAATCTGAAGTGTCGAGTTTTGACATGTAGGGGAAATATATACCAACCCGAGTTGGGCGGAGTCGACCAATCAGGGAGCAGCTGTTCTGTTTTCGGTCCTTTTCCGGGTCAAAATGTTCCTTTTAACTTTCAGGTCCTGAATGCATTTGTTCCAGGCCTGGTTGATAGTGAAACCTTCATCCCTGTTGAAGTTTGTGTCTTCCAGTCTAATTTCAATTGCCTCTCTGATGATCTGGTCCCAATAGCGTGTTGTCTTGGCGAGTACTGTTGTGTTTTTAAATTCTATTCTGTGGCCCGGTCCAGAATTAATGGTGTGGTCTGCAACTGCTGATTTGTCCGGGTAGAATAGTCTAATGCATCTCTCGTGTTCTTTGCAGCGCTGTTCAATTGTGCGTGAAGTCTGTCCGATGTAGGCTTTACCGCATTCACACGGGATGCGATAAACACCCGGAGTTCTAAGTCCCATGTTGTCTTTCACTGGTCGTAGGAGGTTCTTAATTTTGGGGGGTGACATGGACACTGTACGGATCTGGTGTTTCATTAGAATCCTTTCTAGCTTCCTGGACAGGTCTCCAAAGTATGGCAGGTAGGCAGTTCTAGTCTTTTCTCTTTGGTCGGTGGTTTCCTGAGAACCGGTCCTTTTCAGGGCCAGTCGGATTTCAGCGTCCCGGTACCCATTCTGTTTGAAGGTCTTCTTAAGATGATTTATTTCCCCGGGTAGGCTGTCTGTGTCTGAGATGGCGAGAGCTCTGTTGGTAAGTGTATGAAGGACACTCCTGCGTTGGGCTGGGTGGTGGTGACTGTTGCCGTTAAGGTAGAGATCGGTGTGTGTAGGTTTCCTGTAGACTCTATGTCCTAGAGTTCCATCCGGTTTCCTCTGGATTAAAATGTCCAGAAACGGAAGACAGCCATCTTTTTCCATTTCCATGGTGAAGGTGATGTTAGGATGTATGCTATTGAGGTGATTCAGTTTGTCCGGTAGTGTTTCATGTCCATGGGGCCAAATGATGAGCGTATCATCAACGTATCTGTAGAAGTGAGCTGGTTGTAAAGGTGCTGTGTCCAGAGCCTGGTGTTCAAAGTGTTCCATGTACAGGTTTGCGATAGCCGGTGATAGCGGCGACCCCATAGCTACTCCGTCTGTCTGCTCGTAGTAATTGTTCTGATAGAGAAAATAGGTCGAAGTCAATGTATGCCGGAAGAGCTGGATTACGTCTGGGCTAAAGTGTGGTGTCAGCAGCTGTAGTGAGTCTTCGATTGGCACTCTTGTAAATAAGGAGACCACATCGAAGCTGACGAGTAGATCTCCGTCGTTGATTCTGATGTCCTTGATAGTGTTTATGAATTCCATGGAATTCTTGACGTGATGTTGGCAACTGCCCACTAGCGGCTTTAATAAGCTGGATAGGTGTTTAGCCAGCCGGTACGTTGGAGAACCTATGGCGCTGACTATGGGTCGTAGAGGTACCCCGGTCTTGTGAACTGTAGGCAGACCATAGAGTCTAGGGGGTACTGCACGAAGCGGCTTCACGCTTTTCTTTATGTCATCCGGTAATGTGGACTTCGAAATCAAGGACACAGTCTTGCGTTCGATGGGACCTGTAGGATCGCGATTCAAGAGTTTGTAGGTGGGGTCGTTCAGGAGTTCTCGGATCTTGTTGTCATAGTCCAAGGCATGCATCAGCCCCGTGGCATTTCCCTTGTCGGCAGATAGGACTACTGTGTTGGTGTCATTGCGTAAGGTCCTTAGCGCTGCTCGTTCCTCCTTCCTCAAGTTGGATTTTGGAAAAACGGGCCTTTTATGGGCCAAAACTGTTTCCTGTCGTATCTCCTCGTTCCTCCTTCCTCAAGTTGGATTTTGGAAAAACGGGCCTTTTAAGGGCCAAAACTGTTTCCTGTCGTATCTCATCGGCAATTTCCGCCGGCAAAGATTTTATTCCCTGCTCCATACCACTGATGATGCCAATGGTTGGAACGTCCCTAGGAGTTGGCGCAAAGTTGAGGCCTTTAGAAAGGACCGAAGTCGTGGCAGCATCTAGCGGTTTGTCCGTCAAGTTAACAATCGTGGACAAAGGCGCCAACGGTGTACTGGAACGCCTTATTGTCCTGCAGACGTGTGAACCCCCACATGCCACCCCCCAAAATTAAGAACCTCCTACGACCAGTGAAAGACAACATGGGACTTAGAACTCCGGGTGTTTATCGCATCCCGTGTGAATGCGGTAAAGCCTACATCGGACAGACTTCACGCACAATTGAACAGCGCTGCAAAGAACACGAGAGATGCATTAGACTATTCTACCCGGACAAATCAGCAGTTGCAGACCACACCATTAATTCTGGACCGGGCCACAGAATAGAATTTAAAAACACAACAGTACTCGCCAAGACAACACGCTATTGGGACCAGATCATCAGAGAGGCAATTGAAATTAGACTGGAAGACACAAACTTCAACAGGGATGAAGGTTTCACTATCAACCAGGCCTGGAACAAATACATTCAGGACATGAAAGGTAAAAGGAACATTTTGGCCCGGAAAAGGACCGAAAACAGAACAGCTGCTCCCTGATTGGTCGACTCCGCCCAACTCGGGTTGGTATATATTTCCCCTACATGTCAAAACTCGACACTTCAGATTCCCTGAGGATGGAGGCAGCGTCAGCCTCGGAAACGTTGGACCACAACAAACTTCTCACCTGACTGCAAACCCGAGAAGATTTTCTACATAAGATTCGCCAGGAAAGCCTCAAATCTTACAAATGTCTCTGTTCTTATCACACTCTCTTCAGGAAAATGCTTCACACAAATAACAGGCTTGCTTACCCCTGTAAAGTCTGTAGGAATCTTTCTAAACCACTTCTTCTTAAGTTCTTCGTCTTTTGGTAAAGAAAATGTACTAACACTTTCATGTTGTGACTTGTAGTTACTTTTACAGCCAGCAACACTACATCACCTAGGCATTGTGAATTCCTGAAACAATTAAGAAATACTTTAGCAGCATTATCATAAATTATTATGATCAGAACTAATTACCACAGCATCTGTATTATAAATCAGTTATCAAGTCGTTGAGGTTATGATAGGCCTATTTATGTATGTGAAACAAATCTTGCACAGGGACTTACCAGTACTGTTTTCTGTGTAAATGTTTTTCTTCTGCCTCATTTAATATTCTACATGAAGGACCAGGTCTTCACAAACATTCAGGTAGGCCTAAATTAGGAAATGTATTCTAGGGTATTACACATCACTGCACGTTGCATAATATTTCGTCAGCTTTAAATACACACACATGTAGGCCTACATTTATTCTTCGTTTCTATGTTATATACATAGGGAGTAGTTGCAACAGAACAGTGCAATTCTCTCCACACACAATTTCTTGTTAATAAAACACTATAAAAGAGGAACTTATACACAAGCACCATGAAAAAGCAGATCTTCATTGCTGACGTCACAGACAAGATGGCCGCCAGTCAGAAAAATAGTCCTACTGAATGTACGGATGTAATCATTTTAAACCATTTTTTTAATTAATTTCTGATTAGCGTGAGTAAATTGTATTGCGTTCCCTTAATTTAACCAAATCGATTTACTAGAGTAAAACACAATAAACCGGTGTTTACAATGTCCAATTCTACACGTAAAATTTACGTCTAGTTAATACGTTATTTTGATATTAGCAAATGAACAATCAAATCGATTTTGTTTTATATTTAATCCTACTTATGTAACAGTAACTTTAATTTTGATATATTATGAATATAAAGCAGGATTAAATTGCAACAGTTTTTATACATGTATATATTGGACATAAAATATACGTATGATTTACGTTTTGACTTTGACCAAATGTAAGATATATATGTAGCTCTAAAATATACGTATATTATACATATCGTGCTGCGTGGGTTCTCTGTAGGTGGTGTTGTATAAGTATAAATTCCTTATGTTGCAACCATGGCCTACATGATAAGACGTGGATATGGCTACTTACTGAACCATGGCAAACTTGATGTCTGGCTCATTTATGGAATCTGTACTTGTGAAAAGTTTCTCTTGGAAAGTTCTTCAGTTATTTAATGTAATTACATCTTTGTTATTTAAATAATAAAAATTTGCTAGAAGTGGGTTTTCTTATTCAACCTTCCATTTTTATGTGCCCTCCCTCAATAATGTTCATGTATCGACGGCCGTGGGTGGGAATAACTTCCTATTTCTTAAATTGCTATCCATATTGGACAAACAAATGTGATGTATACTTGTCTGTATTTTTTGTTTGACATCTGTTGTAATCTATCTTAAAGCTAATTTTCTTGTTTTGAAAATTCAAATTGGGGAAAGGAAGTGTTTTTTCAGTAAAAAAATTGCAAGAAGGGTACAAATTTTAAAAAAAAATGTGAGGATACTAGTGATTACATTCATTGCACAATGCATAATCCATAATGATCATAATGCAATTTTTCTTTTGCTCATAAAGGCAGAGAAGATATGGAAGACCACATGAAGACTGATGAACATAAGAGGAACTCCTTAATGCACAAATTAATTCCAAGTTTTCATGCAATGAATTTATAAAGCGTGACAAATAACACTGAAAAACAAATAAAATGGAATCGGAAGATATCTTAGTATCCAACACGTGTTCTAAGACAATTGAAACGTGCTGATTCAGAATATGCAAACCATTTGTCTCTATCACCCATGGTTTTTTAAATAAACATTTTCAACTATTTATATGCCATTAGAACAGTTCCTGATACAGAGAGTACTAATGAACATGGCGTTAGCTAAGAAAAAAGTGCAATTGAGTCAGAGGACACATATTCTGTACATAAATATGCAGTTAAAGGCATAATACACATATAAAATCCAAACAAATTGCTATACTTTCTTCATCTAAGCTGTGTTTGGTTTGAATTTCTTGGCTGTAGACATGCATTTGTGCTGAGCATTTGGCATGTCATGCTGAAGCATCCAGCAGTAGTCAGCCAACATTGCTGCACTCCATCGGCCCTGATACCGTGACTCCATAACCGAGATGTCCTGATGAATACGTTCACCATGTTCGTCACTGACTAAACTTGGGTTCTCAGGGAAGAAGTCAAGATGTGATTCAAGGAGAGGAATTTTGAGGGACATGTTCCCCAGCTGTTTGTATGCACTAATGCACTTCCACACAATATTCATACTTGTTTCACAAGTACCAAAAAGCATCTGAATCGTTGTCTAGTGCCTTCACGAAATTCTTCATGAGCCCAGCTTGATGTGAAGCGGTGGCATGATAACTTTGTCACGGTCAATCAACGGTACACGAAGGACATTTTTATTTCCTGGCTGCATTCTGTCTCTGATCGACCAATTTTTCTTTATGTAGTGGTGTTTTCTATCTCTGCTGTCCCATTCACAGATAAAATAGCAGTACTTGGTGTATCCTGTCTGTGTTCCCATGAGAATAGGGATATCTTTTAAATCACCACAGATACACAATTTATACTCGTGATAGCGTATTTTTTCAAGAAGTAACAACATGAATTCATATGTCTCTTTCAGGTGGGTACAATACCCTATTGGTACTGATGCATATCTGTTTCCATTATGTAACAATGCCTTCAAACTTGTTTTAGAAGAATCAATGAACAATCGCCAGGCTTCAATCCTGTGTTTCACCCCGAGGCATGACATAAGACCTTGAACATCCGTACAATAGCAAATATTGTTACTCATTGCAAAGAATTGCACAAGTTCTTTGTGTCAGTGCCGAAAATGTGAAGTTGTTATACCCGGTCCAAGTAAATTGAATTCTTTAAGGCTTGAACCGAACAGTTCAGCTTGCCCTTTTGTTAGTGCCGGGTCCCGTACGAGGTCGCAAAGTTCAGCATTGTTTATGAAATGGATATGCTCTCCAGGTTGATAGAGTCCGAATCGTTGCTAGGAGGTGATAGAGAACTTTGTTTTTGTGTTTCTTCATCTACTGTATATTCTGTAGGCACAGTTGGTATTGGACAAGTGATGGGATAATGTGGAATTGGTTTTGAAACTAAGGGAACATCTGAATACTTCACAGACGTACGAGTTTTGTAGGACAATCTGGTGACATTTGCCAAACAGAAATAACAGTCTGTGGTGTGGTTGCTTGACTCACGCTATATCATAGGAACTCCAAAAGCCAGGTGGTTATTCTTCTTCGCATTCCTTACCCAACCTCGCAAGTTACATGCACATGTCAAACAGCCGAACTATGGTGCCCATGATTTACCAGTATCCACCTTTGAATCAAAGTATAGTTCATATGCTTTCTTAAAAAACTGTGTAAAATTCTTCAGATGGGATTTGTCTCTCAGATAGCCACACACATAACAAAACAGGTCTGGTGAATTTATGCAACCTCTGGACGCCATAATATCCACTTATTGTAAAAGTAAAAATAAAAACATGAAAGTATATTAATGCGATATCAAAAATATTATGATATATTACATTAAGTATAATTGATTTCACAAATTCCACAACAATGTAGGCCTATGACGTTGCATGAAAAATTACTAAAAACTACATAAAGATTTTGATGAACGGTGTTCAATGAAAATTAATTTTTGTTGATATCTTCAAAACCTGACGTGATAGAGCAAAATGGTTTTCAGAATTGAAATCAGCATAACAATATGCATTAGAAAAGGTATACAGCATCTCAGATTTCTACAGCTTGTTTATCATAGGTAATCCCATGAGAGGTTACGAGTTTATCGATGAAACTTATCTGATGAAACTCGTAACCTCAAGTTGGATTTATTAAGACTATTTCACGAATAAAATGTAATAGATTACATGAATTTCTTCTTGTTCGTTTAAAATGAAATCATTAATACTGTCAGTTGTCAGATCACGGCATACTAAATAAATGAACAGTCTCCATAATGGAATACTAATCAATGCTACCAACGTATATTGACAAAATACCCTAGTGAACCACTACCAACGTATATTGATAAAATGCCGTAGTTAACCTAAAAATCAAGATACGAAATAAAGACACATTTTAATTCAAGAACGTAATTTTAATATATGAGCAATCTGTTGCATTTCAGTTTCTTTAGTCAATTCGTACTTACGTTCCTCACAAAACTTTTGGAACTGAATCCATATGCATTTTCTATTTCTTTCGGTATTTTGTGGCCTAGCTTCCTTTATAATAATGTCAATTTCGTCAACAGATGCATTACCAAACTTGAGGCTGCCATTTCTGTTTTCAATTTAGCACCGACAATGGATGACGTAATCTAGTATCACTGCATACCGATACTGTTACAGTTCAGTAACGAACAGCGTGTTTTACCCGATAAAATGCTATCCTCGCGATTCCTACAAGAATATTGTAAGATAAACGGCCGTGATTGGTCTATATCCGAGGATTTGCTAAACGTTATTGGTCAAAATCAAACACGCGGCATATGAGTGGAATAGTCAGTGTAATTATTTCTTAGAGAAGTTATGTCTATTGAGAACAAATAGTCATAAACCTAGTTTCTTACTCTGTAGGCAGTGTTTTTATCCCATTTTGAGAAAGTATCAGTGCAATAGGCCACTAATAGAATTATAATAATTATTGAGTAGGCTAGATCGCTGCAGTGCCCTGGGTTAGAAGCACAAAAATATGGTAACTTACTTCTATGTCTTAAACACTGTAACCAAAGAAGTGTTGATTTTCAATTTACTGAATGTTGTAACCAAAGAAATGTTGATTTTCAATTAACCAAACTATTCCCTGTATTATGTGTACTCTTATATTCTTTGTGTTATTTAAATGGTACTTTCTGTCATTTGCCAGCCTGTTACAGGAAGAAAGAATAATAAATAAATTATTAAAATTTTCCGTAATTCTTTTTCATTGCAGAAATTAATCCAAGTATTTCAGCTATACCGATAATGAGTACAATACAGCAGACATTGCCACCATCACCACTTCAAAGTCAATATGACGACATTCCTGATTATATGTTCTGTCCCAATGGCACAGACGGTCTACCAACATGTCCTGAAGAATCAAGAAATTTTTGCACTTGTGTTCCTATAGTAAGAATTCCACTGGGAGCCATGGTCCAGTTTGTTGTTATTGATAGATGTAAGTACTACTGTCATACTAATCTCTTCTCTATATAAGAGGCTTTGTCCTGAGTGACTTAATGAATGAATGACTGACTGACTGACTGACAGAGAATCAACGTAGAGCCTAAACTATGAAAGTTAGAGACTTGGAACTTTGACAGTACCTTCGTTTCATAATCTAAGTGCCCACCAAGAAAGGATTTTGCAAAATTTTGATTTTTAATGTCAAAAATCAAATGTTTTCGAGGATATGAAATACCTTCCATAAGAAACCCATGAGCAATCCAATTCTTGTGGAAAATAGTATTCAATTGTGAAATTAATTCAAGATGGCCTTGCTCGGTTGCTGTCTTGATTCATTTGTTTATGATTTGCAGAGATTTAATTTTTTTTAAACATAGGTGGACAGAAGGGGAGAATGAATTCACGTCTTTATAGGAAAATATTGAATGATTGGACGAAACACACTGTGTGGGTTTTTGTGGGCTAGGGAACTCGAATCTGAGGTTTTTCCCCCCAGGCCTTCGTGAAATGCACCTCGAAGCCGGGTTTTTAGTTTTTTTTAATTATCAATAAATTATCAATTGCATGATTGGGTAAGGTTCATGCATCTATGGTTCATTTTAATCCTTTCATTTCGAATTTGTAAGCCCATATGGCAGCATAAGATTTCTTTTGTTCATTTAATTAATTATATATTTAATGTTAAACAATACTATTAAGAATACAATTATGTAATTCCTGTAATTTATGTAAAACGGTGCCAGTGTTAATAAATATAATAATGTTTTAATCATTTTTCTGTGAAATAAATGATTTAAACAAAAGTCTAGCAGTTCAGTCAATAATAGCGTGTGAAACCATGGGCACCTGCTAGTAATCATATATTCCTCAGACCCAGAGTTTTAATTTTGATTACCTTGTAAATTCAAACTTCAAGGGTTTAAAAAAAAAAGTCCTGGCTACCATATCTCTGCTTTCCATCCACCAACATTTTGGACCAAGACGTCAGAGTGCAGACTTGACAGAAGAGAGCAATAATTTATGTCCCTCATGGGGAAGTGAGGTCTGAGAAGAATATAATTATGGTAAATCCCATTCTGAGATGTGAAAATGGAAACAGTAGCTAGTTAACCCTTAACAATGGAAATGATTATTCTGTTACATTAATATGGATGTGAGGTCTGAATGACCGCTCAAGTTAAGGGGCTTTTAAAAATGAAAAATCTTACAAAATGTGAATTTAATTATTATCCAAGCAAATTGGCTCTTAACTGTTTAATTAACAAAGCCTCAACACATTCACTGTAAATTTTCCTTGTGCACTCCAAACATTCCGGTTAATCACATCAGTAACATTTAAAATGTTTTCATTTTCTTAGTGGTGTGCATAAACAACAAGACGTTCTTTCCTCCAACCATGGATGTGTGCTTACAGATTGTTGAGTTCGGGATTTGCACACGAACTTCACTTAATAGGTATATTTACCTCAGTATGCATTTCGATGGACAATTTCCACCATCATCAGCTGATCCGACTATCACTCTCACGGTGGGTGGATGAACTTTTCAATCTGGGTTCCTCAAATCCCCACTGTGGTGTCAAAGTTGATCAAATTCTCGCGGTTCTTTTGAATAAAATTTTTTTCCCAAACTAGAAGATCCGATTGTTTTTTAACATGTTTCAATAGGTCTATGCTGTCTTTGAATTCATGGCCTTCTTCCCAATAGTGCGCTGCCAATGCTAATTTGTCTGTTTGTTTGTTCACCACGTTTCTGAAATGTTCTTTCCTTCTGATATTTAAATTTCTTTTGGTTTGGCCTATGTAAAATTTGTCACAATCTCTGCAGCTAATTTTATAAATTCCGGATTTGTTGTAATGAGTAATTGATAAAAAGATCCATAAATTCAAAAAACAAAAGAATGTCAGAGAGACAAGCACTTTGGAGAACATAAAAGAAAAAACCAACTACAGAAAGTTCACATACCATCCATGGGCACACAGAAAATTTCAGAAGGTCTTCAAGGAGGTTAACATAGAACTTGCACCAATAAACAAATTCAGTATCAAGAACCTAGTTAAATCCAAGGTCAAAGACGTAGAACCTCATTACAACAAATCCGGAATTTATAAAATTAGCTGCAGAGATTGTGACAAATTTTACATAGGCCAAACCAAAAGAAATTTAAATATCAGAAGGAAAGAACATTTCAGAAACGTGGTGAACAAACAAACAGACAAATCAGCTTTGGCAGCGCACTTTTGGGAAGAAGGCCATGAATTCAAAGACATCATAGACCTATTGAAACATGTTCAAAAACAATCGGATCTTCTAGTTTGGGAAAAAAAAGTATTCAAAAGAACCGCTAGAATTTGATCAACTTTGACACCACAGTGGGGATTCGAGGAACCCTGATTGAAAATTTCATCCACCCGCCACGAGAGTGATAGTCGGATCAGCTGATGATGGTGGAAATTGTCCATCGAAATGCATACTGAGGGAAATATACCTATTAAGTGAAGTTCGTGTGCAAATCCCAATCTCAACAATCTGTAAGTTTGAAATCACTTCACTGTGTATCTTCCCAACTCAAATAATAACATGGATGTGTGGTCAATTTGACCACTTCAAAAAATATACTATGTTCTAGCATGGCTTTTCTAACACTGATGAGTAAGTGACTTACGGGGTGATAAAGGATCTTAGGAAGGGAAGGTAGAGTAAATAACATACTTGTGAAGACGATATCCAAACAAAAACAGAGGTCTATGTGTTTGCTGCTGTCAAATTTACTCCACATCCATGGTTACAGGTTAAGCACAATTTGAAATTTATTGTGATGTAATATATAAGGTTTTTAATGTAAATAGTCATTTTGAGGTTCCCTGAATCCAAAAATACTGTCTTCAGAAACATGTCTGTGTGTGTGTCTGTGTCTCTATCAACTGCCTGGCTCTAGACGAAAAATTGTATAAAAACAAAATTTTGTATTTGGGTTAGGTATCTTGTGGGGATGTGACACGAACATTGACAATGACTTTTTCTTACATGAAGAAAATTTTGATCTTCGTGGTTTTCTCAAAAACGGCTCTAACGATTTTGTTTAAATTTTGTACATGAGGTGCTTATACTAAGAGCTAAAACTTTTATTTGAAACAGTTTTTCGTAAAAAATCTCTGAATGGTAGTTATAAGCCACCCACTGTTTGTAGAAATGCAAGACAGGACCGAGCTGGCCGCAGGTCGACCGAGGAAGGAAGAATGAAGTCATGTCTTCTCATGATGGTGAACAAGATGCCACATGAATGGTCTCTTGCCAATCACCTGGAGAGGTTGTTGCTTTCTTGGCAAATGACTGCCACTTCATTTTTCCTGCGGCCAGCCACAAGTGTGTAGTCTTGAATCAGGCGTTGCACGTGTGCACTTGTGTAATCGCGGCAATAAACAAAGGAGTGTTTATAAGAGACATCCTTTGTAATCAGGCTCAGACCACTAGAATAAATAGGGTTACTAGTCAATGAAGAGATTGTAGAGATCAGTCATGGCTGCAGTTACTGACTTGTATGGTTTATATTCAGTATTTTTGTATAATTTATAGTAACCTAATAATTTTATATTATGTTAATTTTCATGTTGCGGGGTTAAGTGTGTTCGTTTTATTGTCTTCTTGTGCTCTGAAGATTGAATAGAATGATCACACCAACTCAACAAAACAACAGCAATAATAATAATAATAACAATAATAATAATAATAATAATAATAATAATAATAATAATAATAATAATAATAATAATACTGGGTCTTCCACCGAACACCTACAAAAGCATGCAGCATTCTGTCATCCTATCTACATGCAACATTGTGCGATCATTCCTGTCGCAAGAATGAAGACATTAATTGAACTCTTGTATTACAATTATATGTAAATGTTTTATATTATTGTGAGGCACTTGGTGCATCCCGTGCCCTGTTACTACCCATATGTGATGTGGAGAAATGTAATAAATAATAATAATAATATATCCATACATTGGTTCTCCATCTCCCTGCCAAAAATCTACTTTTTTTGCCAAAAAAAGTTTTTATGCACTTTTTTGGCCAACTTTGTGTCCTAGCACCTGAAGTATTGGGTTTACAATAAAAACCTCTAGAAGAAAAGTTGTAGAGCAGCGTTTCTCAACCTATGGTTGTCTGCAGATGGTCCGCAGACATAATTTAAAAATATCATAAAGCAAAAAAAAAATGAAAAATGAAAAATTTTCACATATTTCGTTATAATGACCTATAATTAATACCCCAAATATTAAGAATATAGGCCTTCTTTTAAAAATGGGATGTAAAATTAGGGTCCGGAAAATTTTTAAGGCATTTTAGTGGTCCTCGGGTTCAAAAAGGTTGAGAAACGCTGTTGTAGAGCATTAAATTTACTATAAGATACACATTCAATTTAGTAACTCTGTGAAACAGTGAAATACTCTTGTGACAATTTTACATAGGCCTATAACTAATTTTGATGAAGCTTCCTGTAATAAGTTTAAATTCATAGACTCATTCCCATTGTCTTCTATATCTTTAAAACATTCCAAAAGAAAAAAAAAAAGAAAAAGAAAAAATTGGAGATAACTGAGAAACTTAAACCATAACATGCCACTGCCCAGACACATGTGCGGCCTGCCGTTTATCAACCAGGCTGCGTCTTGTGCATACACACTTTATGCTCAGTGCTTGATTCAACAGCACAAAGACCAGGAAGGTAGCCAACCAAGCTGTGTCTTGTTCAAACCCTTACCTGGTGAACAATAAAACTTTGTATCAGCTTGAAACAACTGAATATGCACTCTTTGCAAAACAGCTTAGGGCAAAGAAATTTACACGAGTGCATTAATAAGATTTTATTTGGGTTGTGTATCCTTTGGAATGCGATGAGATGTGGTAACAACATTCTCTTCATTTTTACAACTAATTTACATGAAGTGAATGTCATAGGCTACATAATGTATGATACTAGCAAGAGCCTTAATTTTATTTGGGCAGAGGAAGTTACGTGTTTCACATCAGATTTTTAAAATTAGGATTACCAATTCACAAATAATAAGTCACTTCCCAAGCCCTGTCCTCTAATAAGATTTAATGGTTTTACGTCCTACTGTACACATAGGCTATATAGCATGGAAAGGAAACAATTCATAGGCATCTAAGGACAGAGTACTGGAAAATCATTTCAAATTTTACCCAGTTTCAACCATGTTATTATATTTCTCTTTCCATACCCTTCTAACTTTATTCTACTTTTAGAAGTAGGCCTAGGGATATGAATTTATTTAAATTGTTTATGCTTAATACCATTAACCCTTTCACTGCTACAATCATATATGGATCAGCGTGCATTAGGCTACTGCTGGCCATGCTATTCTTGAATTTATGCAACACACCTATTTGTATACCTACAAAAAAAAAAAATTTTCCCTGTTTGAGCATATAGTGCCATCTATTATCTACATTCTAACACCATGGTTAGCTGTTCTCTGCCTTGAGCTGCCATCTGTAGCTAAGTATTCCAGACATTGTATTGCACCATGTATTATAATGTATTTTTACACTGTTATGTTGTGACGTCATACAGGCTTCACCAGGGTGAAGTAAATCTGCCTCTACTTTTTTTGGAGGGGGGGAGGAAAATTACAAATTACAAGTATTTGCAATTGTCTGTCCACTTATGATTACAAACAGTGGCATCTCCTGCAGAACAAATTACAAGTATTTGCAATTGTCTGTCCATTTATGATTACACACAGTGGCGTCTCCTGCATAGGATCACATGAGCACATGAACTCCCTATTAATTCTCATCTTACCTACTTTTTTCAGTATTATTGATTAAATAATAATTATTGTATGGTTTGCCGTCTCGCCGTATAGAAAGATGTGTATTTTGTTCCCTTTTACGGGCTTCCTCGAGGTGGTTCAATAGCTAAGGGGTGAACCGCTTAGTAGCGCATTTTGCATTACCTAAAGTTAGCAGGGGCTCCGCAGCTAGCATGTGTGACAGGATCACACGTCATTCGTGATCACGACCTTAAGAGAACAGCATCGGGCAAGGCACCTGAATTTTTCCCCCTTCAATTGAAGATGGCAACATTGGTAAACGCAGATCTCCATGGCGCTAAAGTTCTCCCATGTGTTTTTCTTACCACCCCTCCATCTCATCCATCTTGCTAGCTGTCAGAGGGAACTAATTTTGTTACCCATCCATCTTCCCTTACTATACAGGTTTGGATAGTGTTGTCGCAGTGTCACAGCTCACAGTGAAGCATTGATTTGCTGTTTATTTCCATTGCATTCCGTCTTTTATGTCACGATTACCTACATCAATATGCCATTATTATTATTATTCATAAATAAATACATTTTTACTTCAGTAGATTGATACATAGCCGAACAGCGATTTCTCTTTCTCTCTCAGCTGGAAGGTAATAAGCTGCAACACAGTCTTCTATCCCTGTCTGTACCACGTGTTTTGCTCAAAACTTCGAAATATGTAACTTATATAAATATATATATATATTTTTTTTTTTGGCCAGCAAAGATTAACCAGCGGGTGGTAGGTGGTCTGCTGTTCCTGTTTGTCGTAAGGGGCTAATGGCTGCTAACTTTACAGTCACTTTCTCCCAGACAGGAATTTGGTATCAGTTCAATTGGAGTTCTCACAGTGCAAAGTAGTAGTGTTTGTTCTTCCAGTTTCTTTGTGGTATCGTGATTGTTTGTTTAGTTCAGTAGTATATATAATATTAATAATTCTAGCCTATTTTAAAGAATAGTTATAGTAGTTAAAGAATAGTGTGCAAGAAGAAAGACTTTAACTTTAAAGTTATCGAGAAATTATCTGCACAGAAAGAAAGAAAAGAGTTCATTTTCTCTACGAGTGATGAGATAGGTAAGTCCTGTATTTCGTTTTCCTATTTTCAGCCCCATGTGAACACACAAATATTTTATCCACGTGACGTCACTGATTACAAAAGAAATTTTCGAAGTAATTCAGAACCACCAGTTTGCACCAGGTAGCAGCGAAAAGGCTAAGGTTTTAGATTTAATACTGCTTATTTGTCTTGTTACTGAACATAATTTCTACAAACATTTCAGCTCCCATTGGAACATTGAATCATCCTTTTCACTTGCATGGTCATACATACAACCTCATTGCCAGTGGAACTCTTCCTTCCAACTTGATGAATGCTCAAGACATAAGTCAGCTGATTGAAAATAAAGAGATTCCAATTTCTCCTTCACCTGTGTTTAAAGACACTGTACCAGTACCTGCCAGAGGCTTCATTGTGATAAGGTTCATTGCTAACAATCCAGGTAAGATGGAAAATATTTAGTAAGATTACTGCAATATATATGATTATTATTATGATGGTTATTAATTTATTTTTCACAGGGTTCTGGTTCTTCCATTGTCATTTCTTGTATCATCATGTATCTGGTATGGGTACCATACTTCAAATAGGAGACCAATCAGAATTCCCATCTATACCAAGAGGTTTTCCAAGATGTGGAAATTACTTACCTCCGGTTCGAATGATGGTTGTGACAAAAGGTCAACAGAATACTTATCCTCAGGACTTCCAGAATGATAAATACAGGTAAGAACTTCTGAAAAGTCATTAGTAAGATTACTCATTAGCAAATATAAATAATTACGCAGATAGCTAGAGAGAACTCTAAAAAAAGTTTATGATTCTTAATTACGTGTAAAATCTTCTTATTTGATCTTGATGTGTAGCATAAACACACACATTGCAGTTTCTAAAATAGGCGAAGAAACATTTCTAGGCATGGGTGCTCTGTTGCCCAATATGTATGACTCATCTATAAATTCTGAAATTTTTCAGTGAAGCAAATCTATTGATAATATCTAGAGATATTAGTTTTTGTTAATAAGCATAAAAACAAATCGTTCATATAGCACTTTTTTGTTATTAACTTTGCATTTAAGTTTGAACCCTTAAAAGTGAATAAATAAATCAGGAAATAATGCAAATTCAAAAAATAATGCAAATTTCCATGACTTTTGCAAAATAAAAATATTTCCCACCTAATTTTGAAACCTGAACCTCTATTTTCCAGTAGGAAATTAATTTGATCTGTTAGCACCATCTACCATGTTTTTTCTTAGCCTTGAACTGGCTAAGTTTTTTAACTCATAGAACAAAATGATGATTTACAATTTATGTTTATGTGATGAGTTGCAAATGTGCTGTAAATCGTTTTAAACAAGCCATCAATTCTATCAGTACCCAAGACCATTGAAGAACGCAACTTAATGAGCTAGAAAGGAGAACAAGTCATTTTATTTCAACGACATAATGCTCACGGAAATGCACTAAGTTTGTTTCTTGTATAGGCGTGTTTTTCAATGAAATCTGAATCTGTGGGTCTTTGTGTTTATAAACCATAATATTATGAAAAAATACAGAATTCCTAATGGTTAAAGAAGGTTGTTAACAATTTTCACATCCAAAATGGGCAAATAGGCTAGAAATAGAAATAACATCCATTTTCACACCAATATTTTGTTTTTCTGCCTCTCTGTAGACAAATACAACATGCTTGTGGGGTCCAAATGGTTAAAAACTGTGATATTTCACTTTTGAGCGCCAATAATGCCCACCACTTCCAGCAACAGTCAAATAACAATATATACTAAGATTACAAAAAGCCTCAACGACATCTCATATTTAACTCGTGAAATATTACAAAACAAAAGAGTGAAGGGGTTTCACAGACCCCACAAGCATGGTTAAGGGATAAATCATATATTGTTGCCCTGAAAAAACATGCTACAGGCATTAGAAATACATTACTGGTATCTTAAACTATAAGATACAATAAGGTCTATAGATTTAACTATAAGTGTGTGTGCTATTCTCAAGCTTATTCTTAGAATTTTATAAAATAGGACAATTGGTGCTTTTTTGGAATACCGGTATGACCGAGACAGCTGGCACACACCTAAAAAACATTTTTTTTTTTTTTTTTGTTATGATAGTTAAATATATTTAAGTACCAGGTTGCCAACTGAACCCATGCCTTTACAGTGACATATTACAATACATCATTTGAAAAAGCAGTAAAATGTAACAGTTTTTCACAGCTTCTCTACTAGAAGTAGAGGCCGGGTAATGAGTGTAGAATAGTGTTTATGTATTTCTACAAATCACATTGTATTTCCCTTAGTAAGGGATTACAATTACAATTACAATTACAATTTATTGTTCCAAATTACACGAAAAATACATACAAAAGTTGATACACCACCCGAAGAAACAGAGCTTGTGTTCGGGGGTGGTTCAGAATGATTAGAATGACGTTTTAAGGAAACAAGGTATCTGGATCTGATGTGCTGCAAGTAGACACTCAATAACTCGATGTCGAGATCACTGTAAAGTTGTGTATTACATATGTAATAGTCAGTTCCCGTAATAGTTCTACAGACTGCACGTTGTATGCCGTCTAAACGTTTCAAGTGTCTTGAATGAGCCGTAGCCCAAACTTCACATCCATAAATAATATATGACCGTATTAGTGCAGTATACAACAAGAGTTTGGTCTTAATAGAGCGTAGGCTACTGTATACCCCTCATCCCCCCCCCCATGGGAATTTCCGACACATATATTTTTTTGTTGGTATTCCCATCTAGTTTCAGTTTTCAGTTGTTTGCCCCTTATCAATTACAGCATTTACCCGGAAACCCCGGAAATCCGGAGAAAATGAGTTTGTTTTAATTTTTCTTTGTTCTTTGCTCCTAATATGCCCAGGGAATTTCTGCCTCACATATTTTTTGTTGGTATTACCATCTAGTTTAAGTCTTCAGTTGTTTGCCCCTTATCCATTACAGCATTTACCCGGAAACCCCGGAAAACTACGGAAATCTGGAGAAAATGAGTTTGATTTAATTTTTCTTTGTTCTTTGCTCCTAATATGCCCAGGGAATTTCTGACTCACATATTTTTTGTTGGTATTGTCATCTAGTTTAAGTTTTCAGTTGTTTGCCCCTTACAAATTACAACATATCCCCGGAAAACCCGAAAACCCACTTTTATACGGAGAAAATGACAATGTTTTATTTTTAAATCTTTGATCTTTGCTTCTAATATTCAAAGGGAATTTCTGAATCATATGTTCTTTTGTTGGTATTTCCATCCAGATTAAGGTTTCAGTTGTTTGCCCCTTATCAATTACAGCAAATCCCCAGAAAACTCCGAAAACCCCGGAGCCCGGAGAAAATGACTTTATTTTAATTTTTTAAATCTTAGTTTTTTACTTCTAGTATTCAAAGGGAATTAGTGACTAATATGGTTTTGTGTTGGTATTGCCATGTAGATTAAGGTTTCAGTTGTTTGCCCCTTATCAATTACAGCAAATCCCCAGAAAACTTCGAAAACCACGGAAGCTCGGAGAAAATGACTTCGTTTTAATTTTTTAAATCTTAGTTCTTTGCTCCTAGTATTCAAAGGGAATTGGTGACTCATATGGTTTTGTGTTGGTATTGCCATGTAGATTAAGGTTTCAGTTGATTTCCCCTTATCAATTACAGCATATCCTCGGAAAACTCCGGAAACCTAAAAAATCCGAAGAAAATGAGTTCGTTTTAATTTTTTAGAAACCTTTGTTCTTTGATCCTAATATTCCCAGGGAACTTCTGACTTACATTTTTTTGGCATTGTAATCTAGATTAAGGTTTCAGCTGTTTGCCCATTATCAATTACAACATATCCCCGTAAAACCCGGAAAACCACGGAAATCCACAGAATTTCTAGAACTCGGAACTTGTGATCTACGGTCACTGAAACCGTTATTGCCAAGTAATTCTTCTGCTTCAAGTGTGTCCCTTGCAGGTTCAAAAGGGTGAGTATATGGACTACGAGATATCTGCCATAATTGTGATGGTCACATGCAAAGAAAAGGGGAATCATATCTTTAAACATGCCAAGTGTAAGTCAAAGTTGTTTTCTTTAGTTGCTCGCTGAAATCTCAAAATCAATATGGACACTTTGTCCATATTACCATTCCAAAATTGTGCTGTTTTACCGAATGTCCCTTCTTTAACTTCTGTCAAGAAAGTTTGGTAGTGACTGTGGAAGGTTTGGTAAGATAAATTAATTATCATTCACAGATGTCAAATTAGAATATGAAGTGTGTTCTGTTAGGTTTCCAATCGCCTTCATTCCTTCAGCATCAGGATTTTTTCCAGTATTCTTTGGCAATGCTGTAATTGGTAAGGGGAAAACAACTGAAACCTTGAACTATATGGCAATAGCAACAAAAATTATGTGATTCAGAAATTCCCTGGGAATATTAGTATCAAAGAGCAAATATTAAAAAAAATTAAAACAATCTCATTTTCTGCGGATTTTCGTGGTTTTCAGGGTTTACGTGGATATGCTTTAATTGATAAGGGGAAAACAACTTAAACCTTAAACTAGATGGCAATACCAACAAAAAAACATATGAGTGAGAAATTCCCTGGGAATATTAGGAGCAAAGAACAAAGACTTTAAAGAAATTTTTAAAAAGCCAATTCCTCCGGATTTCCGTGGTTTTCGGAGTTTTCTGGAGATATGCTATAATTCATAAGGGGCAAACAACTGAAACCTTAATCTAGATGGCAATACCAACAAAAAAACATACAAATCAGAAATTCCCTTTGAATATTAGGAGCAAAGAACAAAGATTTAAAAAATAATACATAGTAATTTTCTCCGTATATACGTGGTTTTCCGGGGTTTCCGGGGATATGCTGTAATTGGTAAGGGGCAAACAACTGGAACCTTAATCTATATGGGAATACCAACACAAAAACATATGGTTCACCAATTCCCTTTGAATACTAGGAGCAAAGAACTAAGATTTTTAAAAAATAAAACGAAGTCCCTTTCTCCGGATTTCCGTGGTTTTCGGTGTTTTCCGGGGATATACTGTAATTGATATGGGGCAAACAACTGAAACCTCAATCTAGATGGTAATGCCAACAAAAAAACATGTAAGTCAGAAATTCCCTTTGAATATTAGGTGCAAAGAACAAAGATTTAAAAAATAAAACATAGTAATTTTCTCCGTATATACGTGGTTTTCCGGGTTTTCCGGGGATATGTTGTAATTTGTAAGGGGCAAACAACTGGAACATTAAACTAGATGCCAATACCAACAAAAATGTGTGAGTCAGAAATTCCCTGGGAATATTAGGAGCAAAGAACAATGAAAAATTGAAACAAATTCATTTTCTGCGAATTTCCGGGGTTTTCCGGGGTTTCCGGCTAAATGCTGTAATTGATAAGGGGCAAACAACTAAAATCTTAAACTAGATGACAGTACCAACAAAAAAATATATGTGTCGGAAATTCCCACGGGGGGGGGGGGAGGGTTTCATATTGGTAGCCCATGGTCTATAAGTGGAATATAACTCTTGAACATAGGGTATAAAACCATAAAATGCAGACAAGCCCTATCTCTCACAGTCTGAATAATATGTGGTCTGAATGTAAGCCTTTTATCCAAGATAACTCCAAGATATTTTGAGTGGTATCTGTTGGTTTTAAACAGTGAGAGATTGGGTTATGTGTGGGAACCTCTTAATAAACACAACCAACTGGGACTTTTCACCATTCACTTTCAGTCGCCATCTGGTAGACCACTGTGTAAAATTATCTAAAGCGGACTGTAGTTGATTACATGCAGTGTATATGTCCTTATTCATCGTGTACAAGACTGTATCGTCCGCATATAATCCATGTAATCATTCTGGATGGGTAGGCAAATCTTGAACATATATACAATAAAGAGTTGAGGCTAAAACAGAACCCTGTGGAACACCAGCTTCAGTAATTTGCACATTGGAGTGATACCTATTATGTACAACCTTGAATCTTCTGTTTTGTAAGTAACTCGCTATTAGTTTAATGTAGGTTGTAGGAATTTTAAGTTTGATTAGTTTAAAGATGAGCCCCTCATGCCAGACAGTGTGAACGCTTATTGGATGTCTAAGAAAGTAGCAACTGTATGTTCCTTTAAGCGAAATCCTTCTTCAATAAATTATGTCAGCCGGTATAGAGCATCTCTAGTACCATGGGGCTTTTTAAAACCAAACTGTTCATTTTGTACCCTTTCAGGTAGATGAAGAATTGTAAGAAGCCTTTGAAGAATAAGACACTAAAATTTTACCCAAAAAGTCAAGAAGGCTGATTGGTCTATAACTAGACGGAAGAACTGGGTCCTTCCCCGGTTTAGCAATCACAACAATGTTAGCATTTATCCATGCTGTTGGAAAAACAAGCGAAGCGGGCACAAGCATTATAGATTTTTGTCAAGTGAGTTTGTTGGCGCAAGCTACAGGTTTTACTAGCATTTTTATACATGTCTAGTTAGTCTTTCTGTTCAAACTCTCCGCTAAATCTATTTGCATTAACTCAGCAGTTTTCAGCGGATTGATACATGTTTCTAGCGCTCTATCTCCGGTCATACATCAGGCAGGTGCAGTTTTGAGAGGCCTCGCGCCTATTCATCGGCATCACGCCAGTTCAGTCAGTCTCCAGCATTCACATGAAACAGTTCACGGTGAATCGCTCTTCAATTCGCGCCTTTTTCAAGACAATAGCAGCAGTGGCTCTTGCTCTTAAATCGCGAATTAGTACACAATACTTCAAGCTACAAGTATTGTCGTGTGCGAGTATTTAATGTACACTAATTGCAGTAGATTCATCAGTATTGTATTCCTAGATTCTTCTTGAAGCTCGTATTAGTTCGATAGCATTGTGCAACCCACGCGTTCACATTATATCAGCTATACAGTGTACTTATTCTCAAGATATCAGTGTTAAATCATCCTAAACGGATTACCGCAATTATTACAAGTATTTTGATATAAGAATTATTACTGGCATAAATACTGAATATTTATTGCCACGTGTCCAGCTTTCCCGCCAATCTCAGTACATTAGTTATTGCAAGTGTTGCAATCATATTTCAGCTTATATTTCATTTAGTTTATCATTCAGTTATTTAAGTGCATTATTTAAACCTATATGGTGTGAATAAAAGTTCCATAGTTTTGTTACATGTAAAAGGTTTGTTTCCAATATTACATTCCGTGGACCTCTGTTCCCAGCGACCTCAATAAGTCCTTCTTGCTCTCCCAGAGTGCCTGTATCTGTCTTACGGGCTGGTCCTCCTACCAGAGATTCTATTTAACATCCCTACCTATCATTTTCCATCTACGGCAGGGTTATATGCCGTTCTTGTCCCCAACATTTGGTCGACTCCGGGCTCCGGATGTAATTTGGATAAATCTTGAACTCTCACACGTTTACGGTTTCTTCTCGGTATTGCTCTATGTTTTTAACGTATTTCCGAATCCAAGCATCTTCACGGGTCCGCCCTATAGATCATATAGCAACCGCGTTCGAACGGCAAAAGAAATCCAGCAACCCTGAATTCATGGTCCAGGTTGTCATCAAGTTGGCAGTGCCCAGAAACTCCAATTAGCAGCATTAACTACAAGACTTCAGTCTACAAGTTCAGCCAAGACTGCAGTGTGCAGTGTTTTAAGCTATTATCCAGCAAGCGGTGACTACCAGTAGTTTCAGCTCAGTAAAAATTCTTCAACAGCGAAGACAGAACAGAAGCAAGATTCTTCAGCAGAAAAGAATCACAGCATTCAACATCTACAAGTATTTCATTCTACATCCGAAATGGAACAAGATTTGAAGGTACTTACTAAGAAACGAAATTTTATCAGACGAAAATTCACATTCATTCAGAAGTACTGTGACAACATACAAAGCTGAGTATGACAACCTTAATGAGCTTTGGAACAAATGTGAAGGTGTACAAACTCAAATTGAATCTATCATCGAAGCTGTAGATGACATAGATTTTCATATGCAGTACTATGAACAAATAAGAAACAATTATCAAGTGCTAAAATCAAAGTTAAGTGGTCTTATATTTCTACACGAGCAGCCAGTACACAGTTTAGGCTCTCATCACAGTGATACATCACATCACACTTCGCATTCCTGCAATGTGCAGAGCAAAGTCATACCTCTACCTACTATAGAATTACCCACCTTTGATGGAGATGTTACAAAGTTCAAACATTTCCACGATGCCTTCAGCAGTCTGGTGGTAAACAATGAATCTTTAGATCCCATTCAGAAATACCATTATCTTATAGCGGCGCTTAAAGATCAAGCTCACGTGCTAATTCAAAATCTACCTGTTACCAGTGACAATTTCTCTGTGGCATGGAAATTAATTTGTGATCGCTACAATAATACAAGATTGATAGCCACATCGCATGTGCAGCAGCTGTTACCATTGCCAACAATGAAAGCAGACAGTGTAACAGAACTGAGGAACCTTCTTAACAGATTTCAGAACAACCTAAACGCAGTAGAAGCTCTATCTTTAGAAGTTCCACTAGATGAAGTTCTCCTAACGCAGCTTCTGTTAAATAATCTTACAGACAGCACGAGCCAAGAATTTGAGAGTAAAATCGACTCATAGCATTTTACGTCTCTTCAAGAACTCATAAATTTCCTAGAATCTAAAGCACAATCATTAGAGATTCTAGCGACTTCTAGCAACATGTCCAGCCCATCACCTACAAGAAAGGTAGAGCTGTGATCACATCAAAACACTGTCCATGAATCGCGACAGTCGTATGCAGGTGCAAACAGCCTATATTGTGCCTATTGTCAAGAAAATCACAAGCTATACCATTGTGATGAATTTCGACAGCTTCCAGTCAACAAACGATGGAATTTTGTCAAGTCACAGCACCTGTGTGTCAACTGCTTCTCATCGAATCATCAGGTACACCAGTGCAATCTAGAATCATTTTTCAATTGTGGCAAATCAGTGCATAGTCAACTCTTGCATAATGACATGAATAGTGTTTCTTCCCCTAATGATTCTCTCTCAACGGCAGACGAAGGACCACAGATGCATTCTTTTGTGGTAACAAGTAAATCTTCACAACGGCAAGTTTGTCCGCAGTGTAAACAAAGACACTCTTTACACAAATGCAGCAAATTTCGCAAACTAACAGTACAACAGCGTTGGAGCTTTGTACGATCCAAGAAACTGTGCTTTAATTGCTTCTCTTCAGAACATAAAGTACAAAAGTGTGCACTACCTTCTTATTGCAAGTGTAACTCAAAACACAGCAAGTTATTACACTTCACAAATAAGCAATTTCAGTCTAAAGCATACGCATTTACATGCTTTGATATTAGTCAAAGTAAACATAATACTTCGCATCTCAGCAATCCTAAACCAGTTAGAATCCGCAGCAACTCAAGCAAGGCATCTCTTCACAAGCAGAGCTAACGCTTCGAGAGAAACAGGCCCAGTGCAGCGGTCAAACCTTTTCGCAACAACTACGCTTCCTGCAAGAATAGGATGGGGCATTTTAATACATCCCATCGCAATGAATCTTTCAACAATCATGAAAGGTTTAGTACAAGTGACAGTGGAAAATCAAAGTGTAAAGTAGATCCATTCTACAGAACCTTAAGTTCTCGAAACAACACCCAGTAGTGTTTGTCTTCATCAAGGTAGTGAAAAGCTATTTACATACATCACATGTATATATCACAAGTGACCAGTAAGAGAAAGGCCATTTTATCAAGACATCATACGAATCAGCTAACACATTCAACATATTACATTCAATGGTGAAAAAGGGTCTTTCTCCCTTATTTCAAAATCCAGTGATAGTAACATAATATCATCAGCTGTGCCCTGATTGATACAGAAATCATAATGCATTTCTCTAGTAAACTTCTACAGCTTAGCATCTCTACAAATTGTGTTTCAACAAGCATCCTGATTTCTTCACTACATTTGTTCCTGCTCCAGCTGTTATGTACAAGTCGAAGCTTCTTCACTTATGGATACTATCATCTTCTTGGAGTCCAGTCATCATTCGTATAGACCTTCACAGCCTTACGTGTGTTGCCAGTCTAGTAGTGTAGAGTCAGTGCTTTTCAGTGTTATATACAAAGTGTATTTCATTCAATGTAGCTTGCACATTAGTTTTTTTTGTTGAAGTTATACTTCAAGGCGGGGTGAATGTTGGCGCAAGCTACAGGTTTTACTAGCATTTTTATACATGTCTAGTTAGTCTTTCTGTTCAAACTCTCCGCTAAATCTATTTGCATTAACTCAGCAGTTTTCAGCGGATTGATACATGTTCTTAGCGCTCTTTCTCCGGTCATATATCCGGCAGGTGCAGTTTTGAGAGGCCTCGCGCCTATTCATCGGCGTCACGCCAGTTCAGTCAGTCTCCAGCATTCACATGAAACTGTTCACGGTGAATCGCTCTTCAATTTCGCGCCTTTTTCAAGACAATAGCAGCAGTGGCTCTTGCTCTTAAATCGCGAATTAGTACACAATACTTCAAGCTACAACTATTGTCGTGTGCGAGTAATTAATCTACACCAATTACAGTAGATTCATCAGTATCGTATTCCTAGATTCTTCTTGAAGCTCGTATTTAGTTCGATAGCATTGTGCAACCCACGCGTTCACATTATATCAGCTATACAGTGTACTTATTCTCAAGATATCAGTGTTAAATCATCCTAAACGGATTACCGCAATTATTACAAGTATTTTGATATAAGAATTATTACTGGCATAAATACTGAACATTTATTGCCACGTGTCCAGCTGTCCCGCTAATCTCAGTACATTAGTTATTGCAAGTGTTGCAATCATATTTCAGCTTATATTTCATTTAGTTTATCATTCAGTTATTTAAGTGCATTATTTAAACCTATATGGTGTGAATAAAAGTTCCATAGTTTTGTTACATGTAAAAGGTTTGTTTCCAATATTACATTCCGTGGACCTCTGTTCCCAGCGACCTCGATAAGTCCTTCTTGCTCTCCCAGAGTGCCTGAATCTTTCTTATGGGCTGGTCCTCCTACCAGAGATTCTATTTAACATCCCTACCTATCATTTTCCATCTATGGCAGGGTTATATGCCGTTCTTGTCCCCAACAGAGTTATTCCTCTCTTTGGCAAACGTTTAAGAGCCATTGGTGTAATGCCATCTGGTCCAGGAGCTTTATTCGTTGATAGATTTTGTATTGCTTGTTTAACCTCAATAGGCTGAATCGGAGGAAGGATTCCAGACAACGGGTGACAGAGTAGTTTATTAACTTGTCTTCTAATTTCTACTGTAAATTCTACATCGCAAGGATGAAGCTGAGGTTTGAACCTTTCACAGAGAGAATTTTCTAGAATTTGTGTTTTCATCTTTGGATCATAGACATTGTCACTATTGTTATCATGAATTGGTGTATTTTTTGTCTGGGGAGATTTACCCATAACACCCTTAGTGAAGCTCCAGAAGTCTTTACTGCACGGTTTTAAGCTTTCAACTTTTTCAGCGAAATTATCCATTGAAGCTCATTTGTGAATTCTCCTAATAGCTCTTTGGTAACGATAAAATGCTCTTTTGTATGAAGGGTCACCAGAAATCTGCCAATGTTTCCTTGCTCGTGTTTTGGCTCTTAGAAGGAATTTTAGTTCTAGATTTTCGTTTTCCTCCGAAGTGATTGAAGATAAAGTTGTTACCTCTACCAACGTTGTTTGTACAATCTCAGTCAAGAGCTTTACTGCAGTGTCTATATCACTAATGTTAGATATAAGTGGGTTTCCAGGAACACTAGAGTGTATTATTTTGCTATATTCATTCCAGTTGATTGATCTGTTAATCTTTCTGGATTTCGAGTAATTTGTGACATGACCCTTGAAGGACAAAAGAACTGGAACATGGTCAGAAACAAGGGCTGTTAGACAGTACTGTTGGTTTGGTACACATGCAGTTCTATATAGAGAAATGTCCAGAACATCAGGTTGATGGGCTGGCGACCAAGGAAATCTTGTAGGTTCAAGCGGTCCAATAATTGCATAGTGGAACTTGTGTGAGTGGTCTAATAAAAATTCTCCCTTTTTTGTATTAATGCGTGAATTCCACGTGATCACCACAAATTATAAAATTTCTATGGACATTAACAATAGCATTCAAATCGTTTTCGTCCATATGATTATAAGGCGGATAATACACAGATGAAATAAATATTTCACTTCCGTCGAAATGAATATATACAGCACTTCCTTCAAGCATGTTGAATTGAGGTAAGTTTGCAAGACGATGTGGAATTGATGTTTTTATTAATATAGCTGTTCAACCTCCATTTCTATTTTGTCGATCTGTACGGTAAATAGTATAGTTTCTTAAGCGAAACTTTGTAGATGGCTTTAAGTGAGTTTCGCTGATACAAGCTACATCTATATCATAATATGTTAACAGTTGTTGCAATTCATACACTTGGTTTATGATTCCATTGGCATTGAAATTCAATATAGTAAGATCTTTCTTCAAGCAAGGAGAACTACTGGCCATTTTGTTCGGGGTCAGTATCTGTTAAAAGGGCAATGCCTTCAAAAATGTTGATTATTTTTGTCAGAGGGTCCTTTGCCGTCTTAATTTTATGTATTGTAGTACGAATAGTTTGTATCACATTTGTAATATTGAATCCTCTTAATAAATCGATTATATCTTTGATAGCATCTGTTAACGATTCTGTGGTCTCCACGTTATGAAGAAGTGAAGCGTTCTTTGGTACAGGGGGTGTAGGAATGACACTCTCTTTCCAAATCGGGGTTTGTCTACTAGCTTGGGCCGGTTCTTGAACCTTATTTCTAAGCTTTTCTTGCAGCACTGACCTTTGTTTCATTTGCAATGGGCACTGTCCATAACTAGCGGTATGATTTCAGCCACAATTAACACATTTTGGTTCATGATTGAACCCTTTTACTGGGCAGTCAGTAAAGATATGATCATTGCCACATTTTACACACCGAGTAGGCAAGTTGCATCTACGCGATGTATGATTGAAACCTTGGCACTTATGACACTGTACCACATGCGTTTTAGGTCTGTAAGATTCTACTTTTATTATGTGGTTGTTAATGTCTCGTAATTGATAGATTGATCGTGAATGTTCATTGTTAGGGAGTGTGACGACCCATATTGGTATGGGGCGTCTGACAACATTTCCCTCCTGTAGCTTGGAGGGTACAGTCATTTGCCGAATGTGTTCTACATTGAAATTGAGTTTTACCAATTCGTCTTTTAGCACACTGGATTCAACAAAAACTGAGAGTCTTTTAACTACAATCTGCAAAAGCTTGTTTTCGCGAGGCTCATGAGAATAGAATAGAATAGAACTTTTTCCTTCTGTAGTGCATTATATAGTGTGTCAGAATCGTTTCAACACGAAGTGAAGTATTTTATTCCTTCTGCTGAGTAGCTCACCTTCATAGGTTCGCTTAGCAATGCCTGTAGTAGGCCTACACGATTTTGATCGAAGAAGTTTCCCTCCGGCAGTTTTTTAACTACTATAGGCGGCATTCTGCTCTTCTTCGTAATTTTAGGTTGTTCTTTAGTAATGGATGTGTCTGATTGCATGTTTTCTGCAGTATTAACTTTAGATAACGGTTCATATGTATTTTTTGTTGGGATATGACTTGCAGTATCCGAAAACAATTTCTTAGCAATGTATGTTTTAGTTGGTTTCTTTGGTAGGATAAACTCGTCATTTGTTTCCATGCATCGGATTTTATTTTGTCTTAATGTTGTTACTTCCATTTCTTGTTCCAACTCATGCCATGATTTGTGACAAGAATCAGATAATTTTCTTGTATCAGCTATTAAATTATCAGTATTACCTGACATTTCCGCTTTCTTCTCTGTAAGTTCAGATTGCATCACATCTGAATACAAGCTGTATTCTTGTTCATTGACTTTACTAGTGTCCATGTTTGAGAAAGATCTCTCAATGCACTCGCACAAAACACACTTATTTTCAAATGTACAAAATTATGTCCAGCAAAAATTATTCCTAAAACTGATCTTCAATAACTACGTTTTATGAAGAATAACCTTGCAACACAAAGCGACCACTAATTACATAGAATTAATAGTTTTTGAGGCAACACTTTTGAATTAGGCTCCGTACTAATCACTGCCTTCTCGATCCATTAAAAAAAAAAAAAAAAAAAATCTCACTAGAAATGGGCATATGGCATATTGTTAATGGCACACCAGTGATAGTAAGCATTTATTTATTTATTAGAAGCAATTTTGTGTAAGGATAATAATATAATTATGCCTTGTTTATAGTATGAAAAAAGTACAGTATATGTACTATACATTAATATACTGCTTATTAATAACCAGTCATCATTTCTATGTACAAAATGATCAGTCTTTTTCGTTTCCTTGTTGGGTTCTTTAATCTTGTGCTTAACCCTTATAGGAAAGTCTGCTTCTTTGATTTGACAGTATTTTATACTATAGCCTACTTCTAACGTTACATGGCCCTCATTAACCCATTCATCTATATAGTAGGCCTATATTTTCTTTTCCTCTTGTCTAAATTATCTTATCTGATATAAATAATGCTTGTGCCACAAAACATCTCGGTCCATTATTACACCACTATTGCCTTAAGTTCACAAATTCAACACCAATTTCAATGATTAGTTTTTGGAGGGATTATTATTTGTTGAATCTGAGATGATCACAATTACTTTTTACTGCTGACAGGACCTTTCTTAATATATCGAGTTCATTGTTATAGAAAACCTCCAGCATAAGTTTGCAAAAAGCTGATTTCACAAACTCGTTACATGTAACCTACATCCAACACTTCACTAGCACGGGAGTCATAAACCTTGCTGGCAGGTGATATCTCCTTACTAATACCGTAGAAGCTTAATTTCTGACACACCAGTGAACTCCAATGTCAATTTCTTGGATTAAAAGTTGAGCAAACTATTCACAAGATATATTAAATACACTTACCTTTCTTATGTTTTACATCACAAAATGGTGAAGCTAATAAGCTTATTCTATTCCCAAAGGAAAAGGGCTTAGTTCAGTTTCCCTTGATCTTTAGTTTTTGCATGGTTTCTGCTGTTCAAAGCTATCAACTCTTTCCCCAAATTTTGAGATAGCTCTATGATATTTGTTACATTCCTGCCTTGTTTATTTAATTTTTAAACTGCCTTCCATCGAAGGTAGCACAAAAGACTCGGATACCATGTAGGCACATCATGCACTTTTTAAATAAGAAATGAGGGTAAATAAAAATACTATTTTATTTTATTTTATTTTCAAAACTGTCTCCCATCAGAGGTAGCCTCTGTGGACTCAATATACTGACATAAATTTTTAATCCATAAACATAAAACATAAATTGAATCATAGAGAGAATACAATCAAATTACATGATTAGATGAAATTTGACATGATTTCTTTAAAACAGTTGTGACTATGTCATCCCTTAGACTAGCAAGGAAGGTCATACTTCTTCCTGAAGTTCTCAAAGAAGTGAGGGATGTCCGCATGTGCTCCAATAAGGTGACCCACAACTTCTATATTTTTTAGATTACAGTGGCGAATCCTGGTTTTTTAGTTGTGTAGGATGGTGTGGAGAGAGCTAATTAACCTGTTCACTGCTATTGATGTACATATGCATCGCCGTAAAAAATGCATAAAGGCTGAGATATACCGGTAAATTTAATACAATAATGCTTTATCATAAAATATCAAAATATTTAACCACGTATGAAAACTGTCAGCCCCCAATGGTATGTTATGGTGAATATTTTATTTAAATATTTGTTTGTTAATGTGATACTTTTAGGGTTTCATAAAATCCGTATAAAAGATACTATCAACTTTATTAACAACATATATATTCTTATTCTGTTAGTTAGAATCATGTAAGTATTCACATTTACTCAAATAGTTTATGATGTCTCTCTACATATTGATACAATAATAACATAGACAAGTTTCATACCTTTTATAGAAGTTGTTCTCAGAGCTAGCAGCACACACGGGAAGGGTTGACGGGGTGATGTTGTCGTCGGAACCTCTCCAATCTTCTCTCGGGCCCAAAGGCCCGAGTGGCGTGGCCACAGACAGGGCTGCTGCCTGACTCCCCTAGTACATATTTCGAGTCCTATTTATACGAAGATAATGCTGACATTGCACTCTGTAATTAGGCTGTTGATTCTTCATTGTGTTGCGGCAATCATATTACTTAATATCTTTGCAATCTGTAGTTGCTCCACAACACCCTTCCCTCCTTCATGGTGTAGGTACCTGTAGGTACCTTGGTCCTTGGTCCTTGGTCCATGTGGGTCCATATTTTACGATGATACGTTTTGTACAGAGATCAGTAGATCAGCTGTGGACTACTATTCATCGTTTTCTGCGTTGATATCAGAATGAGGAGGTCATTGTTTTGGAGAATTGATTTTTCAGCATAATATGAATCTTCTTGGATAGAAAGGAATGTGTGTGCTGCTTACATCAGTAAATTACAGTGTCTCAACATAAACATAATAAAACCCTTTTCTGTTTAAAATATATGCACTTAATCCACAAGAAAATAAAATATTGAAATATTTGGCTTTTCATTTTGGTAAACTCTTTTTTCTTAATAAGTTAAGTTGTTTTTAAGAGCATATTAGCCTATTAACAATACGAATAATTTTTCTGAAATTTTAAAACATAAGACATAATATCAATAACAGCAATCAGGTAAAATCGTTTCAATGAACTGTCACTTAGTATAACAGTTCTTATAAATATAATCTGCACCTATTATTTAAACATACATTTTTATATGAGAAAATTAAGTGAATGCAATATTGTGTCAGTATTCATTCACAAAATAGTGATACACAGTTAACAGAAAAAAAATGTGCATCATTAGAAATTATTCAAACAGAAAATTATTATAGAACTTGAAATACATTGTTATCTTAATACAACAAAATTAAACGTTAAATGTTCTTTATAATTCATAGTTTGTGTGTAAATAACTTTTTTTTTTTAAATAAAAACTGTCTTTAAACAAAATTCAAAATATTAAAAAATTCTGTTCTATAAGAATTTTGAGTTTTTCTTTCCACTTCTACTGAAATGTTAAAAATTAAGAAGTGTACATACTAATCTCCATAAAATGAGTAAAATTGATATTTGATGTTCAATAGAACATTGAAAACCTTTAAATACATAACATTTCTTATACATATGAAAATACATTGACTTGTTTCTTCTTTTAAAATGCTTTTTTTTTTCTTCTCTTAAAATTTATCTTGTTATAAACGTACAATCTTTAAGTGGGAAGGGTGGGTATAATGGTATTGAGGGATGGTTAACCTTTTTTTTTTTCTTTCTTTCTTCGGGGCCCCTTTTTGTGCACATGAGTATATTTCTTTTTACAGTTATAATTATTTATGTAGGCCTACATTACCAATTTTTTTCTATTTGTTTTGCATGCATTCTTGAATGTATTATTTAAGTGTATATATTTTTCTTCTCGAGCTGCTTCTGTGAAATCATTGTGAAAAAGAAACGTAATTATATGATTTAAATGATTTATACAGATTTGTTCCTCACCTGAAACAGAGAAAATTATATTATTATGACATTCTTTCATAATTATGGACTATAATAAATTACGCGTATGTCTTCAAAGATAAAGGATTCATTTAAATATTCAAAGTGCTATGAAGTTTTACATAAAATTGTATGTCTTTCACTTATATATAGCTTTCACACTTACTGTGTGTGTGTTTTTTCTTTTTGGGGGGGGGGGGTACATACAAAGTTAACATTGATGATTGCCATATTATTGAAAATAACATTCCTCTATTACATAAAAATATATTGAACTGGTAGAAATTGCAATCATAATCATGACACATTTAAGTAATATGATGTAAACGCTAGGTGTCAGCGAATTCTTTGTCAGCTGATTGTAGTAGACATTGACACATATATGATTTCAACATGTATCCTAACTGCTTGCTCCTTGAAGGCAAGATTATTATAAAAAATCACTATTATTTACATAATATAATTTGTTCTTAAACAAAATTGTTCATATTTAAATTTTAATTTGCTATATGGCATAATATACATATTTACATCTTTTAAAATAACTTATACTTATTGCTACTGTATTTCTTTGAACACATTGCAAACCAATAGTTCTTATATTATTCTTTTATTTTTCTTTTTACAATAAGACTTACTTTTAATAAGATATTATAATTTTATTTTCACCACATTTGCTAGAAAATCTTGCTTTCACACAAGCCTATTTACCTCATTGAATAAAATTCTTATTTTGTTGTCAAGAATGAAAATACTTAAATGTCATGTTATGTTTGATTTAAATTGTCACTTTAATCTGTGTTACAGTTATGTAAATTATTTCATACTTTTCTAAGTATTTTTTCAGTTAACGACACTTCTATGTACAAAAAAGTTTAGATATCTCTGATTTTTTTCTCTGGAATTCATGCGTTCTATCAAGATTAAAAATTTATGTTAGTTAAATGGCACGTGGCTATGATTCCATTATATTGGTAGATCGTGAGGCTATTCCATTATATAACATTTTATTTAATACTTTTGACCTATCATAATTATCATACACACTTACAATGCATTTTTTATTTATTTATAGGCTATACTCTTACCTACTTTATTCGACGTTGGGCTTCTCTGTCCCATTTATTTATTCATTTCGGCGTTGGGTTACTCTGTCCCATTTATTTATTTTGGCGTTGGGTTCCTCTATCCCATTTATTTATTTCGGCTTTGGGTTTCTTTGTCCCATTTATTTATTTCGGCGTAGGGCCTCTCTGTCCCTTTTATTTATTTCGGTGTCGGACCTCTCTGTCCCTTTTATTTATTTCGGCGTAGGACCTCTCTGTCCCTTTTATTTATTTCGGCGTAGGGTCTCTCTGTCCCTTTTCTCGTAAGTGTATTTTACTCGCTAATTATTTTATTCATAGGTCCCTGTGACTCATTTTTCACAAGTTGTATTATTATTAATGTACATATAGAAATATGCCCCAGCAAAACTTTCACTTTATTTAGATGCCACTCTTGTTAAACGCATTTATCAATTTATTATTGCTTCAAAATTCCAAAAAAATTAAAAATGTATTAATTTATCAATATAATCATTAATTTAATTACCAAAAAATTAATAATTCTCTAATAAAACGAATAATACTAATAACAAGACAACATTTATTCCTTTCAGTGCTTCATAATAAAATTTATGTAATTCTTTCCTGTTATATAAATATGGAATAAAATTATTCCCTGTCCATGATGTTTTAAATATTTAGTTTTTACATACAGGTAATATTCTTAAAAGGAACTTCACTTAGAAGAGAATGATGTATACATTTTTGTTTATTCAGCAAGTAAGCTATTATTTCAGTGATTGCTGTTATGTGAGCATGTGTGATGAGCAAGCTTTTTAACAACTGTGTGAAGGTTACTACTGTATTTACAATAGCAGAAAAATTGATTTTAATTGCATTATAATATGTAATTCCTACTTTAATTACTACAAATTTCCTAAAATATAGCATATTCTCAATTTATTTGGGGGGTTTCATTTAGGTAGGCGAACTTGGCATGCTGAGGTACGTAATATGGTAACGTCCCGCGCCTCTACCATTTGTTATGGTGAATATTTTATTTAAATATTTGTTTGTTAATGTGATACTTTTAGGGTTTCATAAAATCCGTATAAAAGATACTATCAACTTTATTAACAACATATATATTCTTATTCTGTTAGTTAGAATCATGTAAGTATTCACATTTACTCAAATAGTTTATGATGTCTCTCTACATATTGATACAATAATAACATAGACAAGTTTCATACCTTTTATAGAAGTTGTTCTCAGAGCTAGCAGCACACACGGGAAGGGTTGACGGGGTGATGTTGTCGTCGGAACCTCTCCAATCTTCTCTCGGGCCCAAAGGCCCGAGTGGCGTGGCCACAGACAGGGCTGCTGCCTGACTCCCCTAGTACATATTTCGAGTCCTATTTATACGAAGATAATGCTGACATTGCACTCTGTAATTAGGCTGTTGATTCTTCATTGTGTTGCGGCAATCATATTACTTAATATCTTTGCAATCTGTAGTTGCTCCACAACAGGTATCTCTGCCTTATCGTGGCGGTGGGGTTTGCGTGCTCTGATGATCTCAAGAGCTATGCCGGCGGTAGCGTAGCTACTGGCAGGGCCTCCCTTGCCGGACAGGTCTTGAGGGAAGAGCCAGACGAAAAGGGATACCCTGGTCCTCCAGGTTGGGGGTTTTGCTTGGGGGTGACTGCCCCATCCTGTAAAATTTGTCTAGTTAAGAAACCCAACAATCAGCCTCGGATTGGTGATTTACAAGTTGACGACCTGGACCGAAATAAGGACTTGATTATGGCAACCTGGAACGTTAAGACAATGAAGCAACCTGGAAAAATGATGGAAATATCTGATGAAATGATCAAATATAAAATTGATATTCTGGCTCGACAGGAAATTCGCTGGCAAGGAGAAGGAAGAGTAGATAAGCCTGAATACACAATGATATATAGTGGGCCCAAAGAAAGAACGGGACAGCTGGGAACTGGCTTTCTGATAAATAAGAAAACTAGGAGAAGTATGTTGGAATATGAACCCATTAATGATAGAATATGTAAATTTAGAATGAAGGGAAGATTTAGGAACATAACAGTAATATCAGAGCACGCCCCAACTGAAGAGAAGGGAGAAATAGAGAAAGAGGAATTTTATGACAAACTCGATGAAATCTGTGAGGGAGTATGTAGATATGATATGATTATCATACTAGGAGATTTTAATGCCCAAATTGGCAAATTTGAAAATCAGAGAGAGATGGCTGGTCCATTTACACTGCATGATAGAAATAATGATAATGGCGATCTTGTGGTTCAGTTTGCGGCTAGAAATAGGATGCTTATTAAAAGCACAATGTTTCCCCACAAAAATATTCATTTAGGGACCTGGAAAATTCCTGGTAGTACGTCAGTAAACCAGATTGATCACATTCTGGTAACAAAATGGCACTCCTCATCAGTAATGGATGTAAGAAGATTGAGAGGCCCAAACTGTGACTCTGATCACTTTTTGGTCCGAACAAAAGTCAGAGAAAGATTATCTAATGTACAAAAACTTCCAAAAATGAAAGGGAGATGCTGGGAAACATCTAAGTTAAACAAAAATCCTGAAGAGATAAAGAAATACCAAAAGACGTTAAAAGAGAAATTGGAGAATATAAATAATACAACAGATAATACTGTAGAGGAACAATGGGAAAAAATAGAGAAGACAGTTAAAGAAGCAGCAATACAAGCTATTGGGGAAAAGGAAACGTTGAGAAATATAGATTGGTTCGATAAGGAATGCGCTGATATTATACAAGAAAAGAATGAAGCTAGAGGGAAAATGTTACAAAGAGAAACTAGAGCAAACTGCGAAAAATATCAAGAGTTGAGAAGAAAAGCGAATAACTTAATAAAGGGGAAGAAAAAAACGTGGATCAAAACTCAGATAGAAGGAATAGAGCAGTTGAATAAGCAAAATGAAAGCAGGAAATTTTATAAAGCAGTTGGCAGAATGAAAAGAGGTTTTCAGCCTAGAGTGAATGGATGTAGAGGTAAAGATGGGAAAATAGAATGGGAAGAGCAAAAGGTTATGGACAGATGGTGGGAATACTTCAAGGAATTATTAAATGAAACTGAGAATACAGTATTTAACAATGAGGTTAGGATAGAGACTGATGGAAAGAGAGGAAGAGGAGAATGTTAATGTTGATAACAATATCAGTGCCAGTGTTACTGACCCACCAACGATGAACGAAATGGAAGATGTATTGGAGAAAATTAAGAACAATAGAGCGCCTGGAGAAGATAAAATTACTGCAGAACTGCTCAAGTATGGAGACGAGTCAATAAAACAACTATTATATACTTTAATTGTCTCAATTTGGAAGGATGAGAAAATGCCTGAGAATTGGAATACTGGGATAATCTACCCCATTCTTAAAAAAGGGGATAGGTTAGAATGCAGTAACTATAGAGGCATAACTCTATTGAATGTGGCATATAAAATATTGTCATCAGTAATCAATATGAAACTTAAACAGGTAACCGAAACTATAATTGGCGAATACCAATGTGGATTCAGACCTAATAGAGGGACAATTGACCAATTATTCTCCATAAGACAAATGGTGGAGAAGCATTATGAACATGGGTTAGACCTGCATATGCTGTTTATAGATTTCAAACAGGCCTTCGACAGCGTAAATAGGGGAAAACTCTACGAAGCCATGAGACAAATGAAAATCCCTAAGAAGTTAATCAGATTAATAAAGATGACTATGACGAACACGGCAGCCAAAGTTAAAATTGACAACAAACTTAGTGAAAGCTTTCAGTTTAATAGAGGAGTGAAGCAAGGAGATGGTTTATCCACTACGCTATTCATATTGGCTCTGCACTATGTGGTTAAAGATCTTGATCAAAGAGGCACAATCTTTAATAAGATGAGTCAGATTTTTGCGTACGCTGACGATTTCATCATTGTAGCCAGAACTAAGAGAAACATTATAGAAGTATATGAAGAATTGGAACGTAAGGCAGAAGGAATGGGATTGACAGTGAACATGGGTAAAACTAAATATATGGTTATATCTCCTTCACAAATAAAAAGAAATCCACAGGCATTGGAAATTGGACAGAAAGTTTTTGAGGGGGTATCCCAATTTAGATACCTGGGAAATATAATAGATAATGAAGGCAGAATGGACACGTCTATAAAGGATCGGATTTAAGCTGGGAACAAAGCATATTTCGCAAACTTAAAATTAATGAGGAGTAAACTACTAACCAGGAAATCGAAAACGTTGATATATAAAACACTAGTAAGACCTGTGATTACATATGGTGCAGAAACCTGGACTATGACTAAAACAGACCAGGAAAATAATGAGAAGAATTTACGGACCAGTAATTGATCATGGAATGTGGAGGATTAGATGCAACCATGAAATTAATGAAATAATTATGGGAGAAGATATAGTGCGATTCATAAAATCCTAAAGGCTGCAATGGTGGGGCCACTTGGAAAGGATGCAAGAATATAGAATACCTCAAAAAATGCTCAAAGCAAGACTCTACTCAGTGAGGTAAAGAGGAAGACCAAGATTGAGGTGGATAGACTGTATAATCGAGGACTTGAAAAGTATGAATGTGAAAGGATGGAGAGAGAAGTTCATGAATAGAGAAGCATGGATGCTGATAGTAAGGGAGGCCAAGGCTCACCCAGGGCTGTAGCGCCGTATAGTAAGTAAGTAAGTATGAAAACTGTCATTTACGGAAATCAGCTATTCCGCTATAATTTTCATAGTTGATATAAAACTAGTGAAACCTGTATTACTCCAGGAATACTTATATTGAAATGTAAACAGCACTGTAAAGTTTAATAATAGCTAGGCCTATAATATATACCAAGAAATGAAATAAATAAATAAATAAATAAATATTAATAAAAATATGATCACTTCCCCCTTAGAAAACAAGAACACAGAACACATGTGAGGAAGGAATGTAAGACGTCCCCAACTTCCTTCGTATGAAACTGGCTTCTCACCACCTTTCCTACTCCCTGCCTCCCCCTTCACATAGCCCAGAACTTTAACAACGGCATGGACTGCGTAACATCAACACTGCAACTGAGGACATCTTCTCAAATACCAACCTGCTCAAAACAGAACTGCTAACTTCCTTCCCGAGTGCTCTACAATAACGCTGTTTTGTCATTTTCCTGTTTTAATCTTGACAATGAATGCTAGTAAACATTTATGTAGATAAATTATGAAGTGTAGGATGATCCTCATATCCTATATGGAATAATCGCCACTGTTAGATTATACGGTACTTCTCTTGGAAGTAGGTTATCATGGGCTCATAAGTTTCTTTTAGTGGGGTGAATTAGCTGAAAAAAAGTTCACATCTGGCAACCAATGCGCCACTTTGGATTCAGATAGTACATAGGTAGACGAGTCTAAAAAGCCTGGGACACAAATTTTCCTGGCCCTCTAGCGGTTTTGATGACGTAATCAATATGGCCGCCAAAGTTTTGTGACACGCTTCTACATTTCCCTATATAACTTGGGTTTGTATTTTGATATTAACCTATATTGTTAGTGATTATTAATCAGGAGAAAACGTGCTTTCCAAAGGTATATCTGACATTATTGTTTAGGTTCATAATACCAGAAATATTTGTACTTGGATTAAAAATTTTATTTTTTTATTTTGATTTTTTCGAAACATTTTGCTAAATAACTTGGAATCCGTTACATGTAGATGAAAATGTGTCCTATACTTTATTATTTGTCAGACAATTTCCTTTCGAAAGGTATATATTACTTATATTTTATCACAAACAGTTCCTGAAAATTTGCCAAAACAATGTAGAGTAGCACTGCGAGTCGTTATGGCAACAATTTAATTTATATGGGTTCCAAAAAGTAATAGAGAGGCTTTATAACTGATTAAGTGGCAGATGTATTTGTTGTAATTTTTTATGTATAGGTAAGTAAATTCTAGATTTTTAGGGGGTACTTTTTAAAATCGTAGCCCCCTCAAAATTTAAATTTTGGGGAAAACTTCAAAAATGTAATAATAAATAAAAAAGATTAAACTAATAACATTCCATTCAGGAATACTAAATGTGTTGAGCGAGGAACTTCACCGTGCAAAGAAGATATTGCTTTCGTCTACCTCATAGGAAGACAGAAATTACCCAATCATCTCAATGAAGGGGAAGCATGAATTGGTTGATTCTACGACTGACCCAGTGATTGCTCCGTTTGTATGGGACCTGTGTTTGTTATGCCAGAAGCAATCAAAAGAGTGCTTAATCATTCCGAAGTACTGTACGGAGCTCAAGAGAATACGAACGGAAGGAATGTGCTGCATAGACTAGAGTCTCAGCATTTTTAGGGATCGCATCTTAATACTACCTGTCCTGAAAATATTAGTTGCGTTTCTAGTTCAACGTTTTAATGTGAAATAATTTTATTTTTAACCGTTAACAATTAGGCCTACAATTATTATGTTGTAAGTTACTGGTTATTCTCAAAGCCTATAACTACTTCAATTTAATTTTCTTCCGTTACTTTATTCAGGAATTCGACAGTTTAAGAATAATTTAATCTACAAAAAATAATTATTGTAATAGTATAATATGTAATATGTAATTTTAAAAAGTTTACAATGCTGTACTTTATTACACGAGTAACGTATATAATAATTGCATAACACTGTATAACGAGTTTAAAGTGCACGAGATTCATATGCTGTTTTTTGTAACTTACAACAAATTTATAAAGGGAATTAATAAAATTAATATTAGTGTATGAATCTCGATTTTATAATAGATGCGAACAATGAATAGTACGCTATGAAAACTAATATTATGTAACGATTTTTAGCAACAATAAAGGCTGCTTATAATTATGGTATATAAAAAAATAATTTTAACTCACGTGATATGATGCAAGTTGAACTTCCTTATTCGCTGGACGACAGAGGACGGGCAAGCTCGGTGTCGTCACTTTCTTCAGATGATTGTGAGTCACTCAAGTCACTACTATCACTTTCGGCACCCCCCAAAGCAATTACGAACTGATCTATGGTGTTTTCCAACAATCCATCCCTTTCCCAGTATTCAGTCTCCAGCTTCCGCACATGATTACAATACCCTAACCAATCACTCTCAGTAACTGATGAAAATGCATTTGTTGTCATGTCCCTCAGGACTGCCATTGACATTTCTCCAGCAACGTTTTTTCACGTACCAGGCGTTTTACTTTTGCCCATGCAAGTTCAATTGGACTGAGGTCGCACATATATGGAGGCAATCGGAGAACATCATGGCCATGAAATTTCAAAATTTTGTCTATACGAAAAGTTTTTTCTGGGCATTTGTGTCTTTCTATTAACATAAAAAGTTCAGTTTTCCTCATTTCTACGGCGAAAAAGACGTTGTTTTTCTCCAGCCACGAAATCATTTCTGCTCTTACAGAATTTCTTGTTGGTGGTTTGTTTTCTTGAATACTGTGTGAGGATAACTTTACCGGTCGAGAAGAACAATAGACAACTTCCGACAATTTGACTCAAAATAAAACTTGATAGACTCCACAAAATATTTAACCATATAATTCTAGCGTATTTATTTGGCGCCAGCTAGATTATCTAAATACAACTCACCATAAGCACTTATTTAAGTCAAACTCCTTCACAACAATAACTTGACCTATTTTTGTCTATTATTCCTCGTCGGCCCCACTACGACTTGTCTATGCCCAGAATGGCTCATCATCTCTTTAGGGGGGATTCTATTCAGTGTTGAGGTTGACAGATTAAGCAGGTATATAATTTTACACAAACAAAACATAGGTTTGACAGTGGTTGATATTTTAATATTTTCAAACTCAAATACAGTTATAAGGTTTGTCTCGAAGATTATATACTTCGTAACTTTATATAGAAATAAAATAATTGAAATGTTTCTGTGACGTTCAAATATAAAGCCTCTTTAATTTTAAGCTTCAAAAATAAATGAATGTCTTTTCAAGCTTCTAACCTGACTTCCAGACCACAGCAAAGAATGCGTGTTCGAACAAAGTAGATCTTATGAATTGGGTACTTTACTGAAGTTATCTTTTCCGATTATTATATGAAACAATAAACAAAAAAAAGGAATATTTAACTTTCTTACTTTTACGTTAACCAAAAATGTATATAAAAAAATGGAGTCTCTATCTCATTGTCTTTAATTAAAATAATAAATTCTCGTAGAATACTCAGCTTGTGTCCTTTTCTTCACACACGACGACTTCCAATTTACACCACGTAATCCCTCGTAGCTTTTCTCGAGCCACCCTTGCTCAAGACTTCCCGATGGCTATACCATGAAATCCCACGTAGCTTTTCTCGAGCCACCCTTGCTCAAGACTTCACGATGGCTATACCACGAAATCCCACGTAGCTTTTCTCGAGCCACCCAGCTCAAGACTTTCCACTGGCTGTACCACGAAATCCCACGTAGTTTTTCTCGAACCACCTTGCTCCGGACGTTATGCAGCTGAACCACACAGCTTTTCCTCGAGCCACCTTACTCGAGACGTTCTTTTCGCCGACCCAACTCCTCGACGATCTTCTCCACCAAAATCCTTATCACCCTCCCATCGCTTCTCTCTCTGCACGGGATCCCTCTGTTGGGCATGCGCCGTTGAGGACCTTTCCGCGCCCCGGCCAGGGTTCTGTCTCTGTTGTTCCTGCAACACAATGTTCAACCGCGGCACTACCCAACTTTCACTGACGTCACCAACAGTTGAGTACCAGGTATAAGCGTGCGGTGTCGAAATATTTCCTTACACACCCCCCTTGCAAAAAAAAAATAAAAAAATAAACTCGTTTATTTTTTTTTTCCTTTTCCACTATGTATCACTCACAGGGCAAAATGGTTTTAAGTCTTTGATATGCCACCTGCCTAGTGATTTATGGTTTCTATCTTCCAACTCATAAGCATTTAGTCCAAGCTTTTTCTTTATCAAGAATGGGCCTACATATTTCGGGGCAAAACCTGCTGTAAAGTTCTGTCCAGCCGAACTTAAGACATAATTTCGTCTGAGCACTGCTTCACTTTCTCGAAAATTTATCTCTCTCTTCCTAAGGTTATAGTAGTGACTAGTCTCCTTAAATGCATTCTCCAGATTATGTCTCACTATCAAGTATAACTCTTGTAGTTTATTCATCTTGTCTATCCATTCCTTCGGTCGCTGTGTCAATAGACACGTATCCCGAGTCTTGACTAGAGATTTGCTGATTTCAATTTCTCGACCGAAGTTTAACAGTGAGGGTGAATAACCTGTCGACTTGTGTACTGACGAGTTAATGGCATGAACAAACTCTTTTAAATATCTATCCCACTGAGTATGGTCCGTGTTAATATAACTTGAGATCATGGTTTTCAACACTCGGTTCACTCTCTCACTTGGATTTACTTGGGGAGAGTAATTTGGAGCAAAACATGCTAGAATTCCAAAGTTTTTAGCCACTGCCTGGAAAATTTTACTACTGTACTGTGGTCCATTGTCCATTATCAAATTTTCCGGGGCCCCCCATTTCAAAATTACAAGTTCGTAAAACGCATCCAACACTGTTTTTGTGGTAGCTGTCTTTAAAGCTTTACATTCCACCCACTTTGAAAAACAGTCATGAAACACAACGATATATCGGTTTCCCCTTTTTGAACGAGGATACGGTCCTAACATATCTGTCGAAATCGTGACCCAAGGGCGATCCTTTCTTCGAAAATGCATTTGTCCTGCTGGTCTGGATTGTACTACTTTATATTTCTGACATATTAGACATTCCTTAATGTACTGAACAACATCTTTAAACATGTTAGGCCAAAAATATTTCCTAGACAATTTTAAGAATGTTTTGGTAATTCCAAAATGTCCAGCGGTTGGTTCGTCATGATATTCCTTTAACAATCTTTTCCTAAATTCCCACGGAACTACTAATTTCCATTTATCTGTATCTTCCTCTAACACCTGTCCTAATTGATCCAGTCTTAAATGAAACAATTTTCCCTCTTCGACTCTCCAATCAGGCCAATATTGAGGATTTTGTTTAACTTGGTCTAAACGTCTTTTATACCAAACATCTTGAATATTTTCCCATTCTCTTTCACTACTTAGGTTTAGGGCTAAACACAATTCTTTACTCTGCAAATCCGAATCGTCACTATTGTGTATCCTCGATAAAGCATCGGACACTTTCTGTACTACCGTAAAATCATATTCTTGTAAGAGCAAGCTCCACCTAGCTAAACGTCCTGAAGGATTCTTTAATTTATGAAGCCACTTAAGAGCGAAATGATCCGTATGAACTACAAAATGATATCCTTCGATATAAGCTCTAAATTTTTTTATAGCCCACAGTATGGCTAATAACTCTTTCTCTACCACTGACCATTTTCTTTCCGTCGGAGTGAGAGAACGACTTGCATAGGCAATGACATTTTCCTCGCCCGCTTCACCCGGTTGCATGAGGACGGCTCCTAGCCCAGAAAAACTTGAGTCTGTCTGCACCACTAGAGGTTTGCTATAATCGGGGCATGTTAAAATTGGGCTACTTATTAGTCTATTTTTCACATCATCAAATGCACTTTGACAATCACTAGTCCAATTCCATTTCTGATTTTTGCGTAACAAATTAGTCAAAGGTGCCACTAATTCAGCAAAACAAGGAATAAATCTTCTGTACCACGAAGCTAACCCTAGGAATGATCTGACTTCCTTTACTTTAGTCGGTACAGGATAATCTAAAATGCAGTTAACTTTATCAGGATCTACTGCTATACCTAATGGACTTACAATATGACCCAGATATTTTAACTCAGTCCTAACAAATTTCGATTTTTCCACAATAATTTTAAGGTTCGCTGCCCTTAGCTTATTAAAGATTTTCTCTAGTAACTCCAAATGCTCCTCAAATGATTCGCTAATTACAACGATATCGTCTAAATAGACAAAACACTTTTCTCCTATCTCTGTTCGTAGAATCGTGTCAACAAGTCTCTGGAATGTGGCTGCTGCATTGTGTATTCCAAAAGGCATGACTTTAAAATTATACAGGCCTCTTCCAGGCACCGTAAACGCTGTCTTTTCTTTGCTACTCTCAGTTAAGGGGACCTGCCAGTATCCATTTTTCAAATCGATGGTACTAATATATTTTGCCCTTCTCAATTTGCTTAATATCTGCTCAATATAAGGTAATGGGTAACTATCCCTCTTTGTGACTAGGTTAATTTTTCGAAAGTCTACACAAAAACGCCAAGAACCGTTTGGTTTCTTAACCATCACCACAGGTGAACTCCAAGGTGAACTAGACGGTTCTATTATACCCTGCTCTAACATCTGGTCTATTTCCGAATGGATAGCTTTTTCTAAAACTGGCGAAACTGGATAGTACCTTTGCTTAATGGGTTTCGCTGACTCTGTATCAATTTCATGAGTTATTTCTTTCGTACACCCTGTACAATTTTCAAATAATGGTAGTTGTTCTGCTAGAAATTTTCGAAGTAATTCCTGTTCCCTTTCTGTAGGAATGTTCAATAAGGCATCTAATTCATGGCCTACACTCGACCTATCCACCTGTAGGAACTTAAATCTTGATTGGGGATTTTCTTTAAAATACCAACTATCCTCCGTTACATCTACTATTATGCCTAGCTTCGCGAGTGCATCTATGCCTAATATCACGTCCATTGCTAAATTTGGCATTATTCTATAACTTAACTCAACTTCCTTGTTCTGTAATTTCGTATGAAGTATCACTTCACCTGACAATCTACTGAACGATTTGTCCGCTAACCTAACCACTTGGTCTGTTAAAGGTTGCATGATAATTCCCATATTCTCACATAATTCTCTGCCTTTCCTACCAATATATGATCTGTCCGATCCAGAATCAATCAAAGCATACATCGTCGTTCCTTCTAATTCAATTTCCGTTATACATCTATTTATAGCTGACTGAATTTGAGTGGAACCTCCTAAACAATCTACAGTCAATGTTCCCTGACTTTGTAATTGTCATAATCGCCTGTTTCTCCTAGCTCCTCCGCATGTACAGTCATTACTTCTTTTATCCTGTCTACCACATCTATAACAAAATATTTTCTTCTCTAATTTACATTCAAAATGTCTATGGCCTATTTCTCCGCAGTTCCAACAATTAAATTTTCTCCTTGTACTATAAGCGATCTGCTTAGAATTTTCTGCCTTCTTCGAAACTTCTACAACGTTTCCTCTGTTTACATCTCGTTGCTCTCTAACTGTGCTATCATTAGATAAGCCTAAACTAGATTCCTCCGATGAGTTTACGTTATGAATTTGTCCTCCATCTTGTTTGTTTGTTTTATCCCAACATCTCTTTTGTTTAACTCCTAATTTCACTTCGGATTCACCTCCTTCCCGACCTGACGTTTGTTCTATTCCCACTACTGTATTTAAACCTGGTACAAACTTCTGAACTTTGGGGTTGTACGCAGTTTCTTTAACAATAGCCTTCGATACTTCTGGAGGTGGAACATACTTTTCAGATTCTATCAAAATCTGCTCATAATGCCTACCCACTCTGACTAAATCCGCCACTGACTCTACTTCTTGGGGGCGAAGGTAAAGTCTTACATCGGGTCTAAGATTCTTCATCAACAATTTAATCATTTGCCCGGGATCCATAGACGTAGTTAACCGACGTGCTAAAGTTTGTACTGCATTAGCATAATCCGCCACTGTTTCATGTTTCCCTTAATTTCCTCTAACAATGAGTCTTCCGCATCTATTGGTAAATAATAAGATTTAAATTCTCTTACAAAATCTTCCCAAGAATTCCAATTGCTAACATTATTTCTATACCATAGCAATGCAGAATCTTGAAGCATTTCGGGAATAGCTAGAAATAAATCGTTCTCAGACAATCTAGATCCTCTTTTCAGGTCATCTAAGCGCTCTAAGAATAAGTAAATACTATCTCCTGGCCTAAATTTTGCATTTCCTCTACGAACTATTTCCATGGCACTTAATTTAGGTTGTTCTACCTGAATAGTAAAAGTTTGGGGTTGCGGGGCTAAAATTGGATCTTGAGATTCTCCTTTTTCTCGCATTAACATAATCCATGTGTACACTATATCGCCATATGAGCCTGGGATGGGAATGTAATTTTCTGTAAGTTCCTCTTTCAAAACTTCTTCGCTAAGCTGGAATGCTAAAATCACGCACTCAAATAAGTTTGGATTTTGTCTTGCAAAATGTAAAACTCTCTGTCTCAATTCTTCTCTATTCCCAGTCGTAACTAAATGAAAATATCTACACTCTGATTCTAAATCTCTTTTTCGTAGTTTACGAATGGCCGTCGTTAGTTCTGGGTTTTGATAAGCTTCTGCAGTATTTGTTATAGTCGCCATTTCTAATCATCAACGATCTCAAAAATCTATTCAACAACTTTGAATGAAAGCAATATCTATATATATATATTTTTCTTTTTTTATATATCACAACTTCACTAGGTAATACTAGGGGAAGTATAACTACAAATATACTAACTTAGATCCATACAAACGTAAGAATGTCATCTCATAGCTTACGTCTCTGCTATCGTAATATCTAAACCTTCGATACCCGTCTTGTACCTGATGTCCCAACTGTTTTATACACATTAAACATTTATATACCCTCCTGGAAAAGAATATGTGTATTAGTCACAGAATCATCTCTCTTATTCTAAAAGAATATACTCTATTCATGTCCTAATTATGAATTTCCGTATTGTCCCTTAATATCTTACTCCCTAACCACTGTCTTGAAAATAGTAATATTTTTATTACGAAAATATGCAAATCTATTACGAAATTATGCATCACTGCAACACTGGCCTTGCGCTATGGGCGCCAATTTATCTGTGAGGATAACTTTACCGGTCGAGAAGAACAATAGACAACTTCCGACAATTTGACTCAAAATAAAACTTGATAGACTCCACAAAATATTTAACCATATAATTCTAGCGTATTTATTTGGCGCCAGCTAGATTATCTAAATACAACTCACCATAAGCACTTATTTAAGTCAAACTCCTTCACAACAATAACTTGACCTATTTTTGTCTATTATTCCTCGTCGGCCCCATTACGACTTGTCTATGCCCAGACTGGCTCATCATCTCTTTAGGGGGATTCTATTCAGTGTTGAGGTTGACAGATTAAGCAGGTATATAATTTTACACAAACAAAACATAGGTTTGACAGTGGTTGATATTTTAATATTTTCAAACTCAAATACAGTTATAAGGTTTGTCTCGAAGATTATATACTTCGTAACTTTATATAGAAATAAAATAATTGAAATGTGTCTGTGACGTTCAAATATAAAGCCTCTTTAATTTTAAGCTTCAAAAATAAATGAATGTCTTTTCAAGCTTCTAACCTGACTTCCAGACCACAGCAAAGAATGCGTGTTCGAACAAAGTAGATCTTATGAATTGGGTACTTTACTGAAGTTATCTTTTCCGATTATTATATGAAACAATAAACAATAAATGGAGTCTCTATCTCATTGTCTTTAATTAAAATAATATATTCTCGTAGAATACTCAGCTTGTGTCCTTTTCTTCACACACGACGACTTCCAATTTACACCACGTAATCCCTCGTAGCTTTTCTCGAGCCACCCTTGCTCAAGACTTCCCGATGGCTATACCACGAAATCCCACGTAGCTTTTCTCGAGCCACCCTTGCTCAAGACTTCACGATGGCTATACCACGAAATCCCACGTAGCTTTTCTCGAGCCACCCAGCTCAAGACTTTCCACTGGCTGTACCACGAAATCCCACGTAGTTTTTCTCGAACCACCTTGCTCCGGACGTTATGCAGCTGAACCACACAGCTTTTCCTCGAGCCACCTTACTCGAGACGTTCTTTTCGCCGACCCAACTCCTCGACGATCTTCTCCGCCAAAATCCTTATCACCCTCCCATCGCTTCTCTCTCTGCACGGGATCCCTCTGTTGGGCATGCGCCGTTGAGGACCTTTCCGCGCCCCGGCCAGGGTTCTGTCTCTGTTGTTCCTGCAACACAATGTTCAACCGCGGCACTACCCAACTTTCACTGACGTCACCAACAGTTGAGTACCAGGTATAAGCGTGCGGTGTCGAAATATTTCCTTACAACTGTGGTATGGAGCATTATCCATAACAACAACACTTCTTTCTGGTAGATTAGGCAGGAGCTGAGTGGTAACCCAGTGTTCAAAATTTTTTTAATTCATCTGGCCGTGGTAATCTCCTGTAGCCCTACCAGCCTGGAAAATTAGTAATGAATATTCCACGAAACCACTTTCTGAACCAGCATGAACGACTATGAGGCGATTCATTGAACTTGGCTTAGTCAGTACTCCTGATTGACTATCACTCTGCCAACATTTATGGACCGTCAAATTGTTATCTATCCAGGTTTCATCAATATATATTATACGACGATGTTGCTCCCGGAATCGCCGTATTGCACTCAGATACATACAACGCCAATCAATAATATGTGGGCGTTCAATTAATATTTTCCTCGCATTCTGACATTTTTTTTTTCATTTATAACCCATATCTTTCAAAACCCTTCTCAAATAATGTACCCCCCATGAAAAGTTTATATTTTCTTTCAATACAGGCAACAGTTTTGGACATGTAGGCACCTGTTTTTTTACTAAATAAAATTCGCTTATGGTATCTCTAATTACCCTTTTATCAAAATCGTCCAAATGAACATTTCTTTCCTCTTGGCGTTTTCTGTGCTTACCTGGAGTAGAAAGGGAAGTTTCACTGGCATCAGCACCTTCTCTACGAATTCTTGTTATTGAGCTGACTGAAATACCAGTGTAATGTGAAATTCGCAAATTTGCTTGTTTCACTGCGTGGCTAAGTTTTCCTTGTCGTGATTCCTCATCACAAGCAAGTATAACCCTTCTAATAGTTTCCCGGGCCTCACTATGTCTTGTTTTTCCTTTTTTCCTTTGTGGTTCCATTGTGATATACTGTAAACGAAATGGACTACGGCTTACTAATAATTATTACCATTAACTTAGTTATGTTGATGAATAAAACACAATCTTTATAAACACTGAAATGAAAATGAAACACTTAACCGCAACACACGACTGTGGAAGAGTACAAGGCTTTGTGAACGATTAATACAGTTCAATGTATGGTCCCCACATGCAACGGGGGAATCACAGCGATAATATCCCCTCTCCTCATACCCCGCTCGTCTTCTCTTGAGCTCCATACAGTATGAAGGTTACTTAACAATTGCGAAGAATCTTGCAATTTTTGCTGAACATGGAGAGCTTCCAAGTGCTATAAGTAATTTGGATCAGTTGGACGATGGAAGCTGTCTTTCACATGCTGCCCATGCAGCGAAATATCACAAATCCTGCAAGAACAAATATGACAGTCTAAAGGCAGATAGACTATCTGGTGAAAAGAAACAGAAAGGACGTCCCCATTGCTCAGACCAAACTCAATCTACATCAAAATTAGCAAGATCATCATTATTTTGTTCAGATGTGGAAAAGGTGTGCCTGTTTTGTGATGAAGGAGAAGGTAGAGACAAACTTGTGCCTGTATCCACTCTGGGAATTGGGCCTACAATTCATACTCTTGCTCTACAATTACAGGATGAAAAACTGTTGAAGAAGTTATCGTCAACAGATTTGGTAGCATTAGAAGCCAAATATCACAAACTATGCTATACTCGCTTTCTAACATGTTGAAGTTGTTTATGGTACAGTTATAACAGAATTGGTTCAATACATGCGGGATTTGTAGTCATCTAGCAGTACTTATCCAGTGTTTAAACTTTCTCATCTTAGAATATCAATAGAACACGTCTTAAGGAAATATGGTCTGAGAGCAGTTAAGTCGGGATGTGAAATTATTTTCACTTTCGAAGGGGATGTTGGTGATGCCATTCGCGATGCCTGTGCATTTAATGACTTTAGTGATGGTATGTGTCTGGGACGGGCAGTAGGTTTATTATGAAGACAGCTCTAAGAACCTTCTCTCAAGTGCATAGTTATCTTCGTGATTCTTTGCGCCCACACTTTTATCACCTTTTAAATTTGATTTCTCTTCAAATTCCTCAACTAAAGAACTGATCCTAGGGCCTGCTACCATCCACTTAAGCAGAGCATTTTTACTATCAAGGATGCAAATAGCTCCACCTTCACCCTTTATAACTTTGTTATTGTGTCCATAAGCTGATCGTCACATATTGCAGAAAATGGTGTAGCAGTTTTGCTGCTCGTAAAGTGGCGAAGAAGAAATTCAGCATGTATATCTGGATGTTTTTCTGGAAGATCCTGTAGAGATCGTACGAATATTGGCAACCAACGAGAATAGTGGACTGCATCCAACACAAATGTCCACGGACATAACTAAGCCAAAGTATCAACGTACGTTGTGAAGTTAAATGTGCGAATACTCAATACAAGTTGCACTAGAAGGGATTCCAGTTTGGAACTGAGGACATTCAGGTGTTTTCGACAAAATCCACAGTTCAATGCCTTCGCCACTGATGCTTTCACATGCTTCATTGAATGCTTTTACCTGTAGACAATGCAAGGCAATAAAGTAACTTCATGTGCATACCGAGATCTTTTTACATGCGACAATGTAATGCAGGATTCTGCTACACCAGAACTTGCAATACCAGCGGTTCTTACTAATTCAGTCCATCCACTACTAGTTAACCACTTGCCAAGTAAGTTAATGACCATCATTTCTATGTGAAGGCCACCCATTATGAGTATGATGCGATCCTCGCCATATTTGTCAGGAAATTTCCATTGTAGTTGCTTCCCAATAGCATATACTGGTTGGTCACATGTAATCACGGGTGTCTGATTTCCATTTAATTTTGCTGTAGCCATTACTATGATATCCATATATAAATGATATTAATCAGCCAGACATGTCATATATAACATCATATGCAGATGACACTGCAGTAAATTTCTGGGGGGAAAATAAGCTAACCCTAAGGGAAACAATGATCCTAGGTACCAATAAAATATTAGAATATTTTAGGTCTAATAATCTTATGTGTAATATGGATAAAACAAAATTAATGTTGTACAACTACTCTGTTGGGGAAAGCTATAGGTTCTACTAGCATTTTTCTACGTGTCTAGTAAGAGTGTATATTCAAATGTTCCGCTCAATGTATTATTGCTGAAACAGCAATCTCAGCGCATTGATATTAGTTTGAGTCCGCCTGTTCTGTGATTCCCCTCTTCAGCAGGTGCAACTTTAGAGGCATCGTGACATCACGGCGTCATGTTAGATCACAGTTAGTTTCCGGCATCCACACGATACAGACGTGCTGGATCGCTCTCTACATTCGCGCCAATTTCAGACAATAGAAACAGAGGTTTTCTATTAATTCGCGAATAAAGACATAATACTTCTAGTTACAAGTATTATCGTGTGCTAGTATTTAATCTACACTAAATACAGTAGATTCATCATTATCGGCTTATTAGATTATTCTAAAAGTTCGTGTATCAGTTCGGCAACGTTGTGCAACCCAAGCGGTCACAATAGTTCGGCTATAAAGTGCATTATAGTCAAAGTTTCAGTGTTAAATCATATTATAAGTAATACAGCGATCCTTACGATCAGTTTGATATATAATTCATTGCTGGCATAATTAAAAAGAAATTATCGCCACGTGTTTGCAACTTCCCGCCAAATCACATTCCATTGTGCAGTGCAAGTGCACATAGATCAGATTTCATTTCATTGTTATATAAGTGTTCATATTAGTCTTTCTAGTGAATTATTTACCTATATGTTGTGAGAATAAATGTTCCATAGTTTATTACATGAAAAAGGTTTGTTTCCAACATTATATTCCGGTGATCCCTGTATTCCAGCAACCTGAGATTTATAAGTCCACTCGCTCTACATTGGGTGTCTGCCCCTTCAAGCAGACTGGTCCTCCGAGTTATCAGAGATTCTTACTAATATCCCTACCCATCCTTTTGCTCCTCTCGCAACGGAATATACCGTGCACTTTCAACTCAAATGAAGAAAATCATGAAGATAGACTTGTGATTGAAAATAAAAATTGTGAGAAGGTAGACACACACAAGTTCTTAGGGATATGGGTAGATAGCAGACTAACATGGGCACAGCATATAGATGAGACGTCTGCCAAAATTAGCAAGTCCATTTACATTTTGAGATTTTTTAAAAATTTATTAGCAAAGGAAGAATTGAAAACAATCTACTATGGGGTGATCTACCCACATCTCCTTTATGGGATTGAGGTTTGGGAATGTGCTGCAAAGGTGCATATGAATAAGCTAATGGTATTACAGAAGAAATGTGTTAGAATTATTAGTGATTTAAAATGTAAGAAATCTTGTAGAACTGCGTTCAAGAAACAAAACATCCTAACAGTGTACTCATTGTATGTTTATAGAGCAGTACTGTATATACAAAACAGAAATCTAACAAAAAATAGTGAAATTCATAATTATAGCACAAGAAGTACCGGTAGCTTAGATTATCATAGATATACATGCAAAAAGCAAATTATATTTAAGGACGTAAGTGTAATTGGAACTATATTATACAACAAGCTACCTGTAGAAATTAAGAATGCTGACAAGAAAAATTTCAAAACACTTCTGAAGAAATACTTAATAGAAAAATGTTTATATTCTTTAGACGAATTGTAATAACTGATTAGCACATAGGCCTATACATTATTATATTTTGATCAATCACACACTTTTATCCTTAGATGTAGGTTGTAGAAATTAGCTCTTAGTCTGTAAGCTTGACAATGTCAGAAACTTGTATCAAGTCAATTGACAGCAAATAAATTATTATTATTATTATTATTATTATTATTATTTTATGTCTTCTCATTTCCACATGGTATAATTCTTGAAATAATGACAACGGCATATTAAGCAAGTTATCACTACACAACTAACAGTCTTTTCCAAGAGTTCTTCGGACTATAGCACAGGTGTTTATTATTATTATTATTATTATCCATCATATGAAGTACCATTGCTGGAGTCGCAATTTCGTCATTTAGAAGTGGGAGCAATGATGCATTACACCTCATTTTTCTAACACCAGGTTCATTTCGGGCATGAAAAACGATACTCTAGGTACATGCTCTATTCCTTGTATGTCTTCAATATGCATTCTCTCTAGGATCAAGTTAAGCCAAGGATTTAAAACTTTCTAGGGTTGAAGGCAGAATCATGGTCAGTGTACTATGGATTAACAGTTGGGAAAGGTGGGTCACTTGTAACTTTACCAGTTGCAGGAAGAGTAGTGTAATATCCAGGGAGGCCATTGACAATTTGTTTGTTCCACTGCTGGATACGAACGCTGTCATCGTCAATCTCCATAATTGCTTCACTGAGAGGATGCTGAATAATCGTAAAACTAGAACCATGGAAAGAAGTAACACCAACATCCCCTTCGAAAGTGAAAATAATTTCACATCCCGACTTATCTGCTCTCAGACCATATAGTTGTTCCTTAAGACGTGTTCTATTGATTTTCTTTTTGTAAGTTTGTTTTTGTGATATTTGGCTTCTAATGTTACCAAATCTGTTGACGATAACTTCTTCAACAGTTTTTCATCCTGTAATTGTAGAGCAAGAGTATGAATTGTAGGCCCAATTCCCAGAGTGGATACAGTCACAAGTTTGTCTCTACCTTCTCCTTCATCACAAAACAGGCACACCTTTTCCACATCTGAACAAAATAATGATGATCTTGCTAATTTTGATGTAGATTGAGTTTGGTCTGAGCAATGGGGACGTCCTTTCTGTTTCTTTTCACCAGATAGTCTATCTGCCTTTAGACTGTCATATTTGTTCTTGCAGGATTTGTGATATTTCGCTGCATGGGCAGCATGTGAAAGACAGCTTCCATCGTCCAACTGATCCAAATTACTTATAGCACTTGGAAGCTCACCATGTTCAGCAAAAATTGCAAGATTCTTCACAATTGTTAAGTAACCTTCATACTTCGGAATGATTAAGCACTCTTTTGATTGCTTCTGGCATAACAAATACAGGTCCCATACAAACGGAGCAACCACTGGGTCAGTCGTAGCATCAACCAATTCATGCTTCCCCTTCATTGACATGATTGGGTAATTTCTGTCTTCCTATGAGGTAGACGAAAGCAATATCTTCTTTGCACGGTGAAGTTCCTCACACAACACATTTAGTATTACTGAATGGAATGTTATTAGTTTAATCTATTCTATTTATTATTACATTTTTGAAGTTTTCCCCCAAAATTTAAATTTTGAGGTGGCTACGATTATAAAAAGTACCCCCTAAAAATCTAGAATTTACTTACCTATACATAAAAAATTACAACAAATACATCTGCTACTTAATCAGTTATAAAGCCCCTCTATTACTTTTTGGAACCCATATAAATTAAATTGTTGCCATAACGACTCGCAGTGCTACTCTACATTGTTTTGGCAAATTTTCAGGAACTGTTTGTGATAAAATATAAGTCATATATACCATTCGAAAGTAAATTGTCTGACGAATAATAAAGTATAGGACACATTTTCATCTACATGTAACGGATTCCAAGTTATTTAGCAAAATATTTCGAAAAAATCAAAATAAAAAAATAAAAATTTCATTCAAGTACAAATATTTCTGGTATTATGAACCTAAACAATAATGTCCTATATACCTTTGGAAAGCATTAATATTTACTAACATTAATAATCACTAACAATATAGGTTAATATCAAAATGCAAACCCAAGTTATATAGGGAAATGTAGAAGCGTGTCACAAAACTTTGGTGGCCATATTGATTACGAGATCAAAACCGCTAGAGGGCCAGGAAAATTTGTGTCCCGAGCTTTTCAGACTCGTCTACCCATGTACTATCTGAATCCAAAGTGGCGCATTGGTTACCAGATTTGAAATGTTTTGGTATAATTTTCAGCTAACTCACCCCACTATTTTCAGTGTCCACTTCCTGAGGTTGTTGGTGCCCTAGTTCCATTCGAATTGTAGGGTCCAGAATAATAGCATCACTCAAGATTTTAGAGAGCGCTATAATGACCTCTTGTCTGTTATAGCCATCCTGAGCAGTGCAGTGAACTTCTTCATGAATTGTCCAACGATTTTTCCTCAGAGCTTCAGCTATTTTTGCCCTGACCATATGATGACATGCATTGCACAGTAACATACCACGGTCACAGGATCCTAAAGATGTGAGCTCAGGTTTCTTTCTCGGAGCAGGCATATCTGCACTGGGTACCATCTAAGGATCTGCTGGCAATAGCTCTAACTACTTTAATTGGTTAACATTTTTACTCATTTTGAGGGAGGAACTCCATTCTAAGGTTGACAAATCAGCTTTAATTGAAACCCATTTATTTGCTTCTTTCACCTGTGAGAAAAGTTCATCACCCTTTCCCCACCCAGTTAAAGATTTCCTGATTTCATATTCTTTATCTCATAGAGTTGTACAAAGCATCTGCACACTGGTTCTAGTGAGCTGTTCAGGCTGTGAGAGCTGGCGATTATCACAAGAAGTTTGCAGTTCTTCTTCTAGATGTTTCAACACATGTATATATGGATTATTAGCTCTGATAAGAGAGATGCAAGTTTTGCAATGTTGCAAGAACGCTTCCCACATGGCTCTAACTAGGTTGAGGCCTCTCACTTTCCGACTTGAGTTGAACATGCTGTTTGGAACATCAGCTTCTTCACCGAACTTCTAATAATTTTATCAACATCCTCCAGGAATGTACAAGGTGCGGCAGAGAAAACGGACGTTTTTCAAATAACCATAACTCAGAAGATTTTCAAGTTAAACAAAATTTAATTACACAGAAATGAAGCTCGTATAATGCAGTTTCTGTTGACTATTTCAGAATTACCTCCGAAAAATAACATCCGTCAAGTGACGACCTTCTTTCTGTATACACTCTCGTAACCTCACTTCGAAATTCTCCATTGCTCTTCCCAACATTTCTTCCTCCACATTAGTGATTTCTACACGAATGAACTCTTTTAGTTCTTGGATGTTACGGGGTTTGTTTAAGTAAACCTTTGATTTCAGGTAACCCCACAAAAAATAGTCACATATGGACAAGTCAGAGGAGCGAGGCCAATGTCGCCAAAACGGGAGATCACATGTTGAGGAAACATGTCGCGAACCACTTGCATTTGATGCTCTCGCAGTGTGCGGTGTGCCACCATCTTATTGGAACCAAATTTGCTGCGTGTTTAGTCTTCGGCTGCATAGTTCCGGAAGCAGGAACCTGTTGAGAATTTCAATGTAGCGTGCTGAAGTCACTGTCACTGTGGTATTGTCCTCTTCAAAAAAATAAGGACCGATGATTCCAAATTTAGCAACACCACACCACACCACACTGCTACTGGGTATACCCAGAAGAAGGCCACAACATGAGGGCCGAAACGTCGGTTTTAGACATAATGACACGGCACCACCCAGACATTCAAGGTTATTATTAATGAGATTGCATGTTAGATAATTCCATTGTTGCGTCAATTGACGGCATTTATTTTTCGGAGGTAATTCTGAAATAGTCAACAGAAACTGCATTATACAAGCTTAATTTCTGTGTAATTAAATATTGTTTAACTTGAAAATCTTTTGAGTTATGGTTATTTGAAAAACGTCCGTTAGTAGTATTAAGGTGAAGGCCAACCTTTTGCAACATAGGTCTAGTCATCACTACTAATTCTTGAGTAGCATGTAAAGATTTAGACATTATGCAATGTCATCAGCAAAAGCTGCAACAATTATTTTATCCATGTTAGCAGAAACTTCAAATCCATATTTTTCTGAAACATATCTTTCAGAAAGTTCTTTTAGAACAAAATCCATCGATAAGTTAAAAAGTATTGGAGACAGAGGCAAACCCTGAAACACTCCTTTTTTAATATCAATGGAATCAGACACTTTCCCAGCCACATGCATTTTAGTGTAATTATTTCTTCATAAGATCTTAACTAGTTCTCGCAGGGAAGAAGGTAACGGTTGGGAGGAAGAAGGTAACGGTTGGGGGTCAAGACATTTATTTATATGGTCATGATCAACATTATCAAATGCTTGAGAAATGTCCAACATAACTACACCAAGATCCAGTTTCTCAGTTTTGGTTTTCCATAGACATCCATCAATTAGTGATACATTTAGAAATGCACCTGGTTAATTTACAAATCCCCTCTGATTGTTATTTAATGATGTGACTGTCTCAGTTTTGTCTCTAAAACTTTTTCTGTGAGATGTTGAACAACAGAACAAATACGATAGATATTGGCCGCCAGTTATGGGGATTATTTTGTTCACCCTTGCCGTTGTAGGTCAAAATTGTGTAAGCTTCTCTCATATCCTCTGGTACAATATTCCACTTCAACATAATCTGTAAGATTGAAAGAATGACAGCAGAACATTCAGTCAATTTTAAAGTATGGATTAGTACTCGATTAGTGCAAGGAGCCGAGTGTGAATTAATTTTGCTAAGGGAGTGCTTAACATTTGTCTGTGATATCTCAAAAATCTCCTCCAAGTCTCTTTGATGCATAATATTTGGTATACAGTAATTATGTTCCCCGTTTTGTTTCCATAGCATTTTGCAGGTTATCCATAGTTATTGGACATTTTTTTACAGATCTTGAAGCATATTGTTAACACATTTTTTGCGTTCATTGAAATACTGATACTGAATGAGATTGTAATTATATTTATTTTTCCCTTTTTCCCCTATCTCTTTTTGAAAGCCTTGCTGGATTTTAGTTTGTTTATATTTTTGATCATTAGATGCATATATCTTCTTATTTTTCCTCATCAGAAAATATTTTGTTGCTGGATGTTTGAGACCAGGCAAAGAGTCATTCAACTCACGAAGCTCATTATATAACATATTAAACTCGTCTGGATTTTGTTCTTTCTGCAACAAACCTATTAGCTCATTATATAACATATTAAACTCGTCTGGATTTTGTTCTTTCTGCAACAAAGCTACAAATTTAGGCTGAAATGATCTTACTACATTATGCATCTCTAGAAATTTTCCATTTTACTATCATTTTACTGTCAGTCAAAAGTGTCCGACCATCATGAGAAGTAGTGCTGTATGTATATTAGATTCTTCTGAGCTGCTTACATGATTGGTAACGACTATCTTTCTATATTCTGCAGGATGGGCTTTAGAAATAACACTTATTAGTTAGTTAGATGGTTATTAATCTGACAAGATTTTTTAATTGTCAGTGAAACAATACTATGATGGAGAAATCCTTTGTACAGTCATTGCTCCTCTAGCTCCAATGAGAAAGTCTACAACTTAAATTTTGTTCATAATGTATGAGAAGTTTGTATGGATTTCCCAAAAGGATTTAAAATGGATTTTTAAAAACATTTCTGTAAGTAAAGTGATGGCAAGTTTTTCCTATGCATTTAAACCAGAGTAATGTAAAAGAAACTAAACTAAACTGAACTAATAAGTGCATTAAAATTTTCGTTTCAGTTATTTTGTGACTATACTGAACGTAACAGTAAAATTTCAGATAAAAATACAATTTTATATGAGGAGGAAACAAAAATTTAAATTATTTTGAAAAATGAAATGCCTTTACTATTAATATTACTAGAATTAGCACAGTGAAGTGTTGACATCAGTAGAAAGTTTAAGTACAGAAATATACACACTAACCTCACTATTAGTGATACCCATTGAAATGATCATTCTGGGTAAATATACCTAATATACCTAATAGTGAAGTTAGTGTGTATATCTCCATACTCAAACTTTCTACAGATGAAATGCCTTAAAGATGTTCAAAGTATTTATGAAATGAGCTCAAAATCTGTGTTTATACTATTATAATAGTAAAAATGTGCTTGCAAATAATGAAAACTGTAGTTCACATATTTTCAAATTTCACCATACTCCACCCTTAAATAGGGGAGAATCTTTCTATTAAATTTCTATAAGGTTTTCAAGTACATGTTTCAATTAATTCATTGTATAAAACTCATACAAAATGTATAAATGTAGAAATACACCAATAAGGGAAAAATTACTATTTATTTGGTCCCCCTCTGGCTATAAGCCTGTATACATTAAGATAGGCTGAAACAATTCATTTTCTTTCATATCGTAATACTGCAGAAAAGTTACGAATTAGGGAGATAAAAAAGGTTGACAAAAAGTTATTGAATGTCTTCCAGTCAAGCATCAGCCTTAAAATTGTGTATATTGACAGAAATTATAATGTAGCCTATACTATAATTTTCTGTATTATTGAACTTGCTATCATCCAAATATAATAGTTCAAATTGTTGCATATCACAGTCAAAAAATAAATTAATAATAATAATAATGTTTACAAATATATTTAAAGTCGTCAGTACCTTCAGGTGCCTTCAAAGTTGATGAAAAAATGGAAGAAATTCACTTAAAAAAAGATTAATCAGCGTGAAGGATAGAACTAACTACGTTTATTTCAACTCAAGCTGTTACATATCATACAGTAGTTTACTATATTATAAGATAAAATACTTCAAAATAAATTATGTTAGAAACTGTAGTACTGATATGCAGCACTTCTTTAAAAAGAAAGTATTGAAAACAAACTATGAATTAAATAGTATGGAAGAATCACAAACAAACAAAACAGCTAAGGGCAGAAGCTTTTCAGTTTACCACTCCTTCTTTCCAGTTGAAGGTACTTGGAAGTGTGAATTCTTATTGAAGTTGGGCATGATGATCTTGGAAGCAGCATCGTTCTGATGTAGCTGTCCCTAGACTCAGGTCTGCCAACTTTTCCTGATGCTGCACACATCTCTCACCTACCTTTGTGTGAACTGGAAATCTGTTAATTTTCATTAGAGACTGTGCTGCATTGAATATGTGGTCTAATTTCATGGTCTCTGATTTGTCTTAACAATGGGAGTGTTTGTACAAGCTACATGTATAGTCGTTTATTCTTTTTAATGCTTCTGAATCAGCAGTTCTAACCAATTTCATCATATTGTGTAATAGCGACAGATGCAACTAGCTTTCATGCCTCGTGCATAGCCCTTAGCGTCGCTTCAGTTCAGTTCTCTGTCAGCCTGCATAGTGTTCCGATGCTTGTAGCACACGCTCCATAATCGCGCGGTTTCAAGTCATTGTGCAACTCCTTGTATCAGTGCTCTTAAACCCTGAATTTCTGACAACTATTAAGTTTTGTTCTACACTCGCATCTCGCTCATCAGCATTTGCCACAGTGTTTGAATTATTTCAGCTAACATACCTTTATGTTACGCTCGTTCAGGCTTGAATGCCATTGTGCTATCCGTAGTCCACAGTGCATCATCCTATCATAATTGTGTTACACCTAATATTGATATTACAAGCACTTCTCAGCGATTTCACTTACAATATAAACTATTACGAGTGTTTCAGTGCATAATTCAATATAGTTTGTAAATATCCTACATTTACATCAACATGCTATATTTCGCGCCTTTTCTACATAGTTGCTATTTCAGTTGTTAATCTATATTTATTCATTTATTTCCATAGTGCATCACATGTGAGAATAAAGTTTGCATTGTTTTAGGACATGTTATAAATTGTATTTCATATAAGATTCTGGATCCCTGTATCCCAGCGTATCTTTGTTCCACTGCTCTCAACCCTTTGCGGTTCCCTTTGTTACATACGTAACTGGTCCTCCTCCCTAGTTTCCAGAGGCTAGATCCGCGCTTTTCATTTTATCCCTATATGCCCCTCTCACAGGGAGAGAAGATAAATCACTGGCAATCCACTGAATGATTTTTAGTAATCCTCAAGCTGGAAATTGAATTTTCGTGGGATGAAAGTTCTGATAATTTTTATTTCTCGATCTTCCTCACCATTAGCATTCATTGAAGACAGAGCTCTATAATGTGATTTGTTTCATCTTTTGTCACGGCCAACATTAAATGTTTGGAGTGGGCAAAGAAACTACTGTGTTCGATCATAAGGTTAATAATGTCAAGTATAAATATTCAGGAAGGTAATGTGATGATTTTTTGATTGGAACACAAGTTTGGGCCATGTGTGAAATATTGACTTGTTTTGTTACTGAACCATAGTGACATTCATGACTTCAAAATATATAGAACTATTTCTTGAAGTTGGGATGAGGGTTTTCTTCCCTCAGGTACAAGAGTTCTATTTTTTGTTGTCAACCACCTGAAATGTGACAAGGGACCAGGATCACGAGCAGACAAATCTTTTCAGCAGCTTCCCAATTTTATTTTATATAAAGTAGATATTGTTGAGCTTAGTTTATTTCTATCTGTTTCGGGGAGTTGTATGTGATTTAATTCTTCAGTTTTTTTCAGTATTTTCTTTTTAAACATGTTTTGTTTATTAGTACTACGGTTTTTAATATAATCTGTTTTGAAATATTTTAACTTATTATGCAGCAAACTACTGTTCTATATGTAACTCCTTTATGGTCTGCTATGAGACTTGGTGGTGAACAGTCATGTTCTGGTGCAGTGAGTTATAAAGGGTGCCCAAAAGTGTGAGCAATGGAGGAAGTGAAGCTCATGATAAAAATGATGGCAGAAGAAATGAAAGAGGGCTTCAGTAAGTGTAATGTAAAACAAGGCATGGAGTGTGTGGAAGAAAGAGTAAGTGCCACTATCGATAGACTGTACAGACTAGAAGACAGAATAAACTGCTTGGAAAATCAGAGCAGGAGGAACAGTATTGTTATATACGAAGTCCATGAGGAAGGGAGAGAGACGTGGGAGGAGACCGAAATGTTGGTGCGTCGAGTGGTGGCATAGATAGGCATTGACCTCATGGAAATGGACTTGAAGAGAGCTCAGAGAGTGGGACGATGGGGTAATAGAAATCAACTCATTGTATTCAAACTGGCCCACTATAAGATGAAGTGTGTTATACTATGGGACAGTAAATATTTGAGGGGTACTGGACTGAGCATTGCTGAAGACTTCAGTGAGAGAGTAAGGGAAATATGGAGTTTCCTGAAGAGACATATGGCTGAGGCGAGGAAGCAAGGGTGCCACTCTGTACTCCAATTTGTTAAACTTGTTATCAATGTTCACATGTGGACCAGACACGAGCTGGAGGAATTTGAGACATACGGGTGGGACAACCCTGACCAGCAGCAGGGGAGAGACATGCCGGCAGATAAGATGGGGGAGGAGGAAAGGAACCAGTTTACTGTACAGTCGGAGGCAGCAGAGAGCGGAAACCAGAAACTGGTGCAGTGGTCGGTGGGGGCGGAAGATCCAAAGTTTCCCTGTAACACAGCTCCCATCCAGGGTTCATCATCCCAGCAGCTTGGTGAGACGTCAAAGAAGGCGGATGCAGGGATGGAAAATGGTGACAGTCAGAAGCAGCAGATGTAACCATCAAGGGTTGGTAACCAACCCCCCAAGAAAACACCATATGGTCTGAGGGGGGAGAGCGGACGACAGTCGGATATGGGGAGGGAGACCAAGACACCAGTAAAGAGGAATTTGCACAGCTCCATGACTACACCGCAGGTATTTCCACTCCAAGGTAGGAGGTAGGGTTTCTATGCACCCCTCAGCATTGCAACTTTCAATATAGATGGTTTTAAAAGAAGACCATTATGCAAGATTCTATTAATTTTGTGAATAGTTTAGATGGTGTTTTTTTCACGGAAACGTGGCTTAGTTTTATGGATAATATAGAATTAAATCATTTTAATAGCTTTAGCAAGGGTAATGATTGAAGAGCCAGAAGAGAGTGTTGGCCAGGCAGGATTTCTATATCGATCAAGAAAGATATTAGGGATAATTTTAATAAAGCGCAGATAGATCTGAGGAAGTGCTAGGGGTTTCTTTAAGGGTAGGGGAAATTGGTCTAATAATATTAAGAGTGTATAGGCCTCCAACTGACTCTTGCTACGCCAATCTGCATCAGTGTCACATCAGAAGAACCAGGGGCACAACTTATTATTCTTGAAGACTTCAACACAAGAGTAGGATGCGAAAATGTATCCTTAGGGGGATTGGGAGGGGGATATAGAAGACAAGAGGCGACCAAACAGGAATAGCAAGGACAGTATTTTGAATGGGGAAGGAAGAGAATTATTAGCATTTTGTGACGCCTTTAAATTGGAAATTGCTAACGGGAAATATGGAAGAGACATGAAGGGACAACAAACATTATTAGAGCAAATGGGGGGAGTGTGATAGATTATATTCTTTGTAGTATGGATTTACTGGACAAAATTGTAGACTTTTGGGTGGGAGACAGGATCGAATCACAGCATTCACCAGTGATTTTGCAAATTAAGGTAGATGTAGAGGGTAAGAGTAGAGAGCAGGAGAGGGGGTGGGGTGATATCCAAGGTGAAATAGTTCACCGATATAAGTGGAAAAGTGAGAGGGAGGAACAGTTTCTTGCAAAATTAAGGGATCAGCTTCAAGGGGGAGGGTAGAGGCTGACAAAATTTTAAGGAGGGCAGCTAGTTTTATGACAGTGCAGGGCAGAGGTAGGGGGTAACGAGAGATGGCTGGTATGATGATGAATGTAGGAAAGTGAAGAAGCTGGCTGAGGAAGCCCTTAGGACATTTCATACATGTGGGGATGATGGTAATAGGTCAGAATATGTGCAGTTGAGGAAAAACTACAAAGAGATCACACAGCTCAAAAAGGTTAACTGGCAACTTAACCCAGATAACGCTGACGTCCTTCCAGAAGGATGCGAACGGCAGTAGGTAACATGTTTATTTTTTGAAAGTTCTTCAATGACTCACCCGAATGCAGCATCATATTTCGTAACTAGAAACTGCACGCTTTAATTTTTATGTTATTTTAGTCTTCGTTGTTGAGAGGTTAGTAGTGATATTTAGCTGTGAAGTTACGTTTCTAACAAAATGGAATATGTCGAAGACCTTCGGATAGATGGGTCTGTGTTCTATGTTTCTTCTTATTCTTTTGTTGCAAATTGTTATTCATTTATTGCCTTAAATATCTTCTTTACCATAGTGATTCACCAAACAAACATTACGAACAATATTGTAGGCCCCACAGCCGACTTTTGTAACGCTTCCTTCCAGAAGGACGTCAGCGTAATGGGAGCCTAAAAATTTGTTTGTGAAATTCTTTTGAAGAATAAAACCTGGTGTTTCATTATTGTAAAAAAATATCTGTAAGTGAACATTAATGGGAAGATGACGTAAATATATCTTTCTTTGTGTCAAACTAACAGTCCCATGAGTTCTTTTTTCGATGATGACGTGGTAAATTTGCTGGTGACATATACAAATCAGTACGCCGCAAAAAGAAATAGGCTTGGAGACCGCTCTAAAGAAGAGAAGAAAACACCACGGGGTACATACGACTTCAGGTCTGATGACACAAGCAACGTCCTCGTTACTAGATGGAATGATGATAGTGTGGTGAATGTGGCTACTAACTTTGATAAAGTTTTACCAACTCGCCAGGTGTCTCGCTACTCACAAAAGCAAAAAAGTGAATTAGTGTCGATCAACCACAGTCATCCACAACTATAATACACACATGGGAGGCTTTGACAGCGCTGACCAAAACATTTCTTTGCACCTTGTATCAATCAGAGGCAAGAAATGGTATTTCCCTAACGTTGCACTGTTGCTGAACAAATCGTGTGGCAACTTTACCGGCAAGATGGCGGTAAATTAGATCATCTATACTTTCGCCGAAGACTAGTCACTACTATTTTGGAGTCAAATAGAAGTGTGGTTTCAAGAGGACGGCCATTGGGTTCATCAAAGGCTCATCCTCGGTTAGAAAAATTGGAGCATTATGTTGCCGACCTACAACCAGACAGTGTTACAGGAAAGAAAAAACAGCTCCATTGCTGACAATGCCACAAGAAAGCTACAAATCAGTGCGTGAAATGTGTTTTGTCACTTCGTGTAACATGTTTCGTTGCTTATCACACAAAGCAAAGTGAATAACAACAATAACATACTCGAAGAAGTGTATTTAATTATTTTCAGTGATAGGTAAATTTCAATGTGCATTACGCTGACGTCCTTCCAGGAGCATGGGCATTATTTAAGGAAGTATGTAAGTTACAAGAATAAATCTCATTACTGTATGAATCTTTAGTTAAAATGAAGTGTTTTATGCAATTTAATAAAAGAAAACGTGTTAAAAATAATTTCGCGCTATCTGGGTTAAAAAAGCAGAAGAATTGAGGAGAGTAATAGAGAATGGGAATATGTCAGAGATATAGGGTAGTATTAAAAAATTATGAGGGATGGGATGGATAAAAAACGAAATTTCACCAGATTCATGGAGGGATCATTTTAGGGGCATTTTTGGGCAGGATTTAGTGGTGGGGCCAGAAGAATTAACAGGGATGGAGAAATTTTAAAGGAAGAAATTTAAAAAGCTATTTCCTCCTTGAAGAATAACAAAGCATGCAGGTGGGATGATCTACAATCATAAATTTTCAAGGTAGCCACAAAAAATGAGACATTTGTACAGATGATGCTAAATAATATTATATATTATATTCAATGAATTATTTATGAATGGGAAATATCTGCACATCTGGGCAAAATCAAGTAATCACCCTATCTATAAAATAAAGGCAGGGTTGGATCTCCAGACTCATATAGAGGTGTGGCTTTACTTCCTATTATGGGCAAAATTTATTCCAAAATCCTACATGAAAAAATTAAGAGGTGGGTGGCAAGGTATGATAATAATGGTAATAATAATAATAATATTAATAATAATGATAATAATAATAATTATTATTATTATTATTATTATTATTATTATTATTATTTTTTTTTTTTTATTCATTCATTCATTATATTGTATACATGTACAGTGTACAAATTATGTTGGACATGTCAGATATTGTACATTATAAGCTAGCCTATAAAATAATTAATTAATTAAATAAATAAAAGAAACATGGGCTGCATACAAAAAGTAGATGTTATTGACCTTGTAGCAGAATTAATTAGAGAGCAAGGGGGGAACAGACAAAGTTTCTATTGATGAGTGTAGGCCATATATTCATCTACTAAACAAAAGGCATGTTGTAGTAGTAAGGATTTGACTTCAAGTTTAAATTTTGTAGTCGATTTCTGTTCTTTAATTTGGTATGGTAGTTTGTTAAAAATTTTGGTTCCTGTATTTAGTACTGTTCTACAGTATTAAAAGTGTAAATCAAACTTGTTCCATGTATTATATTCATGTATATCTGAATTTGTTTATTCACGCTAAGACAAAAACAACTGGCAAATAAGGGAGGGAAACTTCACTGCACTTTCGTGGACTTTTGGAAAGCATTCAGTACCGTGGGAGAGGGAAGCACTATGGTACAAACTGTGGACGAAAGGGATGTCGGGTAGGATGATTAAGGCTCTTCAAAGTGTGTATGAAAACGTGGAATTTTGTGTTAAATACGACAAAGATAGGATATCAGATAGCGTCACCAGCTATAAAGGGGTGAAGCAGGGTTGCATACTATCCCCATTACTGCTCAACCTATTCATCGATGATGTAACGGATGTCATGTCAAGGGTCAATACTGACGCTCCGGTTAGAAGATTCCAGCATTGCTGTATGCTGACAAACTGACATTGTACTCATTATAGGTCAAGGAGAATAGGTTAAGGACAATAGACTAAGGAAAATAGGCTAAGGGCAATAGGCTAAGGAAACAGGAAACAGGCTAAAATACCAATATATAGTATATAAGTACTAGGATTCAATGCAAAGTTTATAGGCATGTAGTGCTACCACTGTGTAACGGAGCATGCTGTTGATGAATTAAAAAAAAAATTGTACTCAAGATCGGTCATGGGACTACATACAATTCTAGACAACTTGCAAGAGTAGGCCTATGCCAGGGAATGGGGAATGGTGGTAAATGCCGAAAAAACTAAAACTCTGACATTTAACAGATGTGTTCAGTGGCGGTTTCTCCTATGTGCTGCAGTACTGCAGCACACACCTTGTTTTCTGCTCGTCGTATAATGTTATTTTCAAACGCAATATTATATTTTCTTTTGCGTAGATTTTGAACTTGGCGCGTCCACGCGAGAATTTCTTAGCTGGTAGCTTGGGAGTCAAGAGTCGGTAATGTGAATATTATCTTTTCCGCCTCGTGAATGCATTTTTCGAACAGCGCAGCGTTCGTAGGGTGTGACGTCATGCTCGACCTTGACTGCATGGCGTATATGGGAGTTTTAAACTGCAAAATGCGCTGCGGCAGCTGGCAGCCCGGAGTGGGATTCTGAGGGAGGTTCACGTCTCACCGGCGCGGCGGGCGCGCTGTTAGCAAATACTCTCAATAAGAATACCGCCCACTCGACTCTATTACCTTTGTTCAAAATGTCCACTAGCACAGAGGTGCCATCTGTTGAGTAGGAATGGGCAGCAGTCTCAGAAGCTACTTAATGAACCTATATAGCTGCAGAAATAAATTTGTTTTTCAAAGTCCTGATGACATAGTAACTTATTTTTGTGCTCGATAATGCAGGAATTAGGTCGGGAAATAACATAATTTACACTACCGCTAAACTAACTTTATTAAATGACGATAACGCTAATTTTTTAAGTAAAACTTCTTTAGCCGCGGTAGGGGTAAATCGAGAACTTGTGTAACGCTCAAAATCGTCACGAAATTAGTGAGGTGTGACGGACGGACTGCACAGAAAACAATCAACTCAATGATGAGGCCTACCCAAAACTGAAAAAGTCCAAAAATTAAAAATTAAAAAATCCAAAATTTAAAAAGTTAAAACTCCAAAATTAAAATATACAAAAAATAAAAAATCAAAGATCCAACATTTAAATAATCTAAAATTTCAAAATAAAAAAAATCAAAGAACCAAAATTAATAAGTCCACAATTTAAAAAATAAAAAATCCAAAATTAAAAAATCTTAATATCCAAAATTTAAAACATAAATATCCAAAATGATAAAATTCTAAAATATAAAAATAAAAAAATGAAAAATTAAAAATTAAAATTAAAAAATACAAAATTAAAAAATTCAATGATCTAAAATGTAAAAAAATTTAAAAATCCAAAATTAAAGATTTAAAAGATCAAAAATTTAAAAAATCCAAAATCTAAAAAAATCCAAAAACCCAATATTAAAAAGTCCAACAATCCAAAATTTGAAAAATCCAATAATCCAAAATTGAAAAAATAAAAAAAAGTTTCACTTCTGCCGCATGGCGTTCCACACACACTTTTTTTTTTAATAAGTATCAAAACTAATTGTTTCACTTTAATACATTTTCGTGAAAATGAGCTTTAAATTTTAATTCATACGATTTGCAAGATACTTTGTACAATATATACTTTTTCTTTTAATTTGAAATTTTTACATGTAAAACAATTCGGATGGTAAGCCAATGAACATCTGAATGAATCAGTCTTGTACACACTCTAATTAACGATTTTACTTATTTCACTCTCAAAATAACTATTACAACCATAGACGGCACATATCATGCCACCTACATAACCGGACATTTTCTTTAGGCCTATGTTGTATTTATTATTTTACTCAGGGGTGCCCACCCCCCAAAACTTCATTGCTCACCCCCAAACTTCATTGCTCACCCCCAACCCAATTGCCTGTCGACAAGGGCGCCCATATGATATTTTCATGGGGGGGGCAATTTTTTTAATTAATTTATTTTTTGTCGCTTTAACTTCTTGGACCACTTTGTATTTTATATTAATAATATAATAAGTAGCCAGAAAATAATTGCGGGGAGGGTCGGAAGTGCCGGGGGGTTTGGAATACCCCCCCAAAAAGGGGTCGGGGGTCCATCCCAGAAAATTTTTAAATACTGAACTAATGAAAATCACATTTTACGCTATTTTAGCACTCAAACACTAGTTAAGAAATTTGTTTACCATACTCTAAGACATGCCAATGTAAACAAGAAAATGTTACCTAAGTCGGATGTCCACCCCGGGAAATTTTTAAATATTGAACTAATGAAAATCACATTTTACGCTATTTTAGCACTGAAAACTAGTTATGAAATTTGTTTACCATACTCTAAGACATTTCAATGTACATAAGAAATCATTACCTAGGTGGGGGGTCCAGCCCCGGAAATTTTTTAAATATTGAATTAATGAAAATCACATTTTACGCTATTTTAGCACTAAAAAACTAGTTAGGAAATTTGTTTACCATACTCTAAGACATGCCAATGTAAACAAGAAAATGTTACCTAAGTCGGGTGTGCACCCCCGGGAAATTTTTAAATGTTGAACTAATGAAAATCATATTTTACGCTATTTTAGCACTGAAAAACTAGTTAGCAAATTTGTTTACTATACTCTAAGACATGGCAACTTAAACATGAAATTGTTACCTAAATTATAATACTTATTACTATTTATAAGAAAAGTTAAATAGCACATGGAACAGTGGACATAATAGGCCTACTCATTATGTTATGAAAAGAAAATAACTGCTATATCATATTTGACACACCAACAAATCTTGTTTAATTAAATAAATATATTTTTAAATACAAATATAGGATTTTAGGTTTTGACTCTTGGGGGTCTGAACCCCCCTTTCCTAATCCACTGTGGATTCTGCTTCCATGTTGTCGATTTGGTAAAACTTCTGCAATTCAAATAATTGTCTTAAAAGAAAAACACCTGACTATAATAATTAATAATATACATTTTTTTCCTTGCGCCCCCCCCCCGGGTATGGGCGCCCATGGCTGTCGAAATTCTTCATCTTTATCTTTATAAAGAATTAAAAGAGACCTTTTGAAGTTATAGAACTTGACCGTTTTTATTTTTAACATATAAAACTCTAATTTTGCAACAATTTTCAACCCCCGGCCAGAAAATTCATAACACGATAATATTCCCCCCCCCCCAGAAATTTCAATGACGCAGTCTGCGTCTTAACCCACCCCCCCCCCCCCGTGGGCACCCTGTTTTACTAGAATTTATATTATATTTTCGTACACAAAACACAACAGACAAACGTTAACTATATCAGCTGACGAGTAACTGCCCATTCCTGCTCACTGGCGGCGCTAGTAGTAGCGTGTCCCGGAAAAAGACAGGGAGTGGACGGTATTACTTATTGAGAGTATTTGCTGTTAGTTATGTGAGAAGATCTTCCACCATCTGACGGTAGGGGACCGTGATGTAGCGAGTAAGCAATGCTTTTAATCTTCACCGCCAAATTCGAATGTGTTAAATTGAGAAAAACCCGGATTCCACAACCTCGATTAAGTATTCTGTCGCACTGGGAACACTAAGCGACTTCCTCTACCTCGATCATTAAAAATACTATTTTCTCGTCTCTTATTCCATTTCAGGGAACTCTCACGCGATTTTCCCTGCCCTAATTATTATTATTATAATTATTATTATTTATTAATATTATTATTATCATTATTATTATAATTGTTATTATTATTATTAATTTTTATTTTAATTTTTGCTATTTTCTCTCGTCACACAACTCACACAACGTTCGACGAGACGAGAGAAATTAGCAAAAAAATAATTAGGGCAGAGGAAATCGCGTGAGAGTTCCCAGAGATGGATTAAAAGACGAGCAGTTTTGATAGGCCTACTAATAATTTTTTAAAATATTTTAAGTTTGCTGTATGAAATAGTATTTGCAGCACACTTTCGTTTTGAGCCACGAGCCGCTACTGGAAGTGTTTATGGAAAAAACGAAAGATGGACATATGATGGGACAGAATTAAATAACATGAAAAATGTTGCTTACTTAGGGATAATGATGACTATGAATGGCTAATGGAAGAAACATATAGACATAACTAAACACAGAGCGATTATAAAAGTGATGGAAACACTAAAGATACATAATAAGATTTCCGAGGTCTCGCTGAAATTATTAGATAGAGTGTACAATACAGTAGTTAGATGCGGCAGAAATTTGGGGGTGGGGGCGAACGGAAGAACTTAATCAGGTACAAAGCAACTTTCTGAAAGGAATAGCGGGGGTGAGAAGAGGGACGACTAACTGTGGAGTTCTCAGATAATTTGGACGCCATAGAGACTCAATTGAGTGTAAAATAAAGGCTGTAAAGTATTACTTGCAGATTCTCCATGGAGATCAATCCCTTATTAGGGCGATGTGTTGCAGAGAGCAATTAGTGTGGAGAGACCAAGTATCATGGGCAGGTAGATTACGTAGGGGATTAGAAGAAATAGGAATAGGGTTCATAATTGAGAGGGGGTTTAGGAATAGGCGTAATACATGGTGGAAAATTCAGAAGCGTTTGAGAGATATTAACAAACAAGTTACATTAGCGGTGAATGGTAACTAGTAGGTTTTTCGGAGGACCAGGTTGTTTAAACCACTTAAAACTAAACAAGTGAAAGCTAGGACTGTAGGTCGCTGAAGCAGAGATTTAAATTTTGAGGTTTTGCAATAATATATTTTCAGGTAGCCTGAACTCTGAAAATTGGGAAATTATATAAACACTTAACACAGGAAAACAATAATTGTAGTTAAACGCAGTTACTATTGCTAGGAGGTACACTACTCCCGCCAAGTAGATTCTATAAGCGCTAGTACCAAGTTCCTTTGTTACGAACACACGTGGCGACTAGGCTATTAACACAATGGAGATAATGGTAATTTGCACTGAAAATACAATCTGATTCCCGGAACTTCACACGCGAGCTGCCTATTACTGAAGGAGAAAATTGGTGTGGAATAAAAGATGAGCACTAAGCATACAGAGTGAATATTGTCCCACGTTTAGGAGCAATCGCAACACATGTCTGGACACTGCTGCATCTGGATCACGACTAACTGGCCTGGACTGGCGTGGCGAAGCCTAAGCAGGTGCACTCAAAGCCAGGAAATAACAAGCACACGCGGGAAAGAATTGGCGGATTGCGCCAATTAACACAGAGGCAAATTTGAAACGTATAACTTATAGGCTCTTGAGCTAACATACTCCCGCCTAAAATCGACAGATTTTACATAACACTTTACTGATAGATCAACATAACACTTTACTGATAGACTATCATAACATTTTACTGATTGGGCAAGGGACACACTTTTACAATAGGTCGCTTGCATTCGCCACTGGACGTACGCACTGTCACAACACGCACTAGACCGTCGTCACCAGGATGTACTGATGAGATGATTCCCAGCTTCCACTGGAGCGGTGGAGAATTATCTTCTTTCAGGAGGACGAGAGTACCAATCTGAATATTTTCGCTGGACGCAGACCACTTCTGCCTCTGCTGCAGGGAATGTAGGTAGTCAGCTGACCAACGCTGCCATATGTGATGTATGTAGGTTTGTAGCTGGTGCCATTTAGCAACATGAGAGACATTCTCTGCCTTAGGAGGAGAAGGAAGGGCTGTGAGTTTTTCACCAATGAGAAAGTGTCCAGGAGTTAGATAGGATGAGTCGCTAGGATCATCACTTAGGCGTAAGAAAGGTCGAGAGTTTAGACAGGCCTCAATCTGGGTGAGAACTGTAGAAAGCTGCTCATAAGTAAACACTTGGCTACCCATCACTCTACGTAAATGAAATTTAATGGACTTGACAGCCGCCTCGTGGAGGCTTCCAAAATGCGGGGAGCTCGGAGGGATGAAATGCCATGTGAATTCATTGGATGATGCGTAGTCTTGAAGGACTTGTTGATGGGTGCTGGACTGAAGCAAGAGACGCAGCTCGCGCAGCTTGTTGTTAGCACCAACAAAGTTCGTCCCATTATCACTGAATATTTCCTTGCAAAGTCCTCTACGAGATGTGAATCTGCGCAGGGCGGCGATGAAGGCATCAGAAGTAAGGTCTGAAACCAGCTCGATGTGAACTGCTTTCGTAGCCAAGCATACGAAGATAGCAATGTATGCTTTGACCTGAGTTTTGCTGCGGGGGGAGCCGTATCTTATGAAGAACGGTCCGGCGTAGTCAACCGCAGAACGTAGAAATGTTCTAGCAGGGATCACCCTGTAGCTAGGTAGGCTGCCCATCAGCTGGTGAGCACCTTTGGCTTTTAACTTGAAACAAGTTAAACATCGGTGTGGCGTAGACTTAACAATTCTACGTACACTAGGAATCCAATATCGTTCTCGCAGAGAAGATATAAGCAGCTGATTTGATGCATGAAGCAGTCGCAGATGCTCGGATTCAATTATCAACTTAGTGAGGTGGTGACCTGGAGGGAGGATAAGCTGATGTCATGCATCATGTGGTAACTCAGCTTTCTCCAAACGTCCACCCACTCGGAGTAGGCCATCCTTGTCCACAAAAGGCACCAAGGAATGGAGAGAACTCTTGGCGTTCACTTGCATCTTGCTCTGAAGATCGGACAGTTCATGAGAATAGGCTGCTTGCTGAGCTATTCTTATACAACGCAACAAAGCTTGTTGTACTTCCTCAACTGTGAGAAGGCCGTGACGTTTAGCTTGGCATCTACAGTTGTTTATGAAGCGTAGCATATACGAAGTAACTCTCTGTAAACGTGTCAGCTTGGAAAAGCGTAGCATAAAGTCTTCTGCAGCATGTGTGACTAGGCAGACTGTGTCACGCTGCTCACCCATGTCCTGCAGCTCAAGTTGCTGAGGCTGCTTGGGCCATGATTCAATAGGCTTAACTGCTTGTTGTCTGGACTCACCCAATGACGTTTTATCCTGTTTCATTGGCAGACGTACCATAAAACTACCATCATCATTGCGAGTGGTATTCTCTACATAATGCTGTTCGCACCGTTTCTCTTCTTGTGTTAACATGTGTTGTGGAAAGTCTTCGAGGTCCCAAAACCGTCGCAGCTGCTTGTCCCCATTGTCCGTAGAGATGAAAAAGTTGTGCTGGGAACCCGCATCCAGATTGCCATTAACAGAGGATTTAGGAATGGTTCCAGACAATATCCACCCTAGTTCTGTACTAATCACTGTAGGAAATCCAGGATTGGTTAAGATCTTTCCATGGAATAGCTCGAAGAATAATGCTCCTCCAATAAGCAAATCAATTTCAGAAGGGATATTGAATCTAGGATCGGCTAATGGAATGTCCGAGGGAATGTTCCATAAGGATGGGTCAATTCGGACTACAGGTAGCTTCCCTGTTATGCGAGGAAGAATTAGGCAATCTAGATTCCTCCGATAATTGTAATCATGGATCTCACATTAATGTTCACACTATGACTGGCATTCGATGAAGTACCATTTATACCTTTGACAGGCGTATCAGCTGTCATTGTGGGAAGTTGTAGACGCCTCGCTAGATCCGCAGACACGAAACTGGCCTGACTGGCAGAGTCTAGAAGGGCCTTACACTGTATATAGTTACCATGCTTGTCTTGCACTTCGACCCTTGCAGTCGCAAGTAAGACATGAAGCACTGGCTTTATTTTCACTGAGCTTATAGAATCTACTTGGCGGGAGTAGTGTACCTCCTAGCAACAGTAACTGTGTTTAACTACTTCTATCGTATTCCTGTGTTAAGTGTTTATATATTTTCCCATTATTCAGAGTTCAGGCTTCCTGAAAATATATTATTGCAAAACCCTCAAATCTAAATCTCACTGTATCACTGGAGTGCGAAACCGTTCTCATGTGATCATTGTTGTGCAACATCTTGCTGTGCACTTTGCCACAGTTGCAAAATGAAGATACGTTGCACTGATTCACTCGATGTGTATTAGAAAAGCAGTTGAAACACAAATTCTTGCTTTTCACAACCGTCATTGTTGTGCAACATCTTGCTTTTCAACACTCAGCTGACGGAACCGTTTACATTTAGACAGGTTATGGCCGCTTTGACACTGAGGGCATAACTGTTCAGTTGTCGACACATATGACTGACGACTGTCACTATGCTGATTCCTAGTCTCACGACGTTCATTTCTAGGTTTTGATGGGCTGGACCTGTTGCAGGAATTGTTCGACAGCACCTCTAGAGAATGAGACTTCGCTTCTAGAAATAACACAAGCTCACTTAATGAAGTAAAGGTTTGAGAATCGATTCTGGATTCCCATTCAGGTTGCACGCTGTCTGGTAGGTGCTCCAATAACAATTGCATTAGAATGACTTCATGAAGTGGCACTTCTAATTCTAACGCTTCAATAGCATGCAAGTTGTTTTGGAATTGATTCAATAAGCTTCTCAAGTCTGCAAGGGCGCCCATATGATATTTTCTAGGGGGGCATTTTTTAATTTATTTATTTTTTGTCGCTTTAACTTCCTGGGCCACTTTGTAACATTATATTAATAATATAATAAGTGCAACAATGATGTAGCCAAAAAATAATTGCGGGGAGGGTCGAAAGTGCCGGGGGGTTTGGAATACCCCCAAAAAGGGGATCGGGGGCCCATCCCCAGAAAATTTTAAAATATTGATCTAATGAAAATCACATTTTACTCTATTTTAGCACTGAAAAACTAGTTAGGAAATTTGTTTACCATACTCTAAGACATGCCAATGTAAATAAAAAATCATTACCTAAGTGGGAGGTCCACCCCCGGAAAAGTTTTTAAATATTGAACTAATGAAAATCACATTTTACGCTATTTTAGCACTTAAAAACTTGTTAGGAAATTTGTTTACCATACTCTTAAGACATGCCAATGTAAACAAGAAAATGTTTCCTAAGTCGGATGTCCACCCTGGGAAATTTTTAAATGTTGAACTAATGAAAATCACATTTTACGCTATTTTAGCACTGAAAAACTAGTTAGCAAATTTGTTTACTATACTCTAAGAAGAAATTGTTACCTAAGTTATAATACTTATTACCAGGGCCCGGATTATGATGACCTAAAATTGTTTGAAAATGACCTATAAAATGACCCTAAAATATAAAGAAAATTACCTATAAAATGACCCTAAAATTGAAAGAAAATGACTTAATAATTATAAAAAAATGACCTAAAAACTGATATTTTGTGTATAAAAAATTATTATTGTACACACAAAGTTATAGACTAGTTTGTACATAATTGTAAAAACTGTAAATAACTGTAATGTTGTGAATGTTCTTTTCTCACGGAAATTTATACTGGCACTGAAGCACTGGTGGGTCAAAATTCGGCACATCCTTTTGTGGTCTGCCGGGTTATATTGTTGTTTATTGACGGTAAACAGTAGTTTGCACTCTCAAATCCAAGCAGGTGGCAGACTCTGGTGCCAAGTCAATCTAATAACAATAGCAATATAATACAAAATGTTGGCGTTTCTTTGATTCTCACTTCCGTCTGAGACATGTCAACACATTAACGCCGAATTTTTCCTTCTAGCATTAAACAAACAACACTTCAAAGACAGCACCGCTAGCAACGAAAAAAAGTTAATACACTTAATGTAAATACATGAAAATGACTAAATAAAGAAGCAAATGACACAAAAATGACAAAATAATGACCTAAAATTGAAATAAATGCCCTAAAAATACGAAATTTCAAAAAATGGCCTAATAAAAATGCATTTCTATAATCTAGAGGCCATGATTAGGATTTACCCACAAGTTGGCAATGTCTATGCAGCATCAATAAAAAGATGACATGTCATTAGAATCCGGGCCCTGCTTATTACTATTTATAAGAAAAGTTTTATAACACATGGAACAGTGGATATAATAGGCCTACTCATTATGTTATGAAAATAAAATAACTGCTATATCATATTTGACACACCAACAAATCTTGTTTAATTAAATAAATATTTTTTTTTAAATACAAATATAAAATTTTAGGTATTGACTTTTGGAGGTCCAAACCCCCTGGACCCCCCTTTCCTAATCCACTGTGGATTCTGCTTCCATGTTGTCAATTTGGTAAAACTTCTGTAACCTTTTTATGTCTTAACTGACTTTCAAATAATAAGTGTTAAATGAAAAACACCTGACTATAATAATTATTAATATAATTTTTTTTTTCCTTGCGCCCCCCCCCCCCGCCCCCGGGTATGGGCGCCCATGGCTGTCGAAATTCTTCATCTTTATCTTGAAGATTCTGCTTGGAATTTACATCAATATACCGTTTCCATTTATCTTTGCCACTGCTTTTACTTTCAGTAATCTTGTATTTTATATTATCTTAATTATGTTTCAGTATATGCGGATGTTTCTTTCTGCAGTGATCTTTCCATTTGTCATGCCTAATAATGGCGGCACAGAGTGATCGATTTCGTTGGCGCGGCAATTGTTTGCAAGCAAATGCATTTCGCTAATTTATTGACTATTCACTTCTAAAGAATTAGAAGAGACCTTTTGAAGTTATAAAACTTGACCGTTTTTATTTTTAACATATAAAACGCTAATTTTGCAACAATTTTCAACCCCCCCCCCAGAAAATTCATGAAACGATCATATTTTGCCCCCCCCCCCCAGAAATTTCAATGACGCAGTCTGCGTCTTAACTTCCCCCTGTGGGAACCCCTGCCATAACCCATTATCATGAAGAAAATAGGGGGTGCAACAGTAATACTAATTAGCATAATCCAGCTTTGAAGTCAACAGTGTTTGGGGCCTGTTGTATTCCCATACAGTATTCTGTGTTTATTGATATCCTGTAGACATGTGTGGGTGTAAAACTAATAGTTATCTAGTTACAGTACCTTGGTGATTCATGGTGGACGAAGCTGTGACCTAGGGGCTTTATCTCGGAGATTCTCAATTTTCCCCCTCTCATTCCATCAACATTCTCCATTTTACCTTCCATTTCCCCCTCATCATCCCATTTCCTTTCCTGGCTTTCGGGCCATCTCCCGCTGCAAGCTTCTCCTATCTTACCCCATGGCTTGTGGTCATGTGGGTTGCTAGTGGTCTGCCATGCACCTGGGGGCTTGCTGATGTGGGCTCTCTCTGAGGGACTGGGGCATGGTGCACAGCCTGCCCTGGGAGACCCTGAGGGGTGTAGTGCACGTGGTTAGGTTTCAGGTTGCTGCTGCATGTAGGGGAGTTCCATGGGGGTTCACAGTGGAATCTGCTTTGGGAGAGTCATCCCATTACTAGGATTTGGCGCAATGCGCCTGAACTCGTGGCCTAAGTCCTTAGGATCACTCTCAATATACCTCTGCCCTCTTCCTGTGTTCCTACAGATACACACACACATAAATTATCCCCCCCCCCCAATTAATATTCATAATTTTTCATCTTGGAATTGCTATTGGAGATACCAAAATTCTACACAAATTTAACCTAAATAAATTAGCAGACTGTAAGTTTACTTTATTCTTTAATGCAGGTTTTTATAAACAGAATTTTTATGTTTTCAGGGAGAAAAAAACAGAGCCAATAACAAATGTAGTGAAAAAAGTTATAGCGTTACCAGTGAAGACATTGAAGAATGTTTTGAAGACCCTATTGCCTGTTTTGTTTAAAAAGTGAACTCTTAGTTGAACAAACTATAACTACTACTTATGGGAAATCGACATAATATAAGGAGTCATCACCTGAAACAGTTTGATTTAACCTTTAAGTAACATGGTGGAATGTTTGGGATAGAAACAGCATGGTAAAGTCTTAGTGACCATTTACTATACCGGTACTGAAATGTTCACAATTTTTTAACCTTCTTAAAAGTTAGGTTTGGATGTAAGAGAGGAGATGGCATAGAATCAAAATTGCTGAGGTGGAAGAAAATTTTGTGCTTACTTGTTACAGTATCATTAGGGACCATATTTTTTGGTAAAGTAAAATGGCTGATTTCAGTGTTAACTTCCTTCTATTTTGTGGGTACTGGCACTTCACAAAATAAAGTATTTTATCATCATCTTTCTTAGAACGAAGAAAAATGGGCATATGTGAGGCTATAATGTTCTTTGAAACCTATAGAATCTATAATTATAAGAGGCCTTGTTTGTCTGTCTGTCTGTGCGCAATGCCCAGCAATATCTACTGCACACAGAGATCTGACATTTTAAACATAGATGGACTGAAGGCTGGCTGAAAGCACCTCAAAGCTAGATTTTTAATTTTTGCTTTCAGTTATGAGTTAGAAGTGAAAATCTGGAAGAAAACTTGATTTGTTTTGCGCTATCGAAGCATCAATTTTTGGTAATACATTTCAATTGTCAAATCAATTGCAGTTGGCTTGGCCTTTTTTGTTATAACTTGGAAATAAAAGCTTCACGATTTTTTAATATATCGCATGGATTTATCGATTGCTTTGATTCTTTGAGGTCACCCTGGTTGTTTCTTTATAATGTTAAGACGTGCAGATATCTGAAATTTTCAACATAGATGGAAGAAGGATAATGAATGCAGGCCTAAGTGGGTAAACATTGACCAGTTGGGACGAAACTTACTACGCAGGGGTTTTCTGGGCCAGGGAACTCGAATCTGAGCTTTTTCATTATAATTATTAATCGTTTAGTTTATGAATGATTTGCACGTAAGTGTTAATTATTTTTCTCTTGATTTTTAATCTTCAAATTAATTTTCATGGGTGAAGCCGTGGGAACCTACTAGTTTATAAGGCTAAATCAGATTTTTGTTTAAAATACCGGTACGCAAAATGAAAGAAAAATTGTGAAGAACTGGGCATTTATATAACCTAAAATGGTGTAATTTATGCACAAAAGGTTCAACTACTTTGGATAAAATATGAAGTCTGTTGAATATACACTCTTTGCCAAAATCTAATATGGCATCCCAAATTCAGCCCAGAGATAGCAGAAAAGGAGTGTATCATGATACTGAATAGCATACATTCCTCAGTCTTTGCTGTAATCGATAATAAATGGACCTATCGATAACTTCTCAGAAGTCATAGAAATAGCAGAATGAAAGCATGCTAAAAGAAATGAAGGAAAACGTCACTCTAAAACAATATATTACAATTATGAATCAAATTTTTGTACACATTTCTCAATTTATATAATAAGGGGCATATTTGTGCTGATTTAGACATTTCACACAATCAAGCAAATTTTTCAATACTTCTGTATCTGTATCTGGTACCCTATGATCCCCAGGTGGGGCGAAGGGGCCTCCAAGTGGAGGTTTCATTACCTATACTAATTTGGATATGCTTATTTTCCGAGAGAGGGTAGAGGGACAGGTGGTAAGCCCATCGCCTCGCAACCCCCCTCTGGAAACTAAGTATTTCTTGGACGTGAAAGGGCCGAGAAATTTTGTCCAGAGGCCCTAATTTAGGCTTGGAGTTCTTTTACGTGCCGTAAATCTACGAGACGGGACCCCCAGCTTAAAGTCCCTCCCGGAGGACTCCGTGCCCAAGATTTTTACGTCCTGAAAAATCCATCGACCGCGGCCGGGTTTGATCCCGCGGCCGGATTTGATCCCACGCCCTGCGGATCTAGAGGCGGGCACGCTACCTCTAGACCACCGCGGCCGACTTTTTAATACTTAGTGGATTCAAATTGCTTAATATTGGTATTTTACACATCTACAAACTACATATAGCTAAGGAAAGCTGTTTTGTAAAATTTTGTGCTTATTACCATTGCAAAAATCACAGTCCCTAGGTATCAGTAATCATTCACAAACAGTTTTCATTCAAGAAATAGTATAATCCTGTTAAAATAGTATTTTCTAATATAGGCCTAGCGGTATTTTATTACAACAGTATAAGCTACCATAAGAGAGAAAGAAAACACATCATAAATGAAAATACATGAAAAATGAGCTCCTTCAAATTCAAATATTTTTGCAATAATCCTTGAAAATTTGCAACCAAGTGGCGTACATCGGCTTTGTACAGTTCCAGTAGGTATTTGAAGTCTTCCTCTTCTTTCTAGTTGAATAGCTTCTTCTTAGTTTTCCTACTGTCAGGAGATTCATCTGATGTACAGTCATATCCTAATAGTTTGACGTATTTGGTACAAGCCATGAACTTTTGCACACATCTTGAATTTGGAGACCTTTTTTGAACATGTTTGAGCACAAGATAATACAAATATTTTGAAAATAAACGTCTGCACCATAATGTGCTTTGTCAGATACGCTTTTTTGTAATAGGTGTAGCCTACATAGGTATTTACCTGACCAATAGATAGCTGAACAAATGCAATTGGCCAACATTAGGCTAATTTCAATTGCAGGAGGGATCATAATTAGAGTGACCACTCCTAAACTTTGAAATTTATATAAGTTACAGTCAGCTTTAAAAAGTATGGACAGATTCTCGTTTGTTAGAAAGTAATGTTTATGATGCAAACAGACTTATTGCTGTCGTATTTGTTGATACGAAGTCAACCATGTTCAAACTACTGAGGTGTGTCTGTAAGAGAGATAAGGCCTTCTGTACCGAAGATTGTGAATTTGCTTTAGGATGGAGTAACTTAACGTTTCTATTTGTTTATTTTAAATGTTTGATAATATTTGTTAATAAACAATGTTATGTAAATCTTTTACCAACATTGTGGCCTTTTGTACATTTAGATCCTTTTCTATTCTTTTAATTGAAGTATTTTCTAATACTGGTACCCAAATGAGTGCCACAGGACAAACATCTCCAAAGTAACATTAAATATGCATAGTATTTTGCAGTTCGTTATTTTTAATACATATCAGGCCCAAATTCATTATTGTTCCATAACATAACTCCAGCCCATCTTGAGAAACATTTTGCCCACTCTGATCTTAAATTCTGGATAAGGGCCGGGAGCCAGTATTGCTCACTCGATTCGCAGGTTAGAGATTTAAAGACTGAAGTCACTTTTCTTGCTGATATTGAACAAGCATAATCTGCGACTGTATAATTTATACTCGCTTCACTTGAACCCCCACTAAGATTCTCAGGAAGATTTTTTTTTTTAATTATTATTTTTTTTTTTTTTTTTTTAAAGATAGTGTCCATGTATTTAGACTGCCTTATACCCTACTACAGTTTAGCCATAATAAACCTAAAGAAGTGCAGAAAGACTAGGATTTTTTCAAAGTAAATTCTTCCAGATAGCTTAACTAGAAGATGTCTTGTAATACCACTGCTGAACTGCTATCGGCAAGAACGCAGTAAAATTTTGTAAAATGATCCTTAGGTCGTTGAGCAAAGAGGTGTGGTTGTTGTAGTTCGGTAGGCGTCCGCTAGGTGCGGCAGCGCTGATTTGTATTTGTACAATTTAATTACACAAGGACATATTGTTTTAAGTGCATTCATCGATTTGTGCAATTCTATTTCATTCATATGTGAGCCTAAAATGACATTTTTGTGTAAATTAAATCTTCCGGCATCAATTCTAAAATTCAGGTGGCCAGGATGCTTCGGAGTACTGCCATCTTGTTTCCACCAAGCTTCCCTAACTCATCATCATCAGGATCTAAAGGCAATGCCTTGTTGTAGTAGCCATGTCTTCCTCTTCATCGCTGTTCTCTTCAAATTTTCATATGACAGCACATCCATATCCTTTATCATGTTTTTAACAAATGAATTTCTAGGACGTCCTCTTGATTTCTTCCCCAGTATTTTCCCTTCAAAAATGTTAATGAGTAGATCATTGTACCGAAATGTATGACCCACTAACTTTGCTCTTCTACTCATAATTGAATTCAGAAGGGATCTCTCTTCCATCACTTCATTAAGCACTTCTTCATTTGTTTTCCTATCCACCCAACTTGTCTTTGTTAGTCTTCTTCATATCCACATTTCTGCTGCTTCTAGTTTCTTGACTTCTGCTTTTCCGATTGTCCATGTTTCACATCCATAAGTTAATACACAACTTACAAATGTTTTGGCAAATTTTGTCCTTACTTCCATGCTTAAATGGTTATTTGTGAGGAGATTCTTTTTGTTCTGAAATGCTTGTTTTGCCAGGTTTATTCTTCTCTTAATTTCTGTGTCACACTTGTTAAACTTATTGATAATGCTACCCAACAAAAACTTTCGACCTGGTCTAGGGCTGTACCATCAAGCTGTATGTTGATTTTAAAATTTTCATTTGTTCTTCCGATCACCATGGTTTTTGTTTTCTTTTTATTGATCTTAATTTTAAAATTTTTCAGTGCATCTGATAGAACTTTAAGCATTTTATTCATTTCCTTTTCTGATGCCCAGTTTCTACAAACTAGTGAATTACCTATGGGTAAATTATCCATGGACAAATTAGTTCCATTTAACCTACAATGATATAATGAGCAAGGCCTTGGAGTTGTACAGTTAATTTAATTCAGAAGGCTTTGATTCTCATTGTTTAAATATTACTATTGATCCTATGAAAGGTTAAATTTTATCCAGCCATCCATGAAAGGATAAATTAACCCGAAGATTTACCCTTGAAGAGATCTAGCCCGAATTTGTAGGAACATTTTTTCTGTCATTTTCATATTTACCTGGAGGACATTTATCTAGAAACTCGCCACAAGTATATGTGATTGCTATCTTTAAATTATTTGTGTTTGTGTGGTGTTATTTTTGTGTAAATTTTGTCCATTGGATAATTTACCCATAGGTAATTCGCGAGTTTATAGAAACCGGCCATGAATCAGCCAAAATAACTATGTCATCTGCAAATCGAATGCTATGAATACTGTTTATTTTAATACCCTTTGTTTTTCTTTTCATTTCTCTGATTGCTTCCGCAATGAACATATTAAACAGATGTGGCGATAATGGGCAGCCTTGTCTCACTCCTCTTCTTATTCTGGCTTCTTGTCTACTTCCATTAATATTTATTTCACTTGTTTGTGTTTTGTATAAGTTTAGAATACAGTAAGTCTTCTATCCCTCCAGTCTACTCCAAATTTTTTAAATGTTTGGAATAGTAATTCCCAGTCTACGTTATCAAAGGCTTTTTCGAGGTCTATGAAGGTGACAAAGGTTCTTCTGTTTACTTCAGTTCTTCTATCTAGAATTAGTCTAGGGGCTAAAATTGCTTCTCTAGTTCCTCTCCCTGTTCTAAACCCAAATTGATCTTCATCTAAATTCTGTTCAATTTTCCCTTTAGCCTCTCTTTTATTATGTTTAGTAAAATCTTTGATGCATGAGAAAGAATTGATATAGTTCTGTAATTACTGCAGTCTGATGCATTACCTTTCTTGGGAATGGTTATAGTTCTACTTTTAATAAAGTCTGGAGGTAGCATTCCATTTTCATAGTAGTCAGAAACAATTTTGAATAATTGTATTTTCGTTGACTCATCTGTTTTCTTCAGCAATTCAGCTGGTATTCTGTCTATACCTGTTGCCTTCTTATCTTTTAGGCTTCCTAGGGCCTTTTCAAATTCACCCATAGTTATGGAGGGACCGATCATTTCCTCATCCACACCATCCTCCGTTTCTATGTAATCATTGACGTTTTGTATATCTTTGCCATTGTACAAATCTTCCAAGTATTCCTTCCACCTTCTAGTCACCTCAGTATTATCAAAAAGTAGTTTACCGTTTGTGTCTTTTACAATGTTTGATCTTGTTCTTTGATTAGGTAGCAATGATTTAATTGTATTATAAGCTTTATCTGATCTTCCCTTTAATAAATCTTCTTTAATTCCCTCGCTTACTTCCTGCATCCATTTTCTTCCATAACTAGCAGTTGGAAATTTGTCAGCCACTCCACCCTCCTGCTAGCTTATCTGGAAGTTGTCTTACCAGACAGATTTTGTCAGGAGATCATAATACGCAATTCTTGGCCAGCTTCCAGTTAGGTTCATGATATGTAAATATCCAATTCAGCATTTGTCCTTACGACTGGGGAAACCATGAAAAAACCCATGCCAAATTGGCTGGCTATGGGATTTGAATCTGGGACCTCCTGAATGCAAGTCCATCTTGGCCACCTCGCTCAGTTTATGGAAATTACTTCTATCGCTAGCATGTCTAATGATTTGTTGAAGTTCATTGTATTGTAACTTCCAAAGCCCTATGTGAACACTGCAAACAATATTGTTGTCATGAGAACTGAGCAGAGACTTTAAAGTGCATCTGTCCTTTTGAAGGTTTTTTAAAGGTAAAAATTTAAAAAATTGAACCTTTGGGAATTTTCCTGTTGATTACAGGCTAAAAGTTATAAATGTGCCAAATTTCAAGTTTCTAGCTCATCTGGAAGTGGACAAACATTAATGTCGGTGACTCATTCAGTCAGTTAACTATGTGGATTGACTCCAGCGGATTTTATGTTTCTCAATTATATTCATATTCTTCAGATAACCAAAATCGACTCTCCTTTTGAGCTAATAATAAATGTGAGACTCAGCAGGCAATGACTAGATGTACATGTGTAGTATTCTTTATCTGAAACCATAACTTTTATGTGGCCCATCCTTTTTGCAGACAGCTGTACATAGACAAACATATCAGCCAGAACCTATCTTAAGATGAAAATGTGACTCCCCTCATCTCTGCATTTTGTTGAATGTTTAAATCTGAAGCTCTACTTTCACTTTTAAAAAAATGTTAACTTAGAAAAGATACGAAATTCCTAAAAATTGCCAAGAACTGACGTACCGTGAAGGTCTTATTTTTATATTAGAGGAGTGTCGGTTCAAAATGCGTTAAGTCCACCTATGATCGTAATGTAGTTTTTTGCGGATTTGCATTCTCTGAGGTGTTCTGCATGATGCTACATAACGTTTTTGTCTCAAATCGCAACCTTTCCCCATTAAAATTGAGCCTGAAATATGGGGTTCGATGCAAAACACGTTCAGTTCAGAACTTGGTTCGGTGCAAATTACGTTGAGTCCACACTTTAGACGCGATCACGTGCGAAACAGGTGGTGCGTTGAACTTTACAACGTCTATTTTGTTTCTAATGAAAGCGGTATTCACCAGACGCCAAAACAGATGTCATTAGCGGTCGATAATAAAAGAAGAGGAGCATGGATTATCCATGATTTAACATGCTTAAGAAACAGAAATTGTTTAAATTTTGACAATTTGGTACTTCGGCAATAGTTCACTTTGTATTAGTGTGATCAGATGTGATCGTAATTCTTAAATAAAATACTAATTTTCATCTTTTTAAATGATTATTATTGTAGTGTTGGGTCAAAACGCGTTAAGTCCATTACTTTCGAAACTTTAACTATCAATAAAAGATGTAAATGAGAAGAATGATTTGACACACCCAATACATTTAGCTATATATTAATACTGATTCTGATCAGAAAAAAATATTGCAAATTCGTTTGGTAGTTTGGCCACGAACAGTTTTTCGTCATTCCTGCGTTTTGAATCGACACTCCTCATTTCTGTCCTTTACTATCAGTGTCCAGAAATTGTCTGTTGAACAAAAATTTGTCAGTGAGAAAAGAAATTCTAAGAAATTGTTGGAGATTTGGAGTTTTGCTTTAATCAAGTCCACTTGTGGATGGTTGATATATCATTAGTCCATACTGGACGTTATAAAAATGATTTTTTTGTAGTAATATAGTTCAACTGTAAAAGGATGAAAAATTAGCATGTATAATGAGTTAGTGATGGATGGCCAGGGTTCCCATATGTCACAGATTTCATGGTCAGTCTGCGATTTTATAGTGTAAGAATACAGTCACAGTATAAGTATTAATACAGTAAAGAAACTGTGTGTTAAAAGTCCTATGACAACATGTTGACTGGACGACACTAGCGCTCCATGCGGAGATTGAGTAAAGCTACATTCTCATCATATGAAATGGCTTGGGAAAATACATAAACACATCGCAAAATATGTTATGTTAAAAGAGAAAAAGAGAAAAATACAGAATATTTTTATTTAATGCAAATCTAATTTTAAATTTAAGAAATAATAAAACAGATAATGTATTATATTCTAGTTAAGAAGAGGTAAACAATACCTAAATAGGCTACTGTTAAGGACTGTACCTAAGCCTAGTATTTTTTCTTTAAAATCATTGCCCTTAATATAATTTATAATTCAAATTATGATAATAAATAGCCTACATATTAATTACGTAAATTATATTATAGGTCTGTCACGTTGTTCATCCTGCACGTCATTGTTGACAGTGTATTTTGATTCTTTGACTTATATGGCAATATACGACTTCAATTTATTGTAGATCTATGTAGCGTCAATTACTGCAGGATGGACTTCATTAAACAAAACAAAAAATTCAGGAGCATTTGGAATTGAAGACACCGTCGGTACAGCAGTTTTAATTAACGAGTTTTTATAGGAATTCATAAACTGTCTGTTTTCAGCGTGTGTCAAGCATAGACGGTAATTTTCACTCAAATATTTTACATATTTTGTTACTAGGTTTTCTTGTCGACCATTAATGACCTATTTTATACACCAGAAATCATTACAACAGAATAAAATATAAAAATATTACATTAAAGTAACTTGAAACATAACCACACCAGAATCACGAGTAAGCCAGTAGACCTACAATAAATATTACTTATTTTCGTTCTTACCTTTCCGAATGTTTCAAGAAAGTGAAGAAATGCAATTCAGGATTTTGTCTTTTATTATTACTGAAATTTACAGCAGAATAATAAGGTCCTTTCGAATATAGCGTGTTCTGATAAATACAACACTCCTATTTATTTACATACTTCCCGGAGTAGTTTCTGTAGTCTTACATAATGGCCGCTACGATCGCTAGTAAATGCGCGCGCATGCTCGGCTGGCAGAAAAACGGGCTGAGTTTCTGTACTGTATTAATACTTATACTGTGATACAGTGGTGTAATTGTTTGCAGCTGGGGCCTTCCAACAAAAATATTTTAGGCCCCTAACTACTTCTTAATGCACATAGAAACGTTCTTATTCTTATTATTGTGTTCCTAAATGTAGGTTATTTAAAAGTTAATAATTATGTACTGGTACTTTTTATCCTGCCAACCTCTGTATTTAAATTTTTTCTTTAACTCATAGCCATGATTTAAAACTCAACAAAATTAAATGACAGGTATTTAATTCGGGAAATTTTAAAACAGGAATGTCTCATAACTTTTACTACTGGTAGGCCCTACTGATATTATACCTATTTTCATATCAATTCATTCTGAAGAATTGCTTTTGTCTTCTTCCTCTTTAGAGGCAAATAATTCAATTACTGTGTGCAACTCAAGTTCCCTTGCCTTCTCAAATTCAGTACTCAACACAATGAGTGCACAAACTCTTTCTTGACTCATGGCACTTCTTAAATAGGTCTTAATTAATTTCAACTTTGAAAGGGATTTTTCGGCAGTAGATAACTTACAGTAACAGGAAAGAAATGAAATGCATAGGTCTAGTGAGCTTGATGCCAGATACGAATATGTATCAGATTTAAACTCACAATTCAAAATTCCCAAAAATTCTTCTCATTGTTTGAGCCTCTTCTAGCCCTCGGGCCCCCCATGTTGTGGGTAGCAGCTGTGTAAGAATATATCCAAATTTGCTCCAATTTTCTTCGTTGTAATAAAACTCTTTCAGTACACACAACTTTGCACTGTGAAGTTAGAAATGGTACTGAAGGCACATTTAAGGATCAATAGAAGAATATCTAAAGCGATAATGTGGTACGGTCTTTGATGTGACAACAGTGAAGAAACAAATGTCATTGGTAGCAAATTTGCACCAGTGCTGCTGCTTGAGGGTTGAAAGAAAATAAACAACTAGAATCGGGGATAATTACAGGAATAACAGTTGAATAAATTTCAGTGAGCAATTATTTTTAGTGAACTTACTTACATGTAAGGCGTCTAATAATAAATTCTTTAGAAAAATCTAACCTGAACATTCATGACCCCAATGAAATTGTAGCAATGCTCTGAAACAATATTTCACACTATGTTGGTAACTTGTAACTAAAATAAAGGCTAATCAGGGGCTGACAGTTTTATGGGGGCTAGGAAAGGGTAAATGACTACTGTGTGAAATAAGACTTGATTTCAAAATTCCACCATGTTAATTAAAAGTTAATAGACTCATTTTGCAAATTCAGTGGACTCTTTTCCTTCCTTTATTTCTTTCTTTCTTTCTTAAATACAGTGTTGTTAAAATAGAGCCATGTAGAGTTTAAATTCTTTTTTTTTTAATGCAGGAACTCCATTTTGTCAATATAAAACAATGTTAAAAACCAGATATATTTCGACCAACTTGTGGCCATCTTCAGTGAATAAACATTATAATCATAACCATGTCAAACCAACGTAATATGAAAATATGCAACTATGTTGTGGCTCTCGGTATGAATCATGTAATCGGTATCTAGAGATATTAAAAGAAATATAATTTTTTTAAAGTAAATAATTTATTCACTCTGATAGTGTCTTTTGTAGTTGTATGGAAAAATCTGCTAACATGGTGTGGTTTGCAGAATGCTTGCCTTCCACCCTGGTGGCCTGGGTTCAATTCCCAGTAGGGGCAGATTTTTTCATCTGACCCCCCTCCCAAGAGTGGATTTAGAAGAGGTGATGGTGAACAGCTTCTAATCACTAGTCTGTGCATCAAATATACCACCGTTCAATCCTAAATCCTTCTGCAGTATGTATAATGTGTAGGCATTTGATACTGTTGATAATGATTTGTCTGTCGGATGGGGATGTTAAGCCTGGTAGACACCTTGGTGTCTTTCAACAAGAGTAGACAATTGCCTCACCTCACAATCATTGCTAATACCCCACACTACACTACACAAACTTCTCTTCACACAACTCACTTCTAGTGTAAGAGAAGGCCCTAAGGCCTTAACTCTGCCAGATTAAATAAAGATTTATTATTATTATTATTCTTCACATCTTACAATTATTCTATCAGGCATGGTTCTACCTATAGGTCCATTTTTCATATGAACTACACTAGCAATGAATAAAGTTATATAGTTTTTTTTTTTTTTTTTTAAACTTTGCACTTTTGCTATGCTTGTTAGTAGTTTAAGTCAAGTTTGGCAACATAACATGGATCAAATTTGTGTTGTGACTTTGCTGCCTGTCCATTTCGCATCCCTTTAACATTATCCCCTCTACTACAGATGAAAGAGAAAACAAGGAGGGGTGATAGCTTCATTAATTTATATAGGGTTACAGTAATGTTGCGACTTCACACACTTTCTGGTGCTGTCTACAGTCTTGAAGTCTTCTACATAACTGGATGCATACCTGCTAGAGGGGGTTGTTTGCATTATAATTTAGAAGAAGATATTTACGAATTGAGAGAGAGAATACAGCTACTTGTCTCACTCCCACATTGGCTGAACACAATACAATAACATCTTGTCAGTAAACCCTTTCTGGTTGCAAATTTGGGAAGGGCAAACACAAAAATGCTTGTTTTCTATACCTTTCCACAACTTCTCAAATAAGCTAAAGCAGATGTTGAGTGTTCATTGCACTACTGAGTTCTGATCTTGGGTGTTCTTTAATTAGTGAAGTACTTTTTACACACAGTATAGCAGGTAGTGAAATGAATGAGGTAAGATATTTACAAACTACCTAAATTCGACGACCGAGTATTAGCCAAAGAAACAGACTGGCCTAGACCATAGCTTTCAATAAGTCTAAGTTCTAAAGATAAAAGTGGATCATGCAACAGGAATTTTAATAAAAACGTGTAGGGAAATACTGAAGTGGATCTTGGGGTGTCATACAATTAGTGCACTATTCTGTTTTTCATGCATTTTCTTCAGTGGAGAAGGTACATTGCACTAAGAGTGGTATGAAATCTTGAAACATCAATGTGATAGAAATAAGGAACACTATTGGTCAAAACATAATTTACATAGGAAATTGGTGACCTGTTCATAAGCATAATGTGCTCGTTGACAAAAACATATACATTTTGTCATGCATTGTTGATACTGTTAAATTTTGCAGAGCATTTGAATTGGTGTATTTTGCTAGATTGTGCATAACAAGACAGATAATTATGACAACACAGGTGTTTATAAATACCTCAATAATTATACCGCAAGCTTGACAATGTCATGAAATATCATTTAGATAATTCAAGTGTATTATTGTTTCTTGGGCTTCCAACTGGGTGAGTTGGAGGTTTGGTTCCAAGGTTTTGGCAGCTATCTTCACTGCCATCTTCTGGGAGAAGTGAGCTGGATTGGGAAATATCTGCTTCATATATAGGAAAAGACTATATTTTCGTTGATACTGCAATACGTTGTATGTAAAAAAAATTGCCATTTTAATTTCAGTGCTTTTGTGATCAAAATGATCAGACCTACCTTCTTGTAATTTTAATTTTGATCACAAAAGCACTAAAATTAAGATGGCAATTATTTTACATACGACATATTGCAGTATCAACGACGAATGCTAGAACGGGTGGCGGGCCACCCTCACCTGTTGGTCCCTCACCTGTACTCATGGGTTAAAAAAACATGTAACTGCTACATAATTACTACTAATACTGCTTACTACTAACTATATACATACTATGTAGGCCTACTATCTTTAATCACTCGATGCAATACCAGTAAAAGACCAAAGATTAACAAAGTCAAGAATTACATTAATGCATAACATAAATGATCAAAATTACCACCTAACTATGGAACAGATTTTCATTAGAATCTAATGCGCACCCAAATTCTGAATAGAAATGGACAAAACAGTTATACATTAGATTCACATAAATATGATAGTTTTTCATGCAAGTTCATCATTGTAATATGCAATTTTTTAAAAATCTTAAGTAGAATGTTAGTAGGCCTAATAGTTCAACAGGAAAGTTCTGTTTGTATACAATCAGTGCTTTAGTTGGGCCGGTATGCACCGGTACTGCGTACCGGTATAAAATTATTTTCCTTCTACCATACCGGGAAAAATATGTGCTCCGGTACGTCATACTGGCAGTACAGGAACGATATTGTCCTAAAATAATTATTAAATGTCTAATTCAATAAGAGAGTGTATTTGTTAATAATGACAAACACTATTAAATTCGCAGTAGATATGCGTTCTAATGTTCACCTTCGTGCGCATTTCTACAATAATTACTTTCTCCTTAGATTACATGTTGGCTATCCTGATAAGGTGCTCGGTTTTTTAAAACTCTTTTGTATGAGGCGATATGGAAAATTTTGAAGTAAGGTGAGTACCCCCGTAAAATATTTTCCAACTAAAGCACTGTATACAATGTAAGTTAGTTGTGTTTGCAAAAGTTCAACTCCACAATTTTTACAAAGAGAAAATATAATATAGCCTAGTATGTAATACAAAATATAAGGCAATAAGGGATAGCCTATTAATCTATCTGTGGACATAGTTCATAAATCATAATGTTACAGCATTAATCATTAAGTCCGTATTATTGTACGAAGATAAGCATATTGTTATTTTTATATTTTTTTCAGCATTTACCTATAGAAGGTGATTCCATCTAATGGGCAGTGATATTAACTGAACAATTATTTATAACAAAGAAGAATGGACTAGCAAGGGAAGCAACATTATCGAATCCTTTTGACCAAGTGGTACTGCATTTATCATCATTAATTAGAAGAGAGGGCCAGCAAAAGTATTAGTTCAGTTTAGGGCAAACAGTTAACCACTTATTTTCGGAATTTATTACTACTACAGAAATGTCTCTTGCTTTCTCTCTTATTATATTGCTATTAAACGTTGTAGTTTTGGTATGGGCCTTCCGATATTTTTCTTTTCTTTTTTCCTATTTATTTTAAGTGTTTCTGAAGATCTAATTCTCCAAAATTAAATCTGTAATAATTATATAAGCATTCATGAACCACAGATTATTCTCTCTGTAATAATCTCTATATATATAAAAGGCTTTGTCCTGACTGACTGACTGACAGGAATCAACGTAGAGCCTAAACTATAACAGGTAGAGACTTGGAATTTTGACAGTACCTTCATTTCATAATGTAGGTGCTCATTAAGAAAGGAATTTACAACATTTTGATTTTAAATGCCAAAAATTAAATGTTTTTGAGAATACTTAATCCCTTTTTACACAGAATTATAAAACCCAAATCACAGAACATATTGTTGCTAATGGTATCAGATGGCTTTGGAAAAAAAAAAAAAAAATGCAAGTTTGACAAATAAGAGAAGGTATCAATTTATAATTCATGTTATAAATAAATATTAAAGAATGTAATCCACGAAAATAATGCATTCACATAACTTTCTCTACCCTGGACATAGAGAAAACAATACGAGGTATGGTAATGTGGTATATTATTATATCGCAGGTTTTTGGAGAGAGAAGTATGAAAGTGATATTGCTTTCTGTTTAATTTCATCCCCAAAACAGTTTTATGATAACATGAGAGGGAGAAATAAAATTTTCCGCCTCGGTATTACAATTTTATGTTACAGGAATTTCTGTTTCTTCTTATTTAAACCCTTGCTGTGTACAAGCGATGCGATGCAGAATTCTACATCCTCTTATGAGCCATAAAAAACTATATCAAGCATTTTCTGAGGGAATAGTTTTTGTGTAATAAGTCTTTCTTCCTATTTCAGATTATAAATACCTATGTAAGGACCTAGAATTTAAAAATCGAAAGTCCTTCATAAGTTCATTTCCAATTACAAAATAAAAAACCCGGGCAACTAATTTAAAATTATTGTTGGATCGAAATAATGTGCAGTCATTTCACAAACTCACAACTGCTACCTCCCCTTGCCTCACTAGTGAAGAGTGGAGCGAAGAGTAGGACTATTGCTTTCCCATGAGGTCCTTATTTGCACACACATCATACCTATCCCAGTATGACAAACTTAATGTATACCAGCACTGTAAACACTTGCAAGAGAGTCGAGAGACTGGCCAATAAGTTAGCAAAGTGGTTACTTTTTCATATTTGTAGGGTAGATGTTTAAAATTTGTATAACATATTTGCAGGATTAACATATTTAAGGAGAAGTGTTTTTAACCCTTCAAGTTTTACAATACTGCTGGTATATTCAATGCATCGGAGAATTTTCCACCTGTTACTATATGACAATAAAGTCGAACTTTTGCAATGGAAAAGATGTCAACTGCATGATCACTTTTGCAACAACAGTACATAAAAACAATAGGCTACTTTAGAATAATGGTAACTGGTATTAGTTAAACCTATTTATCACATTAATGGCTCTCATTAATTTGTTATGTGCTTGCTTGAAAGATGTACAAGAATATAATATTATTATAATACAGAGTGTGGCAGTTAAAAATGTTATTTGATAATTCTTTTTGCCTTGTTAATATTTGAAAGAGCTCTGAGTATGGTCATTGCATTTAGCTTGGTCTTAGATTTGTTTAACCATCAAACATTGAGCTGTAAAACAGTGTGTTTTTGTATTCAATGTTACATATTAAGAAAGTCAATTGTGACTGTCCAGTGCACATTACAGTGGCATTTGGCAATAATCAACTATGTGGAATTGCAACAGTTGTGGAGACTGATACAATATTTTAGAAAAATATCATGTTCTTCAGAAAACAATGAAGATTCATGAAAAATTTGAACATTTTAGAATGGATTTGCAGAGAAGTCCACATCATTCAGTGCAACAACGTTCTGAGTTTCAGGCAGAAGTGAGAAAGTACTTTGCCCTCTCATAAGTCCAAGCCTATGAAATTATGTAATTATAATCATGTAAGAATCCTAATCAGATTTATCTGTAGGCGGCATCTAACTTGGAATAAATCACATGAAAATCTTACTGCATTTAGCCATAAGCATGCCTTTGTCAACTGGTACACTTTGTGCAACTTTTTTTGAACATTTCAAATTTTACCTTACTGTCAGTGTTAATGTTAATCTGGACATCTTGGAGCTTCTAAATTAAAATCTTCAAATTGAATTTTGCCTCACAATGTCTAATAATTAATTATCCTGTCATTATAGGGTTGCATGAAGTTTTCAATCTAGTGGCTACCCACTAAGTTTCTAAATTTGTGCAACACATGCTTTCCTTATGGGGAAGCAAAATCTTTCAAACGGTGATTTTGTGCATGCTATCTTACATTGAAATAACTTAGCACAAAGTAATCCCTTGAAGCACATAGTATACCCATGTGATGGTTCCTTTAAAACCATGATGATATAATGGAGTATTAAAGGTATTGATAATTCTTTCACACTGGCCATGTGTAGGCTAAGGTGGAAAGGTGAAGTCAGATTGAAAAATTCAATGCCATAGCCAGGATTTGAAGATCCTTGAAGGTGGAAAGGTGAAGTCAGACTGAAAACTTCAATGCCATAGCCTGGATTTGAACAAGGATCTTCAAGTCCTGGCTATGGCATTGAATTTTTCAGTCTGATTTCACCTTTCCACCTTAGCCTATACACGGCCAGTGTGAAAGAATTATTATTCCACTGTGGCTTACTAAATGGTTTACTATGAACCCCGGACCTTAAATCACTTACGAGATAGTAAGTTGCCACTTGATTGCTATCTCATATTGAGAACACCTGATGGTATACCAGGATATGTGAGTTAGTTGTAGAATTTAATGTTGTACCAGCATGTTGCCATGGTAGCTCAATTGGTAAGAGCAGTAGCGCGGAGAACCGAAGATCCTGGTTCAAATCCTAGCTATGGCAATGAATTTTTCAGAATTACTTTACCTTTCCATTAAAGATATTGTTTCCATATATAATGAAAATAAATATGGCTAAGTGTTACAAAATTATAGGCCTACTCAATTTCAATTCCTCTTTCTGACATAAAGACTAATGTATATCAAGTAATGAGAAACATTGCTGGTTTCTTGTAATCATTGGCAGTGCTAGGATCTCAAGAAGGGGATGCTGACAGGAAGCTTAGAGTAAAGGTGGTGAAAAGCCAGATGAAATTTTCAGTGATTGGTTGAGGAGGGGTAAAAGTGGTTCATCCAGAAACAGACTATAGTGATCATGTATAAAAACAAGTACTCATTAGAAATTGAATATATTTTAAACAAAAATGAAATTCTTGAAAGAGAAGCTGAAATCAGGCAATTGATTTTAATCCACTTTAATGGGAAACACTATGAATTGAGACAATTTGGATAACATGACATTTTAACACACTCACTACTTTATTATAATTACACTTACTATTCTCTATCCCATTTAAGAACGATCCTGTTCAAAACAAAGAGGCGTGGCTATCATAGCCCGCACGTGAGAACGCACGTGTTCACCGTGTTTATGTTAGTTTGTTTATTCTCAGTTCAACTGACCCGCAGGGTCATCGTGAACAATGAATCCTTTGTTTTGTTTGCTGATTGATATACTATAATGATGACGATGCCAGTGAGAGTTTGTTATTTCACGTGTAAATGTTGATATTATTGTTGCATGAACTTACGAACACTCGTTAGCCACACCCTGCTAATGGCGCATGCTAATGACATTAACCAATCACATTTTGTCACATGATGCGAATTTTCCGCGAACTCTCTGTGAGTTCTCCCCTTTGTTTTGACTAGGATCAAACTAGAATGGGATCAATTTTAGTAACATGTTTTCAAGGGTTCTTCCCCTCATTCTCAGCTATGTTCAACTCCAACTGTTACAAGTTATTACCGTATTATTTTGTTGTATAAGATGAATCTTTTTACCCTTAGAATGGTATGCATGATATATACAACAAAGGTATAGATTTATCATGCTTCCCCCTCCCCCCCAGTCGTACATCCTCTCTTTTGACTTTCAAGATCTTTGTAGTATATTTTCCTTTTGATACTCCAAGATCTTGGTTGAGCTAGATATGCAATAGCTTCTCATGCAATACAGGTAGTCAGTAGCCGAATCCTCCTGTGACCTCATCCGAATAATCAGTTATTGAGTTGATTTTACGAGAATAGTCACCTTGCTAAATACTGACATTTGACTTGCCGTCAAAGGGAGAGAAGTAAAGAACTATATAATACGTACACTGTGTGTTTTCCGTTACCACAAGTTATAAATTGCAGGTTGTGAGTTTTGTTTCTCCTGAAAAAAGTTGTTAATTTTTGGGGTGTGTCTTATACAAAGAAAGGCTTATACACCAGAAAATTCGGTACTAGTAAGTGAATAGCAAGTGTAGGCTACTCAAATAATATGTATTAATCAATTCATGATTGATTTAAGTCTTCATTTCTGATGACTCCTCTGTTCGTTTCCATATTTACTTTTCAATTCTTAACTATCAGTCAATAAAACACTTTGAAGATATATAAAAAATACATTTTCATTTATAAAAGTATATAAATTTTTCATATACGAGTTCCAAAAATTCGTAAGTAGCGCACGGCAAGTAGTAGATGAGAATATGCCACAATGTGACACTTTATACATCTCTTGTGAGTCAATGTGCCAGAAATGCCAAATGGCTTCATTCTGAGTGAAATGTTTTGTATTTGTGAGTGTTTTTATGTTGTTGCATGCTGCTCATATTGGGATTTTCACAATGATGGACATGAGGGAGCATTGTGTCTCAGTAAAGTTTTGTTACAGGGGCAGAAACCCATAAGATGTTAAAGCAAGCATTTGGAGACAATGTTCCAGGCCAGACTCAAACCTATGAGTGGTTTAAAAATGGCCAAACATTGGTTGATGAAGATGATCGTTCTGGACAGCATTTAACTGGCAATACAACCGAAAATGTAGTTGCTGTTGGGGCTGTGATCTTGCAAGTTCACAGGCAAACAATTGGAAGACATCTGCAATATTGTTGGGCTATCGTATGGCACACATGGGTGTCCGCAGAAATTTGTCAAGAGGGGCAAATGAATAAATTTTTGTCACCACCACTATCACTAAGCTACTAATACTAAAACCACTTTTTTATTATTATTATTATTATTATTATTGTCGTTGTTGTTATTGTTATTATTATTGTTTTTGTTCCTGTTGTTGTTGTCATTATTATTGCTGTTATTATATTATTATAATTATTATCATCATAATTATTATTATCATCGTCATCACCCACCACATTCTTCATTTAATGACTATGACTATGACTTTTTCTACCTCTTAAGTTTCACAGGTACTTTTCATATAAAATGCAATACTTCCATTCTCTTACCTTCACTGCAATAAAATGTTTGGCTAAAAATGATTTCAAGTTTAGTGGAAGTAATTATTCCTACATGCTCATAGACCTATCAGAGGTAGTAGGCTGTTACAACTCGTATTTGTCCAAACAACGCTAACTACAGTATGTGGAAACTTAAGCCTCTTTTCACATTAGTTGCTTATAGAGATTTATGTGCAGCCCTAAACAAAAATTCCAGAGCCACACGCTAGAGGATTTTGTCCGGTGAATTCAACATGAGAAGAACTATGGGAAATTGGCTATGGAGTGCTAGCAGGAGCTGAATCGCCTGTAGATCTGCAGGGATCTTCAGAATCAACTTCATGATGACCTAGACTTGCTTTCCAAGGTTTTCACAGGTTTTCCTGAGTTTGAAACAAAACTTTACGCAAATGCATAGAGTCACTCACAAGTAATTGTGAAATTGTAATGTAAGCAAAACGCAACATTGGAAAAATGCTCGCAAATAATAAATGTGTGAACTCAGAATGAAGCCGTTCGGCACAATGATCACAAGAAATGTATAAAGTGGCATCTAGCTGCATTAAAAATGGATTGATTCATCCAAATAAAACAATATTGTTGCCAAAATAGTCTGGAACAAGAATTATGTTTACCTTCCCCATTATTATGCAAAATTCATGTTATTAGGTGAAATTCGCTAGTCTTATTTTGCAATTCAGAAGTGTTGTTATTAGGGTTATAGACAGCAGTGAAATGAAATTCCACACATACTTCTCAAACTGAGAACAATTTGTGTTTTTGCGACACACAAATTTCACGAATCTCTACTTATAGGTATACTTAATTTTTGTCAATAAAACCGTTTTGCTATCCAATCTGGTATTGATTTTATGCCCTACCAGAATTTGAAAAAATATCCTTGTAAATAATGCAACTTATGATTAAAAGATTCTATCTTTGCTCATCAGGCTAGACAACGATAAACTCAAAACTACATGGTCTTCATCACCTCAATATTACCAAAAGAAAGGGGGAATAGCTGCACAAGATGTGGAGGAAGAAGATGAAGAAGAAGTACCCGTTCGAACATTGATGAAATCTTCTGCACCAGCACATTACTGATACCGGTAATCAGAGAAAATCTTATTTCCACGTTAATCTGAAAATTAAATCCTGTTCATAATTAATTCATTTTATTTTCAATATTTTACAATATATCAGTACATCAGTAAATTAATATTTATGTTAATAAATAAGTTTACAATTTTTCATTTTTATTCTATTCTAAATGCATCCTTTTGCTTGAAAATTATACAACACCACTATATAATTGGACACCATACAAATTACTGTATAATATTTAAGCATACATACACATGCATGCAACTAGTGATGGACAGAATGGAATAATTTTAAGAATCAAATAATCTGTTCTCGAGTAATGTGAAGAATTGAATGATTATTTGAATAAATAAGTTCTTGGATGGATGGAATCTAAGAACTTCTCACAATGTAAGATGTAAGAACTCACTAACAGAGAAATCCTAAAACTGACCGAGAAATCAAATTGTTATTTGAAAGTACAGCTCAGCAAATTTATCATAATACTGGGTATTTATGAAGTCACTTACCATTTCTGTTTTAACACTACAAATTTTTATTTTTTTGCTGAAAATCTAAAGCAATTTACACAATAGAAGAAAGAATAGCTGTTGTTTCCTACCAACTGCATGGAATGACGTATGATGAAGCGCGGGACAATTACACATGCAAATTTCACAAACCAGCTCCTACCAGTCACGTTATTAAGAACATGGTGAACAAGTTCAAGTGAACTGGTAGTGTTACTGATGAACAGTGAACTGGGAGACCCGCTGTAGCAGATGAAACTGTGAAAAGGAATCACAAAGCGATTACACGCAGCCCCTCAGCATCAACCAGAAGACTAAGCAGGGAACTTTGTATAGCACACACCACTGTGTGGAAAACACTGCGATTCAAATTGCATAAACATGCCTACCACATTCAAATTGTTCATAATCTTGAAGATGAAGACTATGCTGCCAGACATGCTATGTGCTGTGACTTACTGGATGCTGTTAGAAATGAAAATTTAATGCAGCATGTTCTGTTCAGCGACGAGACAACATTCCACACCTGTGGACATGTGAACAGACATGAACTGCCAAATGTGTTACAGGAATGGGAAAGGGACTTGCCAAAGATAAATGTGTGGATGGGAATCAAAAAATCAAAAGTTTATGGACCCTACATGTTTGCTGAGCGAACAGTAACTGGTATCACCTACCTTGACTTATTGCAACAGTTTTTGGAGCCACAGTTAATACAAGATGGCATTTTGGATTCTGTAGTCTACCAACAAGATGGAGCGCCTCTCCATTTTGCCAGAATTTTCTGGGACTACCTGAATGACACTTTTCCTGGGAGATGGATTGGCTGTGCATCTCCAAGACTTTGGGTTCCCCGTTCGCCTAATTTGATCCCAATGAACTTTTTTTCCAGGGACTTTATCAAGTCCAAGGTGTATCAGGTGAAAATCACTGGTCTTGAACAATTTAAAAACCGCATTTATGCTGCTGCAGAACAGATAACGCCAGTTATGTTAGCAAGGGTGTTTTGGGCTACAGAGAAACGATGGGGCTTGTGCTTAGATTTGCAGAGTCATCACGTTGAAATGTATTGAATTTGTGTTCAAAATGTCTGAATGTATGTTCATGTTGTTTATAGTCTATAAAAACGTGTTGAAGTGGAAAATGGTAAGTGACTTTATAAACACCCAGTACAAGATCTACTGCTTTCCTTCCCATGATAGGTGTGTCTTCACCACACTGAACACCACAAACCAATAGGAGTTAGTTTCACATGGCATTGTCAGATATTGCATTATTTGCATTCTACTATAAGCATTGACAGGGTAAAGGTCCATAAGATAAGCACTCTGGTTCATCTTATTTGTGTTAAGAATTGGCAGTCTGGCAACAGTGAACTGCTGGTGTGCACATGCCTTCTTGCCTGCAAAATTTATAGAGTGTTGAAAGACGAAGTTAATCGAAGTAATATGACTGGGTAGGCAGTCTGGTGTTCTTGAAAACTTGTTCTCAGTTCTTGAGAACTTGTTCTCAGTTCTTGAGAACTCGTTCTCACCTCTCAAGCAATAAATAATTTGAATAAAGTATTTGAATACTTTTATATGAATGAACTTATCTTGAGAACTTTCAAGAAGCTAATAATTTTTATTTTTTTATTTGAGAACTCTAATCACAACATTCAAATGGTTAAAGGGCACTTTCTGAATCCTCATAATTACATTAAACTTCTGCAGTCAAGCTTTGTCTTCATTTTCCTCTCACATCAGCTTTGCATTTTACTTACTTTTCTGATTTTTCCATTAATTTATACAACAAAAAGTACACAACAACTGATGGGCATAATCATAGGGATAATCTGTAGGGCCATTATTGGAATGTGAGTGCTTAGGGTGACCAAATGTCCTGCTTTTGCAAGATATTCCTCTTTTTGAACATTTTATCATGAGGCCCGTGAATGGCTTGGAAGTCTCATAAATATCCTTCTTTAGATCCCACAAAATGTAATTTTATCAAAAATTTACCATTTTACACTTCTTATAAAGATTTTTTATAAGTAATAACTTTTCTGATTGAAAGGGAATTTAAACTAATGTTTATAAAAACCAGTTATATCTCATTAGCTCTTTACAAGATCAGTAATCATATAAAACTGTGTGCTTCAATGTCATAAAAGTAAATAATATTAGATAGAAATAGGATATGAGAATTAATAGTAATACAGTTTTAAGTGCAACGTATTTTTTTATTAATTAAATGCAGATGATTTCTTTTGTTAGTTTCATCCAATAAAGACAGTATTAGCGTTAAGTCTATAGTGTCATGGTTTATGCTTCATTATTACCAATTTACATAATATTACCAGATTTTCAAGTACCAGCTGAATGACAATTGAGTCCTACTTTTTGTGCCAAGATGCAATAAGAATTTGAGCATATGCCAAGTATTTTTGATGCAAAGGATGTTTGCATGTATTTTTAAAATATTGCCACCTCTCTCACCTATATGCGAGAGCCAATAACTCATTTTGACCCATTTACTGACTTAACCATCCTTTTCCTCTGGATTAGATGTACCAAGAATATGCGGTGGTCTGGAAGCAAGTCGTCAGCCTGTAAAGGCTCATGTACATAACCCCTCAATTCAAATGCATGGATTTCTGAGTTAAGCCTACATCTTTTAAGAAAGTTTTCATTCACACGCATTAATTCTTCTTGTGAAATTAATGCAGTTTCTCTTCTTATGTTATAAATTTATATACAGATTATGCACATTATTTCTATGAGGTGCAGGAACACCAGGAAATTTCCTTAAAAAACACAGCTTCACTCTTCTGCAAGATTTTGTTTTCACATATGAATCATACATAAAAATTATTTTCTAAAGTGTACCTATGTTGTGGCATTATAACAATACAAACATACTTAAAAAGACTTAAAACAGGTCTTGTAACACTGCGTTTCACGAATGGTAACATTTGTAAGCCACAACTGGCTCTCACAATGTGACTTTACCCCGGAAACTGAAGGTTAGATTACTGCTTATCAGCACACTTTTGTGCCGCAGCAGCTGGTGCACTTCAGCGTCATATCACAAAAATAATGTCTCTGTATAATTATATAGGCCTAGGTCTAACCTCAAAATTGCCAAGACAACAGGTAAGATATTATCTAAGAGGGCTAAAAGTAAACAACCAGCAGCAAGATTGGAAATCCATTGTCTCATTTTCTTTATTTAATGCTATCTATTTTTTTATACTAAATATTTTTTTTATAAATTTATTTTATTGAAATTCCTAGAACAGATATTTATGAGATATCTGCAAATTTTTTGGATCTATATAAAAAATGTTATTTGATTATTTCATCATTACTTTAACGTGGATTTTTAAAGAAATATAACTTCTAAGTTTTAAAAAAAACACTGAAGTACAGCAAATAAGTATTTTACAATAGGAATGCACAGAACTGTTAATCTATATCTTGGGAATGTAACTAAGAATTTAAATGTTGAAAAAAAAATTGACATTTTGCAATAAGAAGTTGGATTTAAAAATATTGCTTAAATACTATTGACACATTGACACAATACGCTATTTGACACATTAATACACACAGGCAGTCAAACCAAACCCCCATCACCTACCCCCACCTCCACTACACCCCCACCATAACAGACACCCTCACAAACACCTGCTCCAGAGACCTCAGTTGACACTCTGCTGATGATGCAGGAACACCACCTGCGAAACGGCCGTCCAGAAGTTTACTAAGGTAAATAAAGTGCGTTGAAGAAAGTGTTTTTATTCAAATATTAAATACTTACTTACATACTGAATGACAATAGACAATTCCTGAGTAAGCTAAAGGAATATTATATATAGCTTACATAATATTACAGTATAAATTTAAAAAATAGTTAATTACTAAGTCTGAAACTTCAAACCTGAGGAATTATTTCTTTACTTGATATATGTTTAGTGTCGGTCATATGGCATCGAGAAAACACCAAGTGATAATTATATTACTAGCTATATTACTTGCATTACTTGTGTGCTTATTGCATAGTAATTTGCAGGAATGCTCACATGTAGCTAACTTACCTTCCCAGTAGCTTCCTAGCTATTAATGCTCTACCGATAATTAAGTTAAAAGGCTATCTTTAACGTTTAATATATATTATCTATATAATAGGAGGAAGTGTTAGTCTGTTTGTTTGTGTGCGAAGCCTAGTCATATCTATGGCATGCAGAGATCTGACATTTTTAACATAGGTAGGGAGTCCGAATGTAACTTGAAGCTGGGATTTTAATATTTGCTTTCATTCACAAGTTATGAGTAAGAAACTGGTGGAAAATGTGATTTTTTAGCAACAGAACACATCATATTGTTGAGTGCTTTAAGTTTGTTAGCCAACTCTGCTTGATTCATTTGTTTATAAGCAGGGTCCAGAATTTGATGACCTAAAAACACTTTTAAAATGAGCTATAAAATGACTGCAAAAATACAAAAAATGACCCAAAGCTAAAAATAAAGACCCAAAAATTTGTATGGAAATGCTAGTTTATTCATCACACTTGTGTCTATTCTTGATTTATGGTGTTGTTCAATTATGGGCTTGTAATTATTTAATTTGTACTTACAGTTAAATGCAACAGTCTTTCTGTATCCAAATTATAATTATAGATTTATAATAATAATAATAATAATAATAATATAATAATTATAGATTTATTTATTTATGCTTATTTAGAGTTCTTATAATATTCAATGCAAGTAAATGCACAAAAACTCTATATAATGCGAGAAACGACACAAAATGACAAAATAATGACTTTGTATTTTTAAAAATTGCCAAAAAATATGAAATGTGAAAAAAACCGTAAAATGGTCAGAAAATGACCAAATAATATTAGATTTTAAAAAACCTAGAAAAAAATGGGAAAAAATTACCATACGAGTAAAACATACCATTTTTGTAATCAAGAAGTTATGTTCAGAATATCTGCATAAGTGAGCAACGTCCATGATGTACCAGTTAAAAGATGACATGTTATCAAAATCCAGGCCCTATTTATAACACTCTCTATACCATTCAAAGAAGTGTTTGTGTTTGTGCCTTTCGCAGCCAAATCCACTGCAAGGATAGATTTGAAAACATTTTTAACATAGGTAAACAGAAGGGGGATCATGTACGTAGGCCTAAATAGGAAAACTTTGATTGATTTAGACGAAACCTACTATGTGGAGCTTTTTTTGAGCCAGGGAACTCAGATCTGAGGTCTTTTTCCGGGTAGTGCACTTTATTCATGAAAGGCTCTCAAAGCCTGATATTTACCTTTTTAATTAGTTATGAATGATTTGCATGTAAAGGTAAGGTTCAGGAATCGAAGATTTGTTTTAATTGTTATAATTTACTATTTCTAACAATATAATAAAAAATATTATATCATTTATGTAAAAACATTGGCAGTGTTAATAAATATGTTTTAATTATTTTCTTTTATACAATTGAGTTAAAAAGTATCTACTTGTTGAATTAATAAACGCAGGCGAAGACACGAGCACCTATTAGTAATATATATATATTGGTAATATTTACTCTTGATGCTTACCGAATGCCATGCAACCAAACTAGTAGGGCCTACCTCATTCTAGCATATTTAGATTTATTCAGAGGCTTGGGAAGACTTAAATAGTAGTTCTATGTTTATTCGAATATATAATATTATTTTTGCTTTTATTGTCAGTGTATAGGACTGTGAATTCTCTTTCCGTATAGTTCTTGTCAAAACTTTAAACAATGGGATAGAATTTCAACACTGTGTGAAACCTGGATGATAGTGAATGAATGCATCACTAAAAGTGGCATTTCTTCATATCTTGTCTCACAAACTGTGGTTCTACATCTATTGGAGGGAGGCTAACAATCACCCTTGATTCTAGTCTGACTTTCCTGCCATATTTCTCAAAAACTGAAATAACCTATCAAAGTCTGAAGGTTAGGTGATCTATTGTTTTATTCCACTTGATGCAGTATTTAAATAGCTACCGTACATTAAGAGGTTCTCTAAATGGATTTTTAGACAACTTAAATTACAAATAGGACTTCTAACACAAGACACACTAAGTAAAAGTAGCACATTAGTGCACCAACTTTGGTTTCAATGACATGGAATGTACTCCTTCAGTTAAGAATATTTTGTATATGATTATTAAATAGACTCTGATAAAAATTGAAAATGTTAAAATTCATTACTTACTTACTCAATGGCAATAAACAATTCCTAAGCAAGCTAAAGGAATATTATCTATTTTGTGGAACCTGGAGATTCATTCCCGCACTTACATGAACCTGCCATTCAATCCTATTCTGTGCTATCTCCAATCAACCCTTGCAAATCCTACTTCTCTTAAATCTATTTATATTCTAATATTGTCCTCCCACCTAAGTCTAGGTCGTCCAAGTGGTCTTTTCCCTTTGGGTCTCCCAGTCAATATTTTCTAGATGTGTCTTTACTTCCCCATGCATGCAACATGTCCAGCCCACTTCGTCCTCCATGATTTAATTACCCTTACTTTATTCAATGAAGACTATGGGTTATGAAGCTCATCGCTACACATATTAGTAATTTCTCATAATGGTCCCAAATTGTCCTACTTGGTGGTTGAAAAGAGTTGTCAACTCCAGTCCTTATGTTGGCAGCCATGCACCAAAAATGTGCATGTGCATGTGCATGTGCATGAGCATGTGTGTATGCGGCAGTAGATGGCAGGGTAGCTCAAGGATCCAACAGAGCTCCATTATATAAATGTAATATTTATTATTAGTTCACAAAAATTAATTAGAAATTTAGTGTATGATACGCATGGTAAAATGATTTTAGTTTGCTCTTAGGATTGCTACACTAGCACACATGCCTACTTTCAAAATAAAATCTCTCTTCTACCACTTGTTTTATAATTAACTATTATATACCAGGTCCACCACCGTCTCAAGAATTACACTGCCTGTCCTATGCTTAATTTTAACACGGAGTTCAGAGTATTGTTAAATTGCCTAATTTCTCCATAGAGGTGACACAGTTCACACCCAGATAGCATGAAATTCCAGCATATTTCAGTTTCCGAGTTTATACTTCAGAGGGCAACACAGAGCATACGGTAATGTAAAGGGTATTGCAGCTGGGTGTGGTAGGTGCTGCCATCTGTAATGTCGCCGCGTACACAAAATTAGCCGCATAGGACAGGCAGTGTATACACGAGTAATACAGTCTAGAAGGCAGTGACCAGGTCGCTTGAATTTTAAACCTATATTACTGGCAACAACACCAGCCTTTCTTTATTATCTTGCCACAAAGTTTATGCATTCATCACAGATGAAGAGGGTAAACATAGCAGAATATTTTAAATAATATATACAATTCGCAAGCAACAGTATAAATTGACAAAGAAAAGGTTTATCCCCAAGAATCCTGTTTCTTTTTAGCATCAGTGTTTTGTTATATTGTTTGGATTTACAGCAGTGAACTGTGTAGAGAGAGTTTGTGAAAACATTTTCTATATGCCCCTCAGCAAATGTAAACAGGTTGATTCTACAATTATTACAATTTGACTAGAAATATAATTAATTACATGATTTATTATATTATTTGGATATACAATAGTTGACTTTGTAGGAAAAATTTGTGAAGCAGGAAATAAAAGTTGGTAACTGTGGAGTGTTATAATTTATAGCATTCAGTGGCATAATTTTCTCCTTTTAATTAATATCATCTACCATTTAAGTGCTTCTCTTACCTTTGATTGCCTAAAAATATAATTAGAATATCACCTTTCATTTTAATTATCGTCCTACTTACCAATATATCATATTTAAGTTATGGAAACCTTCATAATACCATACCTATTCCACTTAATAAAACTTCTTTGTGTTTTTTATTCCAGTCAATGCTATGCCGCTGTTATGTTGTAATCATTGTAATCACAGTCTTCTTGTATTTGCATAATCTCTACATTCACTCCCCATGTTGTTCTATACATACGTCACACTATTTCCATTTACACTGTAGCAACTGAAGAAAATATGTCTGCCATATAATCAGCATCTTCTATCACATATTTTAAATGCTCACTTTACAATCTGAAAAAAATGTTTAGTGTTTCACTTTTACAAAATAAAAAGATGCAGATCTTCCAGCACGTTTTGGTTTCTTTTTTGGCCTCGATAATTTTGTGCGTTCCCTTCTTGCTCTTCTTCTTACTGGAGGTAAGAAATCTCCACATTTTGGCATGTTTTTAGGGATTGGTGGATATTCTTTCATGTCTCCTATCTGAATAACTGTAGCCATACCTGCTGCATGATGATAAACAAAATGGCAATGAAAAAACCAGAATCCTAAAACAAATAAGAAACATTCCATATTTTAAATAATACCTGTATTGGTATGTAAAAATTAAATAATTAATAGGGATTGTGATCTTTCTCATAGTACCATATCAGTAAGTACACCTCTGAAAATCTTGAATATAAGTAATTGCTATCATTCTATTATAATGTAATATGAAAGTCATCCCCATATAGGCAAAGAAGGCCCTTGGGGTTCTAGGAGGTCAAAACTCCCAGATTTTCAGATATTCAGCACGTAATTGTGGTAAGGTTGTCAGCCTTTGACCACCTTTACCCCAGGATTGCTCTTAGTAGACCTACTCATTTCTGTTGAAGGCTGAGTTGACCTAAAGTGCCACAAGAAAGGTTTGGTCAATTGAAAAATCGTAACAACCTCAACAGTGTTCAAACCTGCGACCTTCTGGTTTGTAGAGCAGTGCATCAACCAACTACATCATAATGTACACCACAGTCAGTAGTCAAATATAATAATATATCTTTAGATTGAATACTTACTTCTCCATGCTTGGAGTGGTGAGGAGTTACAGTAACTGAAGATTTCATTTAGGGGACTTATTTTCATATAAAGAACAGAGTTACAGGCAGTAAGTAGTGATGGGCTGAATCGAATGATTTTAAGAATCTAGGATTCTGTTCTCAAGTAATATAAAGAATCAAGTGATCATTTAAATGAAAAAGTTCTTGGATGAATGCAATGATCCGAGAAGTCATTATACAAGATATGAGAACTCCAGTCAGTATCCGAGAACTTCTAAGAACTGATTTCGAGTCATATCTCATATCATCATTGGAATGTTCAGGTGGCAATTTTTTTTCATGTCACAAGATCGCTATTGGTTCCACAATGGGTGTGGCTCACCCATACAGTGAACCACACACCAGTAGGAGTTTATTTCACACACTGCTGTCAGGTATTGCGTTTACAGCATTCCACTACAAACATTCATACAGTAAAGATCCATAAAATAATAACGCTATCTCATCTGCGGTGCGATGGTCTCTTAAAAATAGTCCTGGCAACACTGAACTGCCATTTGCACAAAGAGCTGTGCATTCATTATATGTCTTTCTTGCCTGAAAAATTTATACTGCATTAATGAAGTTAACCAAAATTATACGACTGACGTTCGTAATAACTCAAGAACTTCTCACTTCACGCTTCTCGTAGCATTAAACCATTTGAGTGATCATTCAAATACTTTTTATATGATTCTTGATATATCAAGAACTTTCAAGAATTGAATAATTCCAGTTTTTTCACTCAAGGACTCCTATCACTAATAGTAAGCCCTTTGCCACAATAACACTAAACTATTACTGAAATGTGAAAGGGCCTTATTATATAGTGTAGGCTGCTATGATCTCTAAATTATTCTGAAAAATTTGTTAAATATCATGCACATGTCATAATGCACACAATTAACCTAAAGGAAATATCAAATATAAACAACTAGCTTAAAAGGCCCGGCTTCACTCGGGTTTTGTATGTACACCATTGAATTCTATCAATAGCTTCTCTAATCTGTCAAAGTCCCATATCATTTATTTCCAAAGCTACCTGTGAACATTGCCAACAATACACTGTTGTTATGGGAACTGTAGGCCTATATGGAATGTGATTTGGATTTGATAATTCTGTGTAAAAAGGTATTGAATATCCTCAAAAACTTTTGATTTATGGCATTAAAAATCAAAATTTTTCAAAATCCTTTCTTAGTGAGCACTTACATTATGAAACGAAGGTACTGTCAAAATTCCAAGTGTCTGCCTATTATAGTTTAGGCTCTATGTTGATTCTCTGTCAGTCAGTCAGTCAGGACAAAGCCTCTTATATATATAGAGATTACAATATCATATTACTACATAGAAATACAGATTCCGTAGTACCCGTAAAATTTTTCATGTCAAAAACTGCAGTTTAATATAATAATCCATATAGAGTGTAGCTCTATAATATAGACTCTACAAAATTTCCACATGCTAGGAAAGTCTAGGAAACTCCTATGATTAGACTGAATTATGGAACATTGCCTGTTAAAATAATGGTTTTGATTTTCTGCACAGGAAAACACCCTTCAAAAATGCAGCTCTACAAATGGATCATAGATAATAGCCATAAGACTTTTCAAATGAAACTGAAAGCAGTTAGAGAGATGCCTAGACCTTTAGTGGATGGAGAAATGGCTGCATGTAGGCTACATAGCCTATGAATCTCATCTCATAATTCAAGAATGGATGAATCCCATAAAACTTAATACCGGTATGTATGGTATAGGTCACTTTAACATAAGCAGAGGTACAGTAAAACCTTTTTAAGTAAAATCAATACTTCTCTTGACATCAGAATCAGGAACTTAAACAAATAAAATGTTTGTTGCCAATGTGCAGTGTCTCTTCAGTACAAGAAGGGGTAAAAATTGAATTTCTTTTAAAGTGCTCTCTATGGCTTAGAAGCCATTGTGGTTTGAAAATGTTGAAATTGTAGTCTATTGGTACATAAAGGTGTGCAATGCATTGAGTTTTTATAGTTTCCTAGTTCACCCCATGGCCATAGTGCTACCATAAAATTAGGTCAATTGAAAAATCTCACCCCCCGGGGATTGCTGCCTTGTCGTGGCGGAGGGGCTCAGTACCCAATGAACCAGACGACTTTGCATATGAGCGTAAGCTACAGGCTAGTAAGAGGTGAGGGGGAGCGAAAAGCAATCCACAACGGGCCGATGGGACTCGAAGTCGAAGTGAAGACAGCCCATCTAGGGTTCCTAGTACCCAAAATATATTAGGAGGGTGGACAAAACTCTTTAGCCTAGGAAGGCAGCTTGTCTAGGGAAAGGATATCCCAAAATCAAACCCATCTCAGACCGGCCTAGCAAGCCATCTGAGATGTAATCTTAAAGCTCAGAGAAACACACAGATGACAGACAGATCGAACTTACTTATGACGACTAGGCAACGAAATAGACTAAAACAAATACGAAAAAATACTACTATGAGATTCTCAACATGGAATATAACATCCTGGAATACAAGAGATCAAGAAATATTAATGCAGTTAGAAGAAAAGAAAATAGACATATGCTGTATATCAGAAACTAAAAAGAAGGGAAAAGGTGCCACAAGAATCGGGAATTACATTTTCATGTACAGTGGGAAAAACAAAAATACGAGAGCGAAAGCTGGAGTGGGAATTTTACTCAATAGGAAATATGAACAAAATATAGTGGATATAGAGTACACCAATGAAAATATGATGGCAGTAAAATTTAAATTTAAAGAAAGTCTCCTCTATATATTCAGTGTGTATGCTCCTGATATAAGCAAACCAAAGATAGAACGCACAAAGTTTTATGAAGATCTACAAGACCAATTAGATAAAATATCTGACAATGATCGAATACTCATAATGGGCGATCTTAACGCAAGAATAGGTAATAAGATTGTTAATGGGGTCAGTCAACGTTTTAATAAAGAGAGAACCAACGATAATGGAGATATGTTAATGGATTTCTGTTGCCAAAATAGCTTAAGGATTAATAATACATTCTTTAACCATGACCTAAAATACAAATATACCTTCAGAGGATCCCGAGGCATTGAATCGGTAATAGATTATACAATAACTAATAGAATGTTTAAACCTACAGAAATACTAGACGTGAGAACTCTGAATTCAGCGAACATAGGTACAGATCACATGTTACTGCTTGGTAAATTAAGACTGGAACTTCATACACCTAAAAGACATAAACCAGAATACATGGATAAATTTAATATAGAATCAATGGATCACGAATCAACTAGAGATTTATATGCAAGACGTATACAACAAAAAATTGAAGAAAACAATATAGACATTAATGATGATGAGGAAACAGCATGGAATAAAGTAAAAAATAATATTCTAAAGGCAGCCGAAGAGACATTAGGGAAGAGGAAGGTACGAGTTGGACTGAACTCCAAAAGGTATAAAACACCATGCTTTACAGAAGAAGTCAAACAATTAGCCCAACAAAAGAAGCAGGCTTATATTAAGTTTAGAAGCACACAAAAAGCAGAAGACAGAGAGACATATAAGAAAATAAGAAATGAAACCAATATAAGAATAAGATTAATAAAAGAATCCCATTGGGAGGCGTTCACAAAGGGAATGGAATATGATTTATTTGGGGCACAAAAAAGAGTTTGGCAAATGTTAAGAAATAGAAGAGCCGAAATAAACGAAACAATAAAAATTAGCAATATCAATGAAGTAACATGGAAACCGCATTTTGAACATCTCTATTCTGATGATATTACAGTTGACAATGATAACCAGGAAGCACAAATTGCAGAAGAAATAAAAGATCAAAAGGATGCAGATTCACAAATAACAGAAGAGGAAGTCCAAATAGCTGTAAAGGAACTAAAAGGACGGAAGGCACCAGGAATAGATGAAATAAAGAATGAATTCCTGAAATATGGAGGTAAGAAATTAATACAGGAAATAACAAAGTTGTTTAACATCATTTGGAAATATCAAAAAATTCCCAAAGAATGGAAAACTAGTATCACCATACCAATCTATAAGAAAGGAAATAGGAATGATCCAGAAAACTATAGAGGAATTACTCTTCTTTCCTCTGTGTTAAAGTTATTAACGAAAATATTACAAAGAAAACTTCTTTCACACATACAGATTAGTGATGAACAACAAGGATTTAGACCGAACAGAAGCACAACAGACGCAATATTTGTAATCAGGCAAATTGAAGAAAAGGCAATTGAATTTACAACACCTGCTTTCCTATGCTTTGTAGACTTGGCAAAAGCCTTTGATAGAGCTAGACTAGAAGACATAGTAGAAATCCTACAAGAAAAAGAAACCTCAAGAACAATAATAAATTTGATAAAGGATATCAATACAAACACTGAAACTAAGATTTCTGTGAATGGAAAACTAACAGAGGGAATTAAATGTGTAAAAGGAATAAGGCAAGGAGACTCATTAAGTCCTTCACTATTTAATATGATAATGGACAAGATTATAGAAAGTGTAAAGTGTCTTCCAGGTTATCAGATGGGAAACAAACGTTTTAACATAGTAGGCCTATCTTATGCTGATGACGCAGTTCTGATCGCCAGAACAGAGGACGAACTACAACGACTACTTCATCGGTTTGTAACAACAGCAGAAAAACTAAATATGAACATATCTACAAATAAAACTAAATGTATGTGCATATCTAAGAATCCAATAAGGTGTAAACTGGAAATTAATGGAAAAGTCATACAACAAGTAATGGATTTTAAATATCTTGGAGTACATATATCTAGCTCCCGTAGACTGGCTGATGTAGTAAGATCCCAGGTTTTTAAGGCAGCAAGAATATCAGGATATTTACGAGATGTTATATGGAAAAACAAATATTTAAACATTGAAAGTAAAACAAAAGTTTACAAAACATGTGGACGACCAATCATGACATATGGTGCAGAAACAAGAGCAGATATTCAGCAAACAAAACAACTATTGAGAACAACAGAGATGAATACTTTAAGAGCCATAGTAGGTAAAACAAGACTTGATAAAGTTAGGAATCAGGATGTGAGAGAGGAATGTAATATCATAGATGTGGAGACTTTTGTTAGAATAAGGAAAAAAGAGTGGAACGCTCATGTAGACAGAGCTGACGACACAAGACTTATTAAAGCAGCGAAGACATTACGACCCAGAGGGAAAAGAGATGTGGGCAGACCTCTCAAGAGATGGTTTGAGACGCTATCATCACTGACTTAACGTGTGGAAATTAACAGGCATTTGCCTAAATAGAAGAAGAAGAAGAAGAAGAAGAAGAAGAAGAAGAAGAAGAAGAAGAAAAATCTCATTTATCTCACTGATATCACATCTATGATTTATTATGATTTGTAGGACAATGTCTTAACCAATTGCACTATGGCATGACTAGTTTTATCTATTTTTCTGAAAAAGAGTGATCATTCAATCTAGAATGACAACACCATTATCATTATTGTAAATAATAATAATTCATGAGAATAGTTACCAGTAACAGAAGTAAGTACCAGGAGCAACCCTGAGGGTAAAGATGGCCAAGGCATAAGAATAACAACCTTACCACCTTCATGTACCAAACACCTAAAAATCTGGAAGCTTCAACCTCCTAGAACCCTAAAGACATTAACAACCTGTATAAGGATTACTTTACTTAGGCAGTCTGCATCGTCTTGTGGCTAGTGTTGCTGACTACGAATCTGCAGGTCTGGGTTCTATCCCTGAAACCTCCTTTTCTGAGGTAGAGAGGTCTGGTGCACCCAGCCTCATAAAACCAGTTGAGGGGCTACTTGATAAAGAAATAGCAGTTCAGGTTAAGATAGCCATCATTAACAGCCATGCGAGTCGACATGATGACCACATACCCCCAATTCTGCCATCTGCCTTTGGTAGATGATGCAGTGGTCAGATGAATAGTTACCGGTAACAGAAGTAAGTACCAGGAGCAACCCTGAGGGTAAAGATGGCCAAGGCATAAGAATAACAACCTTACCACCTTCATGTACCGAACACCTAAAAATCTGGAAGCTTCAACCTCCTAGATTTTGCAGATTTTATTTATTAAGTGCCAGAATGGTACTTTCTGAGATAGTGTGGTGAACAGGAAAATGTCTGTCCATCTTTTTTATGTCTGTTTCTTCGTATGTCTGTATGCATGTTAACTCCAAATATGCTTTATCAGATTTTCATGAAACTTGGTATATACATTTACAACATCCATGGGAAAAAGCCATGGGTTTTGGAACAAACTGGTTGACTGATACCGGAGTAATACCCAATTTAGTGCCTATTTTATGGTAATATATTAGAAAGAATTTATCAAATGTAAATCAGTTCTCATGACAACATATTGTTTTACAGTGTTCATATATGGCTTTGGAAGTTACAGTTAGCTTTGACAAATAATACAACCCACATATTCCTTCACATATGCTTATCAAATTAGACTTTTATTCTTCCATTAGTCCTGCTTAATGAATCGATCTGGAGCTTAACTCTGAAATCAATTTAAAAAATAACTTATTTTCTGCATATCATAATCACTAATTAAATGAAAGCATTCTGGCACTTTGTTACATCACTTTGCCTGATTTTATTATTAGGCCTACTTTTAAAAAGAAAAATTCTTCTGGCACAGGATCCAAACCTAGAACCTTCAGATTTCTGTGCTGATGCTCTATCAACTGAGCTATCCAGAGCACATTAATTTTACTTTCTCGCATATACATAGTATAGAGAAAGTATTGTGATTGTTACCAGTGGTGATATTCAAACAGTTTAACAACCGGTTCTCATCAGGGTATTTGATGTTGATTCAAAATAGCCTAATATGCTATTTTGTCTTTTCATACTCATACTAACAACCAGTTCTCATCAGGGTATTTGATGTTGATTCAAAATAGCCTAATATGCTATTTTGTCTTTTCATACTCATACTAAACAACCAATTCTCACCAGGGTATTTGATGTTGATTCAAAATAGCCCAATGTGCTATTTTGTTATTTTTGACTTTTCATACCCATACTAAACTTACTCAGCTTCCTTAAAACATAACCTTACACAACAAAAGAAGACCACAATCCGTTTTATAATCGAAAGCAAAGGGAGCGAGTGTCGAGACGATCGGCCGTGCGCAAATAAGAGAGTCTGCCGACTTAACCGCACGCCCGCTACCTATGGTGGTAGTCCACCAAGGCTGTCAGTCATGTCAAGCTACCGGTTCGGAGAACCTACAAGATATTTAACAACCGGTTCTCGCGAACCGGTGCGAACCGGCTGAATATCACCACTGATTGTGACAAAAAATCAAACTCGAGCTAACACCGGGAAAGCATGTTTTATGATGCCTAGAAACCGAAAAAAGTTTTTTTAGAATGACGTCTGTTCGTCTGTCTGTGGACAAGCACAGCAGGTAAACGGTTCATTGTATTTACTTCATTTTTGGGATTATGGACTTTTTCGGAATTTTATCAAACCACCCAGAAATGAGTTTAATAACTGAAATATTGGGACTTTTAATGAAAGTTTTTTGAAAAATTTTGATTTTTGAAAAATTGGCTCTAACGATTTTAATAAAAAATTTTAATTGGAAACTCTTATCTACGACTAACAAAATGGCTATATCCGTTTTTCTGCAAAAATGACTTAGAGGGTACTTTACTCGTATCGATTTTCAATTTTTCTAGGCTATTTCCATTACATTGGGCGATACATGGAAACTTAGTACAGTCAAGTTGCAAAGAAAATTAAAAATAACATTTTTTGTTAAACACATTTCTTTATCAAATTAATAGGTATCAAGATAAAAACGAAATAACATGACTTAAATGCAAATTTAAGAACAAACATTTTGATTAAAATATGAATATTCTTTTGTTTTCATAGTAACAAGAATACTATAATCTAATTATTCTTGTGAAATGCAGTCAGTTTAGCTCAGTCATAATGAACACACCAAAATCAATTAGAGCTAGGTTTAGGCCTAGCTCCCCTAAGTGAGTTCTATTTCTTGAGCAATCCCTGCTAGAAAGCAGGAGGCCTTAGCCCTCAAGGGATGTCAAAGGCTAATTTCATTTCATTTCATTTCATTTCAGTATGGGGTAATAGGGAAGAGGTCCTGGGTTCAAATCAAACCTCTTGGCCAATGAAATTTACCAGTAAACTCGTGCAGCATTTGCTTCCATTGTTCGGCTATTTCTCAATGTATCCTGCATTATGGCGTTTGAGATTGAGGAAACCATACAAACCCCAAGTTATTATTATTATTGTTATTATTATTTTCACGGTAAAAGCATTGAACATAAAGATCGACCCTGATGCTTTTTGTTCTAGATACTTGTTAGTTTTATGAAAATGTAATAAATAAAATTTAATTGTTTCTATAATTTACTTTTTTCTGTGCTAACCTTTAACATGTATTTGCAAGAAAGTTTGTGCAACATATTTTTGTACCATTTATTTCTTCTATGTTTATCCTTGATGATGATCATGAAGTGTTCAGCCCAGAGGCCGGTCCTGCCCTGGGACAAAGCAGTGGGGGGAGGCTCACGGCCCAACCTTAATGGGCAATATAATTAGAAGGTTTTTAAGTCAAAAGCCAACGAGGCACACTATTTAATGATTCATGATCTGTAATAATTTTCATGTCGTAACTTTATATGATCAGAAGAAATATATCTGTAATAATAATTCAGTTGTACCAGTAATAATCATAATTACCTGGATTTTTTGCAATAAATCTGAGAACAACATAACCTGCAGAAGGAACAGCAATTGTATCTTTGTAAATCGGTGCAGTTGACGTTGGAAGTTCCTTTCTCTTAAGCAGTTCGTTAATATCCTTTGCATTCATGAGATGTTTTGGTAAGTACCCCATAGAGAGCACATTAAATGTTACACCATGCATATGAAATGGATGATTAAGCCCTCTTTCAAATGCTGCAATAAAAGATCATTTTGAATGAGTAAACAATGAAGATGAAATTGTTCCTATGTACACATGCCTAATGCAATCTACCATAGCTTCTATCTGTGGTACAATCAGATGTAACTATGCTTCATTTTTTAAAAAAAACATAAAAAGTTTGACCCTGTGCTCATCTTTTTGACAGTAATTTACAGGTCATTAATTTTACGCTGATACAAGAATAAATAATATTCTTTTGTAGTCTACTGGTAAATCTAATATAGGTACTTGCTGAAAATGTAACTGATACTTAGAAGCTGTGAGATTGGGTTCATCACATTAACTACTGTTATTCTTAATTCTATGTACAATATTTCATTCAATTTATATAATACACTGCAGTCCATTGTACGAGGGAAAGTAAAAAAGTAAGGCGACTTTTGCAATTTCTCTTTTTAGTGTTTAGTAACACTGCTAGTATCCAGCACTGAAGTAGTGTAGTCGGCAACACTTCTATACGTGTCACTCTTATTCCTGTGTTAGTCATTGGAGTGTAGCAAACCGTTAAACATGGCAGCTCCATTGTCGATCTGCACCAAGGAGGAAATGAGGGCAGTGATTCGCTTTTTGTTTGCAGAAGGTGTTAAACCTGCGGACATTATTCGTCAAATGCAAGAACAGTATGGTGACAACGAAGCAAGATCTACGAATGGATAGAGCGCTTCAAACAGGGAAGAACTTCTTTATGTGACAATGCAAGATCAGGCAGGCCATCGATGTCAACCACTGAGGACAATGTGAAAGGCATTGACAGTATGGTGAGGGAAAACAGACGAATCACACTGGATGAAATCGCCAATAATTTACAGCCCTCATTTCCTCCTTGGTGCAAATCAACAATGGAGCTGCCATCTTACACGGTTTGCTGCACTCCAACGACTAACGCAGGAATAAGAGTGACACGTCGTATAGAAGTGTTGCCGACTACAACTACTTCAGCGCTGGATACTAGCAGTGTAACTAAACCCTGAAAAAAGAAATTGCAAAAGTCCCTTTACTTTTTGACTCTCCCTCATATATTGTCTGCTGCAGTGGTGCAGAGGTAACATACCTACCTCTGAATCCAAGTGGTTAGTAATTGAGTTCACTTGGAATAGAAAATACAATGAAGTGGAACAATTATGAATACATAATATCTCCAAGATCACTCGCTACGTAATTAACTTACAATTTACTACTTACTCGTAACCAGTTTTCAAGAGGATATCCCTATCATTATTTATGAGCTTATGGACTCAGAACTGGAGTCCAAAAGCTTTGAATTTCATAAAACTTCAATATGCTTTTTCTTTATTTGAGCACATCCAGTGGCGCCAACTTATATGGGCCCATGGGGCTCAAGCCCACCCAATAAATTGTCATATTTTATTATCAAAATTATTAACCACTATTACTAAAAATATTTTCGTTGTTGAATAGCTGTAAAACTAAAATCAGCTATTGTTGACATACATAGAGCGATTTCATCTTGATCCAATTTACGAGCGTTTGAAATTGTTCCTCAATTCTTACAATTTTTTTACGTCTTAATCTGTCTATGCAGTTTCCACAGCCACCGCAGAAATATATTTTTACCCTGAAAATTTGGAGACGTCGTGCTACATAATGGCGAGTTAATGTGTGGTTTTATTTATTTAAAAAAATTGTTTTAGTAGTTACCTAAAACCCAAAATTAAAAAAAAAAGTTTTTGAGCCCACCCAATGTTTTTCAAAAGTTGGCGCCACTGAGCACATCTATATTGAATAAACTGAAATGAAGTATTAGAGTGAGAAGGTATATGAGTGTGGGTCATTTGCCAGGTAGCACACAGAAAAGATAGAGATAGTGCTGCGTGAGATTTAAATGCCTTACTACTACACGGAAAGAAGAAATTTAAACACCCTCTTGCCTTTCTTTTTAAACTTTTTACATAAATGGAACTATAAAACGGTTAAAAATTAATGGATTTTGATGAAACTTTGACTAAACGTAGTATAAAAATTGTAGTACAATCTTGTTCATAAAGCTAAATTTCACATATATTTGATTATTTATGTCTTTGCTAACAAAAAGTAGAATAACCAAACAAGAAATTTACATTTTGGACACTCCTGTTACAATAATCTTGTTGAGCTATCATGAATAACACCCTTGTCAGTGGTTGATGAGGTTGGCAGTTGTAACTTCATTTTCAAGAATTTAGAAACATGTACAGTCCTTGTTAAAATGTTCTTAAGTTGTCAGTTTGGGTAATAGATAAGACACAGGCCTAACACAAAAGTTTATTTTTTGTAAAAAAATTGCAAAACAGAATAGTTAATTTAACCTTTTCACTGCTAATGTTTTTTCAATGTGCAAACTGGTGATGCTAAATTAATTTGCAAACTTTTTTTGTAATCATAAATGGACAAGCAATCACAAACAATTTGTCACTTTCACCCGAAACAAGAGCATTGCAATTATTTCTTGAAGTTTAGCCTGATTTAAGCAACCCTGGGGCTGCTTATCTTCACAACACAGCAGAGTTGAATACTATGTGTTTCAATGGATGGTGCATTACATTGCCTGAAATATGTAGCTACAGATGGCAGCCCATTTAAGATAACAGGGAATTGATGGTGTCAGGAAGTTGAAACAGATGATGCAATTGGAATCCCTCTCACCAAGAGTATCTTTCATCCACTGGCATGCAAAGAAGTAGCCTACATCAGATATATCCGTCAGTAACATAGCCAACAGTGATGCACGCTGATGGATATATGTTACTGTAGCAGTGAAAGGGTTAATTACTATCACATACCTTAGTATAATTTAGTTTGGTTTGGTAAAGCTTATCAAGGCAGAGATCAACATCACATCCCTGCAGCTGTAAACACAATCATCATATCTGAGGCTTCGATTTTTTTTTGCTTTTTGGTATTTTAGTGCATCTCCATTAATAGCCTTGGCACCTCCTAAGTGATCAAATATAGAACTGGAAATATTTATACTGACTAAACACTCACCGTTGCTCTCAAGAACGTGCTGCAAACTGATTTTCTTTTTTACTTATATGGAACTTCTTTTGAAAGAAATACCTAAGGTTCCCTAAAAAATGTATGACAGTGTCCATCAAGATTCTGAGACCTTACATGTGGAAGATATATTGTGCTATTTAATTATTCGTTAAAACTGCAGAAAGATAAAGTTTGGAGGTGACCTGTAGATGAAGAAGCTAGGGTTTATACAAGATATGGAGGATGGCATTGAGGGGTTACCAAAACTTGTTCCTATAGTTTTGTGGTTCAAAGTCATTGAAATTGTATGTAAAAATAAAATAAATTAATACATTTGTTTCAATTTGTTCAATGCACCTATTAAAGTGGAACTTAAAAACTCATCTATAAATGGTAAAAACAAAAAAAGTGAAATAAAACTATTTTACTATGTTTAATAAGCTAATACAGGGCTTTTATAAACCAACAGTAAACCTAAAATTCCGGGCCCTACTTATAATCCTTATAATACAGAGCCACTCCACAGAACTTAGTATGGTGGCTAGACAAGACCCTTTGACCCTTCACATCTCTGTTTCCTGCACAGACCCGCACTCTTATCTTCCACAGTCTACTACTGTACTTACATTTATCAATCAGAACAAATTGAACAACTGCTCCTAGAGGTATTCGTAAAATAGGAACACATGCACAAACTTCCTTTGTTCCTTTTGGACACCTTGCACTACCATCTGTTCCATTAGGGCAAAAAATATGTTTTGGGTTATCCTTGTATTGTGTTCTTAAAGGTGCAGATGGTGACAAGAACTGAATATTGTTTACCCATAAAAGTACAGTACGATCACGTGCTGTCTCTGAAATCATAAATAATAATGACATTGATGGAATATATTATTCAAGTACTGTCAAATGGGCTGATATCAGATGGTTTTTATTATGTTATATATATAATTCTAGGCATTTAATTATTGATATTTATAGTTTTTTTTTTTTTTTGGTGACTATTAGCTCATGAATGAGTGAGAAATCCAGGCCAAGAATTTGTAGAATTTCAGCCAATGAGAACCTTTTTTGTGCAGTTAAAAATTTAACCTCAAGAGCACAGCACAGCTAAACGAGGCCCTACCCTCTCATTCTACCTCATGCTTATGTGTATCACTAAATATGAATAATGTTGGCTTTATTATAAAATTTAGCGATTAATAATGTTTATGTTATATTTTAGAAGTCAGATACCTATGTTCTGCCTAAGAGAGTGTGAGATTACCAGAAACAATTATTGATTTTCTTAATGTCTTTGCAAAGTAATTGGTTAATTTATATTTAAAAGAACCACTGGATTTTGCCATCGAAAACGGGAACATTAATTATTTTGCAGAGGCAGAGACATGTGTAGATTAGTGACAAATCATTCAAAATATTACAGTTATTCCTTTATATCGCGATGACGTTTTTATTCATCATAATATGATGAAGAAATTATCTAAATTTTATGAAACGTATTTAAAACTTGTTGTACTGCAAAGAACAAATGTCTTTCTTTTTTAGATTTATAACCATAGGCATAAATCAGTGGCGTACCAAGGTCTTGTGGCACCCGGGGCGGGATATTATCTTGTCACCCCCTCAGAAATGAATTTTGAGTATATTTTCCAGTGAAAATGTAGTCCAAATTAAGGACTTGTCACTGTTAAGACACGGTGTTAGGGTGTTAAGGTGTTATAATTCATAAATAAATTGTCTATTTCAGGTTGTTTCATTTTAATTTTTAAATAAACTAAAAATTAACTGGCTATGCAGTTCTAGCGCACTACTGCTGTTTGAACAAGATAAGTGGATAAAAAAATGAACATTATTTTTATTTACAGATTTAATATATTGCAAACAAATTAATTTGCGTGTAAACATTTTGATTCATATTTTATTTTTAATATTGTAGTTTTTAATAGTTGCAGTACTACCAACCTGGTAACTTTCACTTTGTCTTTGTTCAACTGAAAACTTCTTTTTTCTAACTTTGGTTTCAGCAAATTTGGAAATAGCCTCATCAAAATCTATTTTTTGAGCAATACTGTTTTCAGTGGATGAAATAGCTAAGTTAGATAGACGTGCTTTGCTCATAATTGATCTCAGATAGTTTTTTATCAGTTTGAGTTTCGAAAAACTCCTTTCACAAGAAGCTACTGATACACGTAAAGTAAAAAAAAATTTTTAAAAAAACCTTAACGCTAAAGTGAGATTTGGGAGAGAGTTTGAAAGTTCATGTTTCACTGTAAACTCCAACAGTTTTAAAGAACTCCAATCCGGAGACTCTTCTTTATGAACGTTGGCTGCCTGAAGAAATCTTCTCAAAGCTAGGATTTCTTTTAGCATGTCCTCTTGAGAAATCTCATCATACTTTTCAACTAGATGTGTTACATGTCTCGGGAGTTCAGATTCTGCCGTTTTGATAAGATTGTCAGGATCTAAGACTGAAAACCAAAGTGATATGGTTTCCATTCCTTTGCAATGTGAGTCGATTTCTCGATGAAACCTGTCGATACACTCCAGCATTGAGCTTATACGTTCTTGTTCCAAAGTCAGCGGCTCATCTGTTGCCTGTTCTCCTGGCATTAATTTCTGCTTTCGGACATGTCTTCGTTTGAATAAAGGAATATCCATCTCTCTGCATAAGTCTTTTGAAAACGTCAATGCTTTTTCCACAAGTTCATTTCTACTGTCCTTTAAATAGGTCTTTAGACTTCTCATCTTCATGACACACCTCTCGAAGCTGATTCCGAGAATCTGTAAGTACTTTTGGGCATGGTTAACTTCTTCTAAAACAATATTCCACAAGCATAAATAGCACAAAAACGAGAAATCACATACTGCAGGCAATAGGTTTTGAGCTCCTCCTCTAGTTTCAATCTTCTCTGCAGGATCACAGTGTTCCTGGATGACACGAACAATCTTCTTAAAGCACTTAAACACGGGTTTGACAACTTCATAGTGAGTACTCCATCTAGTTTCTGCTAGTCGCTTGACCGACGTTTGCTGTAAGGATATCCCGTCTGTGAGTTGTCGCTGAGAAAAAAGATGTACATACTCTCTAAGGGGCCAAAAAATATTACACATGATGAAACTGTTGCAAAAGAGTGCACTCCACAAAGATTTAGAGAGTGGTTAGCACACGGTACACACAAAGTTTTAGGGTTAAGTTAAGAAATCCGAGCTTGAACTCCTGAATGTAGACCCGCCATTGTAGAGGCATTGTCGTATCCCCGTCCTTGGCACTTCGTCATATCAAGACCATCACGCTTTATAAGCTTCAAAATATCTCACCCTTACCATACCCCACTCCACTCCGCCATTCCCACATCTCAGGTATACACACAGTACACCAACATGACACCCTGCACGCTGCACTCTCTGATACAAATAATAGACGCTGTTACATCATGTAATACCTTTTCTCTTCCTTGCCTTGAATTTAGTTCAGATGGCTTTGATTTTTCATTTGTCATTTATATGCTTACAGTTCAATCCATTAAGTGTATGTCTTGACAATTGTTATTTTAATCTCAACTCCAAAATGATTTATATATTTTTTAAATAACTACTAATTTATCAATTATGTTTTATTTTATTTATTATATATTTAGTATAGTGTGTTTTAATGTATTGATTAATTAATCTAATCTTTAAGTCAAGCTATTATCATTGGGTTAGCGATTTTTTATTGTTTCAACCTTCAGTTGTCTCTATTTTTATTTTTCACTACTTCTTCTTCAAAAAATGGACAACGATTTGGTTGTTCCATTCTCATTCTCAAGGGCAATCTACAACATGTTACTGCCAGGCGACCCTTCCTCTGATAGTGGACCGTATTGAAAATTATTTGTGGGTTCGATTCCTGGCGATAACATGCGGGGGGTAGAGATATGAGGAGAAGAATTGGATTGCATTTCCAATCTTCAAATGGGTAAATTGACATACAAGAATTATGCACACTTGGGCGATGACGTTGCTTGATTAACATAAGCTTGAGGTTTGGAATTAAATGGACTTCTTGAATCCTGCAGTTCTAGTTGTATCCAGGTACACATATAGATGCACTGGTAGACTGTATTATTCGGAGGACCATTTGATGACCTAATGAAATATAGCTTGTAGAGATTGTTATTTCAAAAGCTGAAAGGTTGTATTGAATGCTGAATTTAAAGCTATTCACAGCACTAGCTCAAAGCAAGATCATACAAATAAGCTAATAACAGTTTATTTTCCAAGTATAAATGTCTGTATTTATTTTTCAATTCACAGTTGCATAAAATCCATTTATGACTAATAATCTCATCGAATTAAAAGACTAATCGTAGTCCTTGGAAAAACGTACCTTGGTTTGTGAATTATATTACTCACAGAAATTGAATGATTGATATCTCCTATTGATGGTACAATGTCCAGAGATAGAACGAAGCACTTTTAGCGACGTTGTAGATGAATCCTTGTGATGAAAATTATGTTGAATACGATGTAAGATAATTGGATCTCTTAATCCAACACAAAATGAAGTTGAAAAGGCTTTTCGCCCGAATTTAACACTGTATGATGTACTAAACGATTTGTAGAATAGAGCACATTGCCCTTGAGAATGAGAATGGAACAACCAAATCGTCCATTTTTTGAAGAAGAAGTAGTGAAAAATAAAAATAGAGACAACTGAAGGTTGAAACAATAAAAAATCGCTAACCCAATGATAATAGCTTGACTTAAAGATTAGATTAATTAATCAATACATTAAAACACACTATACTAAATATATAATAAATAAAATAAAACAGAATTGATAAATTAGTAGTTATTTAAAAAATATATAAATCATTTTGGAGTTGAGATTAAAATAACAATTGTCAAGACATACACTGAATGGATTGAACTGTAAGCATATAAATGACAAATGAAAAATCAAAGCCATCTGAACTAAATTCAAGGCAAGCAAGAGAAAAGGTATTACATGACGTAACATATTGCCCGTGATTATTTCACTTGTGAAATAATCTAAAGTGATGTGAAGTCATGTGATACCTAAAGAGAATTATGATATGAGAAAAGGGAATAAGTAGAATAAGAAAAATAAACTTAAAAACTAAGAAATGAATTGAGGGTTGCTAACCAAGAGGCAACAACACCAAAGACATGAAAGGGTTAGTCATTAGCCTCAGAATTGGGAAGAGGAGCCAGTTTTACAATGGGCCTCTTGAATAAGCCTGTGGCAGTACGCACAGTAACAACACGAATAAGACCGTCAGGGCCAGGATGAGTATGATGAACAATCCCTAGGGACCACCTTTGAGGAGGGAGATTGTCCTCAATGATTAAGACTGGCGTAGCTAAAGGAATGTCAGAAAGGACTTTGGTCCACTTAGAGCGTCTTTGTAATGTGTGGAGATAGTCAGTAGACCATTTCTTCCATAAATTATTTGTAATTTGTTGGAGAGTATTCCAACGAGAACGTGTGGTGTAACCACCAGACAAGTCAGGGCTTGGTAATGAAATGATGGCTTTCTCAATCAGGAAATGACCAGGTGAAAGATAGCTAATGTCGTTAACGTCCTCATTCAATACGTGAATTTAAGATGGCTTCCACTAAAGAATCACTGATTGGCCAGTGAGAATTATAGTCTTTGAGCCAATTAGGTCCTGACCACCACAATGTGTTATGGATTAAGTCGTGAGGAGTGCTTCCTCTGGAGATGATATCTGCAGGATTGTCTTGAGACGAAACATGATGCCACTGATTAGGTGAAGTGTGATCTAAGATATCAGCAATTCTGTTTCTGACGAATGTATTCAAAGTATGAAGTGGACGAATTAACCAGCTCAGAACTATAGTGGAATCACTCCACAGATATATCGCTCTGATATTTAATTGGAGCGCAGGTAAAATCTTATGAATAAGATTAGCAAGCAGATGGGTGGCTAGAAGCTCTAGCCTAGGAATGGTAGTAGCTTTGATGGGAGCAACTCTAGATTTAGCACAAAGTAGAGAGCTCATAACATTACCAGAATGATCTGAGGAGCGCAGATATAAGCAAGCTCCATAAGCGACTTCACTGGCGTCACAGAAGCCATGAATTTGAATTTCATTAGCATTTTCTAATAATGCCAGTCGAGGAATAGCTATACATGAAATCTTATTTAATTGATTATGAATCTTTAGCCATTTATCAATTACTGGAGAAGGAATGGGATCATCCCAAGAAGTCGTAATCTTCCACAAAGATTGAAATATAATCTTGCAATAGACGACTATAGGGGAAATTAAACCCAGAGGATCGAAGATGGAGGCGATACAAGAAAGTAAAGTCCTCCTAGAACATGTCTTAAAAGGTTTCGTGAAGTCAATTGCGGTTTCAATTCTAAGAATGTCATTTGAAGGCTGCCATATTAGACCCAGCGCCTTCAGAAAGTCTGCTTGAGATTCGCCAAAAGAACGGCAATCAAGGGGTTCCTGAAGTTCAGGGGGAATTTCCGTAAGTAACTCAAGAGAGTTAGAACTCCACTTACGGGGGTTGAAACCACCTAAAGGAAGTAAGGTACGCAATTCAGCAACAGCTGCCTTAGCCTCACATAGACTATCAGCGGTAGCCACAATATCATCAACGTAGGTAGAATTGTTGAAGATAGTGCTAGCTAAAGGAAACCGAGCTCCCTCGTCTATTGTAAGTTGCTTGAGAGCTCTGGTGGAAAGAAATGCAGCTGAAGAAGTGCCGTAAGTGACGGTTTTGAGCTTGAAAGTCTGTATAGGTTCATTCAAAGAACTTCTCCAAAGGATTTTCTGGTAAACTTGATGATTAGGATTTACCTTAACCTGCCTATACATCTTTGCGATGTCTGCAGTGAATGCTATAGACTTGAATCTAAAATGGAGAAGGATAGAGCACAAATCCGGCTGAACAGTTGGCCCTACGGCAAGTATTTCATTGAGTGACTTGCCGTTGGAAGATTTAGCCGAAGCATCGAATACCCCACGAAGTTTCGTGGTGGTGCTCGACGGTTTTAATACAGGATGGTGAGGAATGATATAGTCGAAGTTATCGTTTGAGGATTGCTCTAAAGGCTCCATATGGCCTAGAGCGATATATTCGTCCATGAACTTATGATAATCTTCACTAAGAGTGGGATTAGAATTGAGGCGTTTCTCCAATGAGGAGAATCTTTTATAAGCCTGGAGTTTTATGCTGCCCAGGATCTGAGGATCAGACAAGAAAGGAAGTTTTACCACATATCTTCCTTCTGAGTCCCGTTGAGTATTATCTACGAAATGCTTTTCGTATATAGTCGTCGAGAATGGAATCAGAATTAGAAATTTTTTCTAATTCCCAAAACTGAGAAAGTTGCCTGCTAATGTCTTGATCAGCAGTGAGGAAGGCAGAATAATGTGTGGGAGACCCGCTAGAATGGTCGGGTTCCTTAGAAACCTTATTAGAAGGCCTTGAATTAGGTTGGCGGTTGTGCATATTTTGCAAAGCCATGTTATGTTCAGACCTGGCGGGATGTGGTAATTTACCAGCAAAATACCAACCCAAATGCGAGTTCTGAATTACAGGCATATTAGGAGCAGATATCTGACCTGCACAGACAATCTGTGAATATATTTCAACACCTAATACCAAATCTACATACTTAGGAATATTGAAACTGGCGTCAGCCAATGAAAGATTTGGTGGAATATTCCAATTTGTAGTATTGACAGGCTTGCGTGGAAATTTCGAAGTTGAAATTTCCGGTACGATTATGACGGTGTTGCAATGCCATGAAGTAGTGACAGACTTAATTGAAATCGACGTCATCTTAAGACTGTCTGCCTTAGATGACAATATACCAGCTAAAGTAGTGCGCTGGTGATGAGGCGATAATTTTAAGTGGTTGAATAACCTATTAGACATGAGGTTACAATCAGAACCACTGTCAAGCAATGCGGTGGATTCTACAGAATGGCCATCCCTGTGCATGACTAGAACAGTGGCGGTAGGGAGCAAACAGCTTGGTTGAGGTTGGAAGACTGACATTACCCCAGCAGTATTGGCAGATTGGTTGCCGTTAATATGTGCTGGATTATGAAGGTAAGTGCCATGTTTACCCTTACAAATCTTGCAAGTATAAGTGCTACAATAGGGGGCGTGACCCTTAGAGTAATAGCACACTTGACATAATCGTTGTGTTTTGACAAAATTGTCTCTATTAGAGAAATCCATGGCTTTGAAAACTTCACAATGTTGCAGCTCATGGAATCCATTGTTACAACAGAGGCATTTAGGCTTGGAGGAGGCAACCTTGCCTTTAGGAATGGTTGTATTAGATACAATAGGCTTTACTGGCTGACTCCTTAAAGCTGAGTCAGTCATTTGAAAAACCTGTATCCTGGATTCTAAAAATGTGAATAAGTCTTTGAGACTAGGCATTTTACCTGGAGCGAGAGAGGATTCCCATTCCTTTATCAAGAATGGAGGTAGCTTGTCGAGTACAATCTTTGCTATAATCAAGTCAGACAGTTCTACACCAACATTAAGCGAGTTCTACAGTTCTACACCAACTTAGCATGAACAGTGCTTATAAAATGGTCAACGAACTTCTGAAGAGATTCAGCGGAATTCCTTTCTAAGACAGGAGGTGAAAATAACTTCTCTAAGTGGGTATTAGCGATAAGTCGGTCATTATCAAACCTAGCCGACAGCGTGCTCCATGCTACATCAAACATAGCAGCAGAGACAGGAATGTTTTGAATCACTGTCATAACTTCTGGTGCTAGACAGGACTTCAAATATTGAAATCTGTCCATGCTAGATATGTGTTTATGCTCTATGATTAGTGAATTGAAAGTGTCCCTAAACTCAATCCAGGTTGCTGGGTCACCAGTGAAATGAGGGAGCCTGATTTCTGGGAGCCTAGGGAGAGAGGGGACAAATTGAGGCGATGATTGATTAGAAAGGATAGCTTGGTTGGGCTCATAATGATCCTTGGTTTCATCAATTGAACTTCGAAGAATACCAATGGTTTCATGAAAGGCAGATTCGACTTGAAGCCTTTGAAGTTTGATAGATTCATTGAGTTCTAGTACATCGATACGTGAGTATTCAGTCTTGTACTCACTGAATAATTCCTCGAAGGATGTGCGCAGACTCAGAGCCTTGCAATAAGACTGTCTGTCTTCTATAACAAGTGCTTGGATAGCCTGAACATAATTGAGGAATCGTGTCTTTATAAAATCGACACTAGCTAGCTTAGCCTGAAATTCTTCTTGGGCTGCAATTGACTTAGCCTGAGATTCCTGCTGGGCCGCAACTGAGTTAGCCTCAGCTTCCTGCTGGGCTTGCCTTTGGAAAATTAAATTGTTTAAGTGAGAGAGGGCTTGGAAAACGGTTTCTTCGACTTCCTCCCTATAAGCCATTTCGGCATCAGAAAATTCTATCTGCTCGATTTGAGATTGTATGTCTTGAAAATCATTACTAAGTTTTGTCATGGTATCTTTGCGCATAAGCAGATCTTGAATAGAAATTTCACTAGAACTAGTGAGATCACCTATTATGTTGGCTTGGCGGGTAATACGACTCTTAACAGGGGTTCGTTTAGCCTTAAGGGCCGCGAATTCAGGACCCGGATTAGTCATATTTGATGAGATTTGCAAAGTCTTTTACAATAAATAATTGTTCAGTGTTAAATTAATTGCCCGCGTTTCGGGAATTACACATAGACATTTACAATGGTAATGATTGAGATGAGCAGACAAAACAGTTAAATACACTTGAAATTGTGTAGAATCTGTATCAGGTGTTTGTATTGATGTCTGTGAGATTATACAATGTTTTACAAATTGACAAGTATCACAATATGTTAGCCAGGTAGCTCCATACCTAGATCTCAAACGTGTTGAGGACACGGAGATATGCTTGATATTATTAAACTTGATAATAATAGTGATGCTAATGTTTATAAAACAACACTTATATTGTTGCCAAATGCAATACTTTGCATGAATTCAAACAGGCTAGCAAATGCCTGGAGAGACTTAATGTATTATACAGTATAAGATGAATTATTTATATTAATCAAGCAAATGCACTGATTATAATTCAGGTTCAGAGCAGCCAGCAATATCTATGGCCCGGTGGACCAACAACATGTTACCGCCAGGCGACCCTTCCTCTGATAGTGGACTTATTGAAAATTATTTGTGGGTTCGATTCCCGGCGATAACATGCAGAGATATGAGGAGAAGAATTGGATTGCATTTCCAATCTTCAAATGGGTAAATTGACATACAAGAATTATGCACACTTGGGAGATGACGTTGCTTGATTAACATAAGCTTGAGGTTTGGAATTAAATGCACTTCTTGAATCCTGCAGTTCTAGTTGTATCCAGGTACACATATAGATGCACTGGTAGACTGTATTATTCGGAGGACCATTTGATGACGTAATGAAATATAGCTTGTAGAGATTGTTATTTCAAAAGCTGAAAGGTTGTATTGAATGCTGAATTTAAAGCTATTAACAGTTTATTTTCCAAGTATAAATGTCTGTATTTATTTTTCAATTCACAGTTGCATAAAATCCATTTATGACTAATAATCTCATCGAATTAAAAGACTAATCGTAGTCCTTGGAAAAACGTACCTTGGTTTGTGAATTATATTACTCACAGAAATTGAATGATTGATATCTCCTTTTGATGGTACAATGTCCAGAGATAGAACGAAGCACTTTTAGCGACGTTGTAGATGAATCCTTGTGATGAAAATTATGTTGAATACAATGTAAGATAATTGGATCTCTTAATCCAACACAAAATGAAGTTGAAAAGGCTTTTCGAATTTAACACTGTATGATGTGCTAAACGATTTGTAGAATAGAGCACATTGCCCTTGAGAATGAGAATGGAACAACCAAATCGTCCATTTTTTGAAGAAGAAGTAGTGAAAAATAAAAATAGAGACAACTGAAGGTTGAAACAATAAAAAATCGCTAACCCAATGATAATAGCTTGACTTAAAGATTAGATTAATTAATCAATACATTAAAACACACTATACTAAATATATAATAAATAAAATAAAACAGAATTGATAAATTAGTAGTTATTTAAAAAATATATAAATCATTTTGGAGTTGAGATTAAAATAACAATTGTCAAGACATACACTGAATGGATTGAACTGTAAGCATATAAATGACAAATGAAAAATCAAAGCCATCTGAACTAAATTCAAGGCAAGCAAGAGAAAAGGTATTACATGACGTAACAGACGCAGTCACATTTCACTGCAAGTAGCGATTACTTTCCACTTTGACAGACCACCGCAAATTATTTGTATTTTTTCTAACACTCAAACGATTTTGCGATGTTTTTTTTTTCTGCCACGATGACACCCCCTAATCACCTATGGCTCCTGGCACCCGGGGCGCCCCCCCCCCCCCCGCACCCACCTTGGTACAACACTGGCGTAAATATATAAATATTTGATCACATATGTGTTTTTATCACAATAAGTATTTGATTAATGCAGTAGTTATAGAAAGTAAAGAACTTGGATTTAAATGTGAAAATATTTTGTTTCTGTTGTCATTAATATTTTATAAATAATTTTGGTTATGTTTTCTTGCTTCTAAATATCCTATAGGCCTATATGTAGCCTATATTCCAAAATTAAAGCTGCCATTAATTTTTGTGTGCAAACCAAATACAAATAATAGTATTTGAATAGTGTAACATAATAGTAATAGAACATTATTTTCATCAAATCAACATAATTTAAAAGGTACTAAGGTGTGATTTTAGCTATAGATGTAAATGTTTTTAACATCAATTTTTTTAAAGAAATTATCCTTAACATAGGTTCATACCTTGTCTTTTAGAATTATATTACATATATTTCAGAATTATGAGTGGCAGAGGAATTGTTTATTCACTGTACTGGATTCTCACATACTAATCATTCAAAATACTTTGTCCTCTTCGGTTCAAGTTAAAATAGCTTCATGCATTGGTAATTCCAGTTCTAATTACCGTGTTTTAATATCATTAGGGTGTTATAAAAGTTAGTTGTATTTAATATTAGTGTAGTTGATTTTTTGTATTTAAAGGAAAACAAACAAATGAGGAGCATCGTTTCAAAACGTATTAAATGCACTTTTGGTCAAAATACAGTTTGATACGATTTCGCCATATTTCGTAAGCGCTCTTTAACACTATGAACTCAGAATGGAACAATTCATGTTATATCCCGTGTTAATTCACTGTCAAAGTTGAAGTATCGGATCAAATCGTATTATGTGCACGGGAATGAACGGTTCAAAACGTATTATGTACAACTTAATTTTTACACCGGGCATTCAACCCACGTTTCGGTTGATATTTCGCTATAATTTTTATGCTGATTCGTCCGTAAGTTTAGATGTTGTATGTTATTTCATTGTATCATCATGTAAGGAAGTGAAGCTGTTCCGAAAAGATTGAAAGGAAGCAGAAAACGAACCAAGACTGTGATAACCAAACTACAGCGTGAAGTGAAAGCTAGGTAAGCGACATTTTGGTTTTTGATCAACATTGTGACAGTATTTTTATATTGTACTTTTTTAATGTGCTAATGGAGGTATGAGAAATAGTGCAACGATCAAAAAATTACATCTTAAAGGTCATAATATTCTTGTTGAAGGCATTTTATTCTTGTGCTCGCATGGCATTTCAGATTCAGTGTGAAGCCGGTATTTAAAAAAAGAATCATCTACTGGCAGATCTGGCAGCACACAAAATTCGTTTTAAAACCTTCCACAAATTAATGAGCGAGCGTCCAGCAGATAGAAGAAGTTTCTGCTTTGATTTGCAACAGGTTTGCAATTATGTTTAGCAGCAATTATCAATTGGCGAAGCTTACTATTTCCGCCAAAAATCGTTTTATGCACTGTGTGTCACAGATATCAGTAAAGGAATGCAACATTCTTTAAATAGAACGAGACTGAAGGTGGCAGAGAGACGATCAAGGTAGCATCGGGTGTGATCTCTTATTTGGAAAAAGTTCATTTTGAGGATTAAGTCACCACGACTTCGCTAATGGCTGCAGAGGTCGTAGTTGTAAAGCTTCCACAAAGATTTGATCAACACCCCAACTCATGGGGAAATCAACAAGTTAGGCAGGTGAACTCCGATATAACTGAACTGTGTAAGAACTTCAGGAATGTTAAGATCGTTAACACCCAAAGTGCAGAAAGAGGAATGCACACAAGACATGGTTTGCATTTCAACGGATGGGGGAAACGTGTGTTGAGTAATGTGATAAGCAAAGTAGTGCTAGATTTAGTGGAAGGTTACTCTAATATTTCTCAACCTGTTGTAGTGTGTAATTCTAACCCATCTGAGCCCTGACTAAATTATCATAGTATAAATGTCTATAGGCCTAAGCATGATACAATAGCCACCTTTAATTTTGGACACACCGAACAAGCAAATGAAGTATTAAGGCCTAATCTTATTCATAATATAGAACATAATGTTGAAAAAAGCAGAAATCATAGTACATGCCATAGCAATACTCCTCTGTTTTCTAGCTCTATTAATAGTAGTGTGCTAAAAATAATACATCAGAATATTCAATATATGGCACAGAAGATGGAAGCATTTAGCCTATTCTTAGCTGAAGTACAAGCCGACATAGTTATAATCACAGAACACGGTCTGAATGCAGATCAAATAGAATTATGTCAACTTACTGATTACAAGCTGGTTCATGCTTGCAATAGAAGGGAGCACAAAGGTGGTGGAGTAGCAATCTTTACAAGATGCAATGTTAGTACTAAGATAGTTAAGGATATAGAAGTTTTTTTCATAGAGATGATTTTTGAAGTTTCTGGATCAATCATTAAAGTAAATAACATGAAGTTAATAATTTTTGGAATATACAGATCACCCAGTTCTGATATTACCCAGTTTTTTACACAGTTGGATAAGCTATTGAGTAGATATGCTGTAAATAGCTATAAAATAATTTTACTAGGAGATTTTAATATTAACTTAGACAATAATGATGTAGATTATAAGTCATTATGTTACATATTAAATACTTACAATATTAGAGATACCATTTTTGTCCCCACAAGAGTAACTGCGCAATCCTCCACAGTAATAGATCACATAGTGACCAATCTTGAGAAAGGATGTTTTGATACTGGTGTCATTGATAACTATTTATCTGACCACAATGTTCAGTATATAAATATAACGCTCAATAACACAATAGCAGCAAGTACTTATGAGAGAGAATTTCGTGATTTGTCGACACAGAACATGGATAGACTTAGACAATCTCTTGGGGTAGAAACTTGGGAATTAATATACAGGGTAAATGACATAAATGAAAAATGGGACAAATTCTATAATATATTTAATCATCACTTTAACTTGAATTGCCCAGTGAGGAAAAAGAAAATAAAAACTAGTTCTAGTAACAAAATTAATCTTCCTGCTGATATCAGGAAATTAAAAGATAAAATGAAAGATATGTACATATTCTATAAATCAACTGGATTGGAATATTATAAAAATAAATATAACAAGACCAAAAAGGAGTACTTCACAGCGTTAAACAAATGTAAGTCAGAACAGTATAATAATAAAATTACTAACTCCACCAATACTACGAAGACAGCTTGGGAGATAATTAATTCCAATAAGAAAAATAGGCAACAAGTTGAAAATATTGAAATAACAATAAATGGGAAGAACGAGAAGGACCCAATTTTGGTTAGTAATACATTCAATAATTTCTTTATAAATGTAGCAGAATCCTTAACAAGTACAGTCGATATTCACCCATATACGGATAACAACTTCCCACATATCAGTAAAACAGTATACTTGTATGATGTAACAGTCTCTGAGCTTTTGAATATTATTAGAAATCTCACAAACAAAAATTCTAGTGGCTGGGATAATATCTCCCCTACCCTACTCAAACACTGTAAAGATGTAATTGTTTATCCTTTAGTATATCTAATTAATGAATCAATGAACAAAGGAATTTTTCCAGATTGCCTAAAAATTTCCACAGTCAGACCAATGTTTAAAAAAAATGACAAGAAGGATGTCAACAATTACCGACCAATTACGCTAACATCCACTCTAGGTAAAATTTTTGAAAAGGTGATATACATAAGAATTACAAAATTTTTAGATGCAAATAATATATTCAACTCCAGTCAACATGGCTTCAGAAGAGGGTATTCAACAATCACTGCTGCGGTGGAATATATACATGATGTTTTAAACCAGTTAGAGAAGAGGAACAAAGTAGTCAGCCTATTTCTAGATCTGTCTAAAGCTTTCGACTGCGTTAGGCATAACCTGCTGGCAGAAAAAATAGAAAAATATGGAATTAGGGGTCTAAGTAATAAGTTAATAAGTTCATACTTAAATAAACGAGTTCAATATACAGAAATACCTCACAATAATGAGAATAAATTAAGCAAAATAAGATCACAGGAGGACATAGTAAAAAATGGAGTTCCACAAGGAACAGTATTAGGCCCATTACTCTTCATACTTTACATCAATGACAGAAATAAAATAAACAATAGCAAAATTATATCTTATGCAGATGACACCACTTTAACTAGTTGGAACAGTAGTAATGCTTTACTGGAATGGAATACAGCTATAGCTGCAGAGAGCTTATTTGAATATTTTAAATCTAATTACCTCATTAATAATGTAAATAAAACTAAAATGATAAAATTTGAGTTACCACATACCCCTGTAGAAAATATAATGAGATTACGATTAAGTAGTGGATACTTAGAAGAAAGTAATAGTCACCTATTTTTGGGGATATATATAGATAAACATCTATCGTGGAAAACTCATGTCGAATATGTTTGCAAGAGAGTTAGTAAGGGTATATACCAGATCAAATGCTTAACACCATTACTGGAAAAAAACATACTAAAAATGGCCTATTTTGGAATAATCTATCCACATTTAGTATATGGGATCGAATTATGGGGTGCATGCAGCTATACCTACATGAAAAGGATATTGATACTACAGAAAAAATGTCTACGATTAATGTTCAGACTAAATGTAAGGACATCATGTAGAGAAGTGTTTATTAGAGAAAATATTTTGACTGTTTTCGCACTGTATATATACAAACTAATACTATTAGTTAGAAGTAAACCAGAACTCTCCGTCACCAATAATCAATTGCATTCCTATGAAACAAGGACAAATCGAAACTTACATAGAATAAACTTTAATACTAGTGCCGCTGAAAAAGATCCATATTCAAAGGGTGCAATATTTTACAATAAACTGCCAAACCATATAAAAGAATTAACAGGAATGAGATTCAAAAAGCAACTGCAGATACACCTTTGTAATTTAGCACTGTACAGAGTAGAAGAATTTTAGATTTTAACCTAATAATTGCAAGTAGGTAGATAATCCTACATTGCCATAAGCCTTAGAACTACATTTTTTTTGTATTTTTTTATTAATGATAAAATGCAAATTTTGGTATATATATCCAATAGTTTGTATGTATGTATCTTTGTATATGTGTAGGCCTATATGACATTATCTGATAGTCTAGAAAATTAATTATATCTTAGCCTATAGTTGTGTATGGCCTCAGTTTCTGAAATGTATCTCTTAACATTAGAGGATATAATGTAGATATTTAAATGTGTATAACTGTATTTCTGTGTATCTTTGACAATGTCCGAAAGACTTAATGAGTCTCTATGGATGGCAAATAAATATTATTATTATTATTATTATATAATGTAGGCTCAATATTTTTACACTGGGTGACTAGTTTTAAGCATAAAGAAGAGAATTAGCAGAACATGCTTCACCATTTCGTGTTGTGGCCATTTCTAAAATGTCAGAAAGGAGGACACATTTCTTCGGTAATCTAGCATAGTATAAAACTTCGGGCATGGACGGCTGGACAGCAGATATTACATGGTAAGTTATAACCCTGACTAATTTTACTTAATAACTGCATTTATATAAAATAAATGATAGTACGCTATAGTCGTATGGACAAACGTGCCATCCTTAGGAATATATTCAGGTTTTTCCGCGGCACCAACCTTAGGATTGGCAGGAACATACGGGAAAGTACAAATTTTATTAATTTGCTTTACCGATCCAACAGAGTCTCGAAAAGGGGGACAAATCAACGTCCGGCATAAAGCCGCGCCGGATGGAGGTCTGCTTAGCAAAAGGCCTTATAGTCCGGCCAAAAGTCGGACGTCTGGCCACCCTGAAAACGTAACAGAGGTAAGGGATCTAAATGTGAAGATAACTGTAGGCCTAATTTTAAACGCGTTATACGTTTTGTGAAAAGTTCGCTCAACTTTCAGTCCATAAAATTGACATGAGAGTTCACGGGAGTGTCAGAAATTAGCACATTCAGAATTCTTAAAGAGGTGAGGAAAGTGTTGGATGTACAATGTGTTTGTATAGCGTGTTTGTGAAACCAGCAATTCGCAAAATTGTATGCGTCAGGAAAGATAATGTCAATAAATAAATAAATAAATAAGGATGCTGAAACAGAATGAAAGCTTAGTATTGAAGCCAATAGATGTCAGGGTGAACGAAACCTATCGAATGAGGACTAGGGACTGAGCGCCCAAGAAATCGCGCCCGGGTAGCCGCTGATCACGTGTTTGGGGTAGTAAAATATCTCCGAAAATGCTCCTACATTATGACTCCTGAAAAATATAGAGAACATTAAAAGCTTGTGGGAGAAGTAAGATCACCTGGATATGATTGGGTCATAAGAGATTATAAAATGCTCCACAAATAGTTCAATAAATTGGATGGAATAAAGGACATGAAGAGAGTAATTTTGAAGAAAAAACTATGAATCGTCACATTAAAGATGGAGCCAATGTATACTTGTCATTGCCCTTCAAAACAATTCACAAAATTACTGAAACGAGGGACAAGTATGGAGAAGGTGTCTGAACCTCCTGTAGCTGACAAAATGAGAGCTTTGTCAGATGCAGAAAAAAGACATAGATGAACTTCTGAAAGCAAAATTTGGTGATAACTGAAGAGAGGTTGACAGTTTGCAAATGTATAACGTAGCTCTAAATTTTGATGCAGAACCTCAAAATGGCTATCCTGAGGATTTAGACTGTCTGCACGAGGAAACGGGACTTGAAAGACTGAGATGTTGGAATAGCTCTGTTCTATAATTCAAGTTGTTTCTTCTTTGCGCATGTAAAGTGCGTAAATTTTATCTTCAAAGTGTGCACTTTTTGTGTTAACAAGTGATTAATGTTAGCAGTGTTATTAATACTAATTTTTCTGCAATATATGCAATTAACGGCAATGATTTAAAAACATATTTTCTTTCGAATCCAGCTGATGTTTGACCTCCTCTCTACTTTTTACTGCCTAATCGGTTCAAAACGTATTATGTCCAGTAAATCGGTTCAAAACGTATTATGTGTAAAATTAAAACTAAAATATAATGCCCGTTAATTGAAAACCAATTTCAGTTTTTGGGGATTCTGAAACATTACCTTAATATCTAAAATTTCACGTCTTAGTTTTGCAGATATACTTCCTGGTTAGGGAGTAAATCGTTTTTCGTCTTTCCTGAAAAATGTTAACTTGTGCACTTAATACGTTTTGAAACGATGCTCCTCAAATAGCCACTAATGATGGTAAGAATAATTTAGTTTCGCAACTGGTTTTAATTTTACAGTTTGTATTAATGTTTGCAATGAAAAAACTTAAAAATATAGTTTAAACAAAATATTCCTACCTTTATTATAAAAATTATAATACATATGGAATAACCTAACAGAATATCAATAATTTTTTATGAAGTTAATAAATTAAGTAAGTTGTATTTATCAAATACTATCCATACTTTTTTAAGAAGTGTTGTTTAAAATTTCATTTCAATCTTTACACAGAGCATTCATCCCTGTAACTATTTTTCAGTTGCTAAAAGAAAATAATAATAATCCTTGTCAACTGCCATCTCTAAAGGAAAATTAGGGAGGCACGGTACACAAGGGATTTTCCCGAATTCCTGTATGGCCAGTATGAGCCTGCTACTGAAGAATATTATGGCATTTTAGAATATAAGGCACTGTTGAAGTTCTCAGTGAAAGTGGGAATTATGAAATACAAAAGGTAGTGAACATATACACTAAAACTTACGCTGTCTTTTAAAATAAATAGTCAAGGTATCATTGCATATAAGAATCCAATGAAGTGTCCACTTAGCAGTAAACAGTACCTTCTTTCCTCATTCATTTCTGACAAGACAACCCCCAAACACAAATAATTTCATTTTTCCAAAGCTAAATACGATTACTAGAGAAAAGAATAAAAATGGTAATAAAAAGTGTGAAGTAATAAGTAATTTGAAATACAAGATAATGCAAATGATTAATATGGGAATATTCCAGAAGCCAAAGAACCTGTGTTTAGTTTTAAGGTAAAATGTTCTGCTTTCATACAGTTCATAACTGGATATTTTAGTTGAATATATATTACTTTATTAATATAATTAATTTGCCTCATATAATTATGTTTTTAAATCATAATGAGTAAGTTACCACATTTAATTCCTGTGTTAACATTATAAATCGGGAATAGTAAATACATAAAGCTGTAGAAAATAAGAAAATGCTGTTTTTAAAGATACATTATTTGTACATAATGATTTTTTAACAAGTCTGTGCAAATTATGCCCTAATTTGTTATAGGATACATTGTACTTGTGTTTGCCATTATACAAACTATTAAAGAAGATGCTCAAATTCATGCTTCTAAGCAAAAATAACGAATAAAAATTTCCTGAAAAATTGCATAATGCTTTATGTGTTGAATTTTGGGTAAAAATGTTTTTCAATTATCATGACAAGAAACGTTCATTATGTATAGTGAAATCAATCTCAGATAATTATCAGCTCTTTGGTATTACTGTTGATAATTATTTTACTTCTCGAAAGGTAGTCAGTAATGAGGAAATTAATATAAGTACAATTTATGAAGTAAAAATTTAAAGAAACATTTAAACTTTTGTGTCTCATATACTACCTGCATAGAGTCAAGATTAGTTATATCATGGTGTGCAGTTTGTTATTCAATTATAAGACATTCTTTTCTTAAAACTACACTTACGAAGATAACGATTATATTTCCCTTTATAAAACTCTTCAGGTATGTCAGCTTTTGAAAAGCCAAACTGATATTCAATATTGTGATCTGGTTCTGGCTTTTTCAGTTCATCTGGAATTTTCCTAAGAGATGAGAGTTGTGTTACACAAACTGCATTTTGTTTCCATCCACACGAAGCGTTTTGTGGATTCAGTACCTACAAGAAAGCAGAATGTACACATTCTAAATGATTACAGATAGGATTGGCAGATTTTTAAAATATGTTAGAGGGATATTTTACTGAAACAAATTAATATAGTCTTTGAATCTATACACAGGTATATGTGTGTACAAAACTAAATGAAAGTAATTATTTTGACAATCATAACACCCATCCTCAGCCACACTCCATATGGTGGTTGGTAGACCCCATATCCTCTCTTGAATATCCAGAGAACTTCCTGAAGAGATCCTCTAGGATTTGAAAGTTCATGAGTTTAATAAGTGCCAGAATGGTACTTTATAAGATAGTGTGGGGGATGGGAAAATGTCTGTCCGTCTGTCTGTCCATCTGTCAGTGTGTCTGTACGCACAATAACTCAAATACGCTTTATTGGATTTTTATGAAACTTGGTATATGCATTTATAACGTCGATGGGAAGAAGCCTATTGATATTGGACCAAATCGATTCACCGGTACTGGAGTAATGCCCAATATAGTGTCTATTTTATGGTAATAAATTAAAAAGAATTTATCAAATGGAAATCAGTTATCATGACGACATATTCTTTTACACTGTTCATATATGGCTTTGGAAATTGCAATACAGTTAGCTATGACAAATAACACTATTCTTTCACATACGTTTATCAAACGAGACCGTTTAACTGAGTGAGGTGCCCATGATGGTAACGTCTTGGACTCTAATTCTGGAGGTCCGTGGTTCAAATCTCGTAGCCGGTCAATTTAACTTTTTTTTTTGTATTTCTATGTGAGTGTGCAATTGTCAAGATATCACAAATCTGTATAGTTCTGATTTTAAACTGATTTTTAAAAAAACTTGACCTTTGTTCTTCCTTAAGCCCTGCTTAATGATTCAATCTGGAGCTTAACTCTGAAATCAATTTTAAAGAAAACTTATTTTCTGCGTATCATAATTGCAGTTATAACTGATTAAACAAAAGCATTCTGGCACTTTGTTACATCAGTTTACCTGATTTTCTTTTATTGTAAAAAGTATATTAAAATATAAAAAACAAAAAAACAAATCAGTGAACCTTGAAATCCCCATGGACAATTATCTCGTTGGGAAGTTCATTGGATGTCCACCAGAGGATGCTGGTACCAAAAAACCAGCAGAACTTCTTGTTAAGACTAATTATGTAATTAATAAAGCATTACATATGAAGAATTTTACCAGTTTTCCTTAAGTATAAAAGTAAAACCATTTCTTCAAAAGGCTCGTTCAAGTAGAAATTAAAATAAAATTATACTTTATAGCAAAGCAAATTAAAATGTTATCCTACTAAACTTTTTCAAATCAGCAAGTCATCAATTCATTTTTAAATTCTGCTTAAATTAGATTATACAAATACTTGAAGTTCTGCTTGTAGAGTCTTTAAATTTAGCCTGTACTTATTATTATTTTTCTTGTCATAATATAATTTTTAATTTCATTTCTCCTCAAGGCTACCGGCACCAAAAAATGGGATGTGAGATAAACTATTTTGAAAATCGAGAATGTCCTGCCATATTGGATTATCTGGCAACATTTGTCACTGGGAACAAATAATGAACTGCTTAAGTGGTTATGGAATAATAAGAAACGTACACCGGTATACTAATTCTGTCTTTTACTCAAGCATTGCTAATAGAAGCATTTTATTTAACCAGAAGGCCATGACTAAATTATATGCGTAAAACCGAGTGTGCAGTCAGCTTGTGCAATGATGGCATAATCTGCAGACAAATGTGTGCCTTATCTACTATGTGCACATTGTACATTGATATTTGCACAATTTGTAGAAAATCTGAAAATTTTGAAGAAGAAATACTGCTTAAAAATATCAATATTTCTTATATAATAAGCGGAAGTCTATGTCTGTCTGTTACCATGCCCAGCCACATCTGTAGCATGCAGAGATCTGAATTTTTTAACATAGACGAACCTCAAAGCTGGATTTTTTTTTTTTCATTCATTTTTCAGTTATGAGCAAAATATTGGTAGTAAACTTGATTTTGAGTGCTTACTGATGCACAGCTGTTAATATAAGTAGTAGTACAATTGTTAAGCACTTCAATTTTATAATCCCACTCTGTTTGATTCATTTGTTTATAATGTTAATGATTATGTAGATTATACATTTACTATGGTTAGAAAATTTTAGTTACACTTCCTTAACCTGCAGTCATCTATGCTATTAGATCGGCACAAACAATTGTGGATATACATTAATAACTCTCTTATATCTTGCAAGAGAAAGTTGTTTTGCTAGCAATGCCTTCAACACATTTGTGGTTTATTATTTGTGTAAATCAACTGTAACACAATATCATACACGTATCATTAGTAGTATTATTAACAAAGCAGTGGAGCATGTTAGATTACACCTAACATGTTAGTGACACCATGACTCATTTCATCTGCCTGTTTTCTTTATACAATTAGCTATTCAACATTACAGCATAGCTTACAGTTCAGATGAGTTCAGGAACTTTTAATGAGAAGTTGATATTTTATTGGTTTTGATTGACTATTTTGTCATGTTTATGAATGGTAAGTTTACATTAAAGCTCTTGAATAATTTTATTTTGATCCTCCGATTCTTTTTCATTTTCAGATGTTATAATAACACTACAATAATAATAATAATAATAATAATAATAAATTTTGCCTACAATAATAACAAAATAATAATAGTAATAATTATCATAAATATTACCAATAATAAGAACAAAATAGTAACAAAAAATAATGATAATATGCCAACAGAAATTAAAAATTTATAGTGCCAGAATCATGTAAATTAAATAACTTTTTTGAAAGGGCATTTTTTTTTATTATTATTATGTTAGATCAAATCTAACATGCGAGTAATGGCATGACAGCCATAAATGCAAGGGTTGCCAAGTTAATGAATTTCTGGTGCTGTACAGTGACAGTCTTACTAATAATCCAGTTGTAACATTTATACCAGGAATATAGCCTACACAGCTGAGGAGAAAAAGTGTACTAATAATCCTTGCATACGGCTGAATGTGTGCAACCTTTACACAGCCTGGCCCCCTTGTATAAACTTGACGTAAATAATCAAGATGGCCGATATCCGTAACAGCCGGTCATTTCGTAGATGTCTGAGTTTGAATTTTGAGGCTACGCATATTCTGAGCTGCTTTTGCGGAATTATAAACATTGTTCCTTGTTTGCGGGACATATTTCCTTACTTGTACCCATGATTACAGCTTTCTGAAAACAATATAATGAAATACTGAAACTAGAATTACTGTCTGCAGACGATCCATCGTTGTTTGCCCGCTGCACCGATAGATGGCGTTCAGCTGTCCCTTCATAGCCAGGGGCTAGTAACGTCACAACTAGAGTGGCGTATTTGATGACGTTGAACGTACAAACCCGGTGTAAACTCGGCAGTTACACTCTGTTTATTGGTAATGCGGCTTATGCAGAACTTGCACGGTGATCAACCAAACAACCATTCAACGCAGATATAAGCAGCTTTTATTAGTAAGGCTGCGAATGTTTAAAATACAGCTTAAACCAGTTATAACGACACCAAAGGGACCTCCAATTTACAATCGTTATAGCCAATAGTCGCTCGAACTGGATGAATTTATATTTTTATATTTTAAACTTGTTGTATGTGCTATGATAGTCATTTATGAAATATTCTCGTTCTAGTTCATGTATTAACAAAAATTTATGACAGTACATACTCCATACATAAGTACTGTATCTACCCTTCTGCAGTAATATAATACCAGTACTCTAAATTACGAAGGCTTACATTTTCTCCTGGTTCTCTTTTTACAATGTTGTACAAATGTTATGTTATTAGAAAAATCCAACACTTACATAATCAAAAAACGAATACACTATTATACACTTTGTGAGGCTGACATTTGTTTCCCTGCCGTTTTTCTAACCGCCATATTATGTGTGACTTCTCTTCAATATAAAACCTTTCTTTTTCTTTAGCAACATCTTGACAGCTACGCTTGCCTTGGCTGCTTAACAGATATAGGCCTACTGATTTGAAATCCACAATCTACTGAAAAAAAGAGTTTGAAAATAAGCTTTACATTGTTGTTGGCAATCACTAAAAACGCAAAAAAAAAGACGGACATTATAGCTTATACATTTCTCCAAAATGTTATAAAAATAAATCATTTTATGTGATATGTCATAAAAAGTGAGGTTGTACTAAGAGATTTTAAATGTGGAGTTTATAGAGTTTAGACTGGACCATTAGATTTTGCCATTATACCCAATATGTCGTTACAAGCAGTGATATTATAAATGGTTTCGACTTTATTACCATTCAGATCTTAGCATTATTAAAACTTTGTAAGTGAAACGTATTTATTTCTGTTAGAAGGAAAATTCACTTCATTCACAAATCAATCACGTAGTTTCCTTCAACAGACGAAATCTTTCCTCAGATTTAATTCACTTATAAACTGGATTTTTACATTTCAATTAGCTTTTCAATTAGGTTATTTTTAAAGCAAATCAGCACTGGCATTTTAGAAGCTTTACTCCAGTAAAAAGACTGGTGTGAAGAGGGTTAATGTTTGTCTAAAATCTTGTAAGAATAAATGTAATTGCAAATTTAAAGTTCCTTAGAGATTTCAAAATTTTAGAATTTATGGGATAAATTCATACAATCAGTGGCTGAAAAGTGCAATACAGCTGCAGGAACTGAAAAATGTGATTGTACTGACATGACACAGTGACTGTGTTCATTCGCGGAGATACGACTTTCTCACAGGTAGTTACTAGCATGTACTAGACATTATTACATTGGTAGAAAATATAAAAGGAAAGAATCTGTTCCAAGCTTTGTTATATGTGGAATCAAATAGGAAATTTGAATTAAAGAAACTTGGGTAAAAGATAAATTTATGCCGTGCACCAGCCAAGCTCCACTGATTTGTTAGGTTAGGAATGTTTATGTTAGTTTAGGAGTAATATACCTAATAGCACAAGGTTTATTATGTCTCACACTGAATCTCTTCTGCGACGAAACCCTAAACCACACCTTGTATTTATTAGAGCTGATGGCACACCAGCTAATGAGTGAATAACAGAAAAGCATGATGTCTATATTGAAGTCTCATTCAAAGACATCAGGGAAAGAAAAGGAAATAAAAGCTGTCCCCTGTATTATCCATCACCATCAGGAACCATTATAGAGTAAAATTATAAATATGAAAAATGTTATGGATATTATTATTCCCATTGTCAGAAGTTCTTTTCAAAAATGAAAACAGTAAAATCTAATACAAAATCAAACCTAATTTGCGCAATTTCTGCCGACATTTTGATCATCTTGCTGTGGTCTTTTGATGCAACTTTGATCATTAAAAAATGAGCGTATAACAAATTAAAATGTAAGATATTCCCTCCTGCAATATATTTGGTGTCATTACCAGGCCCGACGAGAGGGAGGGGCAGCCGGGGCTGCAGCCATTTTTTACTTTATAAATTTATTCTAAAATAAAATTGGTTCTAAGTCAATAAACAGCTTAAGTTATGTTTTATGCGTTTATTTTATCTGCATTGTCCTGTCGTATAATGGTGACACGGAATTAGGCTAATCAGTTGTTCTTGTAGAAAAATTGCTATTTTTGAAAAGTAGACACAGAAATCCTTTCGACTGAACAGTAGGCCTCACTAACGTTCGGCATTTAAAATCATGATTTTGAAAAGATTAAACCGGTACATACAGATAAAATTGTTCCTAAATAGAACATTTTAATGTATTTTCTCGTTTCGTGCCCGGCATCAGTTAAGTGATTTGGTCCAAAATCAATAGGCTTCGTCCCATGGGCGTTTTAAATGGTATACCAAGTTTTATAAAAATCCGATAAAGCGTATTTCAGTTATCGCACGGACAGACATACGGACAGACAGACGGACAGATATTTTCCTTCTACCAGACAATCTCGTAAAGTACTGGCACTTAATAATTATGTGATATCATTACTTAATCTTTTTGTTACATACATTATAACGGACGAGTTGGGTAGTGAATTTAATATTTGACGGGGGCCCGGGAAAATTTGTCCCTGGGGCCCATGCTTTCTTTCCACGGCCCTGGTCATTACTGTGACATGCTCCAACTAGCCTACTACAGGGTAGTGTGATACATAATATCACAAGCATTGAACCTTAAGCTCAAAACTCACAATTGAATAACTCGTATGTTTTTCAAGATTCTGTCATGAAATTTAAATGACAGTTCAAGCAAGTGTTTATCTCGTAGTAAACAAAGCATCGTAGATAAAGAATGGTACACTTCATCAGTATAAATATTTATTTAATTTGTTGCTATTCATACTTACTCTAGATGAAAATCATTAAAAAATTATTTATGGTTTAAAATATGCAAATGTCTTTTTAGAATGGTATACATTTTATTTAAATGCCATGAAGCATTTGCTTTTGAGAATATTTTAAATTAACGCTCCATCTTTACGCCCCTCATATTCATCCATCACTACAGCTAAACCATCAATCCTATTACTTTCATATATGACCATCTCACTTCCCACAACTTAAAAAATTACATTCTAGAATGTGCAAAATATCTGAGACCTAACTGTCATAACCTTTTAAATTTTTAATGGAATGAATGACCCAGCTGCTATTACAACTTAATTGTACTACTGGTACTCTACTTACAGTGCCAGCCCATGAAAATCTATCCAGTGAAGGGAATGGTGTTAATGGTTCCTTCAGCGATGATCCCTGATATTTCAATATTGCCACTTGGCACACATCTTTTTTAAAACAGTGGTGCATCCCTCTAACTTGTATCCAGTAGGATTTGATGTCTTTTGTGGCTTCTAACACAAAGTCATATCTTTCACCTAGAAATTGTAAAACTCAATACAATTAATTTTTAGCATATAGCTTATGAATATATCATTTTGCTTCTGAAATTAATAGATTGTTTGATCTCCTTTATACTAGATGATTCACAAGTTGTGCACATAAATTCAGGAAATGAATGCTAACAACATTTCCATGAAAGAATCTGAATTTTTAAATATAATTCTAGCAAACTTACCACTATAAATTTCAATTGAATCCACCCTAACTGGTTTGACTGGGACTCCATCAGCAGCAATGACAAGCAGGGTATGTCCCTCTATATTCACTCTAGCTGGACACTGAGTACATACTGCACCAATAACACGAAATCTGTACCGCTTTCCTTGTTTTACTTGGAAAACTTGATAGGGTGTTTTTATCCTGGTGCCATTCTCATTCTGAAACAGTGATGATGATAATGATGATGGTGATGATTTACCCTGAGGGGTTCGTTTTGGGACCTTTCTTATTTTCTATTATAGTGAATGATCTGCCTTGTAATGTAACTGCAAAGTCTATATTATATGTGGACGATTCAACATTTGTTTTAACCCATAGTAACATTGATACTCTTAATGATAATGTGTCTTTATATTATCAATAATATTAATAACTGGTTTGCAAGCAATGGCTTTTTAATAAATACAGACAAAACTCAGAGAGTATTTTTTTTACACTTAAACAGATTCCTGCAGATATAATAACTACAGATAGTTTATTAGATATGCAATTGAATCCAGAATTGATTTGGCACTCTCACATAGGACATGTCTGTAAATCAAGAGTATTATACCTCCTGAGGAGTATTTTTCATAAGGTTCCAGTACATTATATGAAACATATATATAGGGTGGCTAGACGTCCGGCTTTTGGCCAGACTGTAAGGCTTTTTGCTAAGCAGTCCTCCATCCGGCGCAGCTTTATGCCGGACGTTGATTTGTCCTCCTTTTCGAGACTCTGGTGGATCGGTAAAGCGTATTAATAAAATTTTTATTTTCCCGTATGTTCCTGCCAATCCTAAGGTTGGCACGCTTGTCGATACTATCATTTGTTTAGTTGGTGCCGTGGAAAAATCTGAATCTATTCCTAACGTCGGCACGCTTGTCCATACAATGATAGCGTACTATCACATTTTGTTTAGTGCAGTACGTGGCGTTGGCCGTACTGTTGATTGTTGTTCAAGTCTCCATTTGTATTGTACATTCTTTGCAGTTTGCCGTGTTTTTCTTCAATTACCAGAATGCCAAAACGAAACACTTCTTTTAATCCTCAGTGGGTCAAAGAATTTCAGTACATTTCAAAAATCAGTAAAGCAGTGTATAATCATTTATTTTATACAAATGCAGTTATTAAGTAAAATTAGTCAGGGTTATACCTGTCCAGCCGTCCATGCCCGAAGTTTTATACTATGCTAGATTACCGAAGAAGTGTCCTCCTTTCTGACATTTTAGAAATGGCCACCCTACATATATACCATGCATTGTTTCAAAGTGTTTTTAGATATGGATTGTTATTGTATGGTAATAGCACGAAACTGAATGAAATTTTACTTCTCCAGAAAAAGGCTTTACGCATTATATGCAATGTAACTTCCAGGACACCCTATAAAGCGCTATTCAAGATGCAGTGGATTTTAACTGTGTATAATTGTTACATTCTGGAGCTTTTATTGTATGTAAAGAAAAATATTAATGAATTGGTGTCAGTTAGTGAGATACATGTACATAATACTACAAGAAACATTGATAATCTCCAAGTGCCAGATACAAGATTAGACAAGGTACAATGAAGTCATCTTATCACTAGTGTTAGATTTTATAATAAGTTGCCATCACAGATCGAACAACTAAATGATCGTAGTTTTAAATCTCAGATGAGAACTTGGCTATGTAACAATAATTTTTATAATTTTACTAAATTTTTAGATTGTGGTATTATTGTATAACATATCTATTTAACAAACTTTGACATAGCCTATTGTAAATCGTATTTAATAGCAACAATATATTAAAACAAAACAAAACAAAAAAATTATATATAGAGTTCTCTGAATAGTAACAGTTCAGGTGGTACCGAATTATGCTGGCAATCATAATTTAACAAAAACTCTCAGAAGGAAGTGAGGCAGCCTGGAGGAGAACAGGAGAAAGGAGTGTACAGGCTCTTATAATTAGAATGTGCACCAAATTACATGGACAGAGCAAATGAAGTACATTGTAAAAGCCACGAATTTTAACATTCAGAGTAAACTAAAATAAAAAATATACTCTAATTACATTATTTCCTCTCGACATTCAAAGCTGCCTGTTGAGAATTTTTTTCAAAATTAGATACAAAGAGGGACAATAATTATTGAAATGTATATCAACAAGATTTTTGAAGTTAATTACAGTAAAAGTATTGATCTAATTGATAGCAGTAGAAATTATTTCAAAAATTATAGAGTGTTTAAAAATCCCATAACAAACTTCTACTTCTTATAGAGGGGACAGAGTGAATAATGTTTTGAATAGGAATCTCTGTCCAGAAATGTCCCATTTACATGCTGCAGGTACAACAAATTTAAAGTAAGCATTTAAATCTCCCACTTCTAACAGGGATAAAGCAAAGTAATTTAATTATTTATCACGTTTCATTGACAGGGGTTAAGATTTAACCTCAAGTTACGAGTTCTAAACTTTTGATTTGATAACTATTGTTTTGCATAGTAACAATCTATAGTAACAATCTTCTGTGTGTGTACATATACCAGGTGTCCAGATGAAATGTATCCAAAATAAACAGTCAATATCTAGCACAATAATCTATACACAGGTGGCCAAGGTATACCATTACAAAGAGAATCTCTGGAAGTTTTGTTTGGTTTGGTTTCCAAGGTTACGCATGTCGATTGTTGACTGTTACGAGAGTTAAAATGGTGACAGTGCAAGAGCAAGTTCAGTGTGTTTTGTGGCTGGCAGAGTTGCAATCTCTTACGTCTGTACAACGACGTTTTGGAAACCGATATGGACGTCAACCGCCTACAAGGAAAAATATTCAATTCTGGGACAATAAACTGAGAACCACAGGTAGTCTCTTACATGTAAAATCTCCTGGAAAGCCATGGACCTCCGAAGAAAAAGTAAATCGCATTAGAGAATCATTTCAGCGAAGTCCACGAAAATCTGTTCGTGCTGCTAGTTTGCAGCTACAAATTCCATGATCCACAGTGCATGATGTGTTGCACAAAAGGCTCCGTCTAAGAGCATAGAAGATTCAAATGGTTCACGCAATGAAACCTAATGACAAAGTTACACGCATGAACTTTGCATTAGAAATGCTACAAAGAATTGATGAGTCACCCAACTATCTCCAAAATGTGTGTTTCTCTGACGAAGCAATGTTTCATGTAAGTGGAGTTGTAAACAGACACGACTGTAGAATTTGGGGCAATGAAATTCCACATGTCACTTGTGAAATGGAAAGGGACACTCCGAAAGTGAACGTGTGGGCCAGCTTAATGCATAACATGGTGATCGGACCGTTCTTCTTCTTAGAACAGACTGTTACTGGAAATTCCTACCTGTATATGCTGGAGTAATATACCCTCCCAGAACTGCCACATCAAACTATCTTCCAGCAGGATGGAGCTCCGCCACATTTCAGCCTCATTGTCAGGGAACATCTAGATAGAGAAATGCCCGGGAGGTGGATTGGCAAAGGTGGGTCAACTGCTTGGCCTCCTAGGTCTCCGGATTTAACCCCATTCGATTTTTTCTTGTGGGGTTATGTGAAAAACATAGTCTACCAGGTCAAGGTCAACAGACTTCAGCACCTGAAAGCTCGCATATGGGAAGCTATGGCAACAATTACATCAAACATTTTCCAGGCTACATGGAACGAGGTAGAATATCGTCTGGATATTTGTCATGCCACCAGGGGGGCCCACATTGAAATCTATTGAGGATGTGAAACTAAGATAAAAAAAACTTTGAGGGTTTCTTTTACAGATGTAAAAATCATAAATGTGTGTAATAAATGGTATAGTAGGAATAGTATTTTTATTTTGGATATCTTTCATCCGGACACCCAGTAAATCAATGTATCAATTTATTGTAGATACTCGTATTCCTCGTTCAAAAATGTTCCTATATTAACATGCAGGTTAGAGTTAATTAGGTCCTACCTTCCTAGAATAAAATTCTATATACAGCCCTGGCAGGTCGTGTAAAACACACTCACCTTATAACTCCAGATGTTTGTGCCTGAGAGGTTAGAAACTACAGTGATAGAGATGGATAATTTGTCATTGTTCAGTTAAAATTTAATCACCAAGATTTACAGAAAATGTAAAATCGTTAAAATTACATGACATAGTCATTAATAAGTATACAGTGTTATTGGAATAACAGTCCTACCTTTTTGTGCAGTAAACTTATATTGTGCAGACAAAATTAAACTGGAAACAAACCGTGTAGCGCCCTTTTCCATTGATTAGATAGAATGTTGTATCTTGTGTGGCTTCTCTGTGTTTAAGACCAGGAATACGTGTCTCAGCAGATGCATGTGTCCAGTCCATGATGAATAATATATGTGCAGGCAGGTCATAATCATAAAGACCACTGTGAGGATCGTGTTTCTTAGGTTGCCTAATGATCAGGCTTCCTTGGAGACCATTCAACTTCTGAACTCCTGTGAAAACACAAAGAAACAGAGGAAGTAATAATTAAATCAGTTTGTTGGAAAGCTTCTTGAATAAATAAATTATATATATATATATATATATATATATATATATATATATATATATATATATATATATTTCCACAGACATGTACAGTGAATGACCACAGAGATCCTGAATTACAGTAACAGCACAAAGCTGTATAGAATATAATAGAGCGTGGGCTACTGTATACCCCCCATCCCCCCCCCCCATGGGATTTTCCGACTCACATATTTTTTTGTTGGTATTGCCATCTAGTTTCAGTTTTTAGTTGTTTGCCACTTATCAATTACAGCATTCACCCGGAAACCCCGGAAAACTACGGAAATCCGGAGAAAACTACTTTGTTTTCATTTTTCTTTGTTCTTTGCTCCTAATATGCCCAGGGAATTTCTGAATATCATATTTTTTTGTTGGTATTGCCATCTAGATTAAGTTTTTAGTTGTTTGCCCCTTATCAATCACAGCATATCCCCGGAAAACAATGGAAATCCGGAGAAATGATTTTTTTTTAATTTGTCTTTGTTCTTTGCTTCTAATATGCCCAGGGAATTTTTGACTCACGTATTTTTTGTTGGTATTGCCATCTAATTTAAGGTTTCAGTTGTTTGCCTCTTACCAATTACAACATATCCCCGGAAAACCCGGAATACCACTTATATACGGAGAAAATGACAATGTTTTATTTTTTTAATTCTTTGTTATTTGCTTATAATATTCAAAGGGAATTTCTTACTCATATGTTTTTTTGTTGGTATTACCATCTAGATTAAGATCTCAGTTGTTTGCCCATTATCAATTACAGCATATCCCCGGAAAACTCCGAAAACCACGGAAATCCGGAGAAAATTACTGTGTTTTAATTTTTTAAATCGTAGTTCTTTGCTCCTAGTATTCAAAGGGAACTGGTGACTCATATGTTTTTGTATTGGTATTTCCATCTAGATTAAGGTCTCAGTTGTTTGCCCATTATAAATTACAGCATATCCCCGGAAAACTCCGAAACCCACGGAAATCCGGAGAAAATTACTTTGTTTTAATTTTTTAAATCTTAGTTCTTTGCTCCTAGTATTCAAAGGGAACTGGTGACTCATATGTTTATGTATTGGTATTTCCATCTAAATTAAGATCTCAGTTGTTTGCCCATTATCAATTAAAGCATATCCCCGGAAAACTCAGAAAACCACGGAAATCCGGAGAAAATTACTTTGTTTTAATTTTTTAAATCGGAGTTCTTTGCTCCTAGTATTCAAAGAAAACTGGTGACTCATATGTTTTTATATTGGTATTGCCATCTAGAATAAGGTTTCAGTTGTTTGCCCGTTAACAATTACAACATATCCCCGTAAAACCCGGAAAACCATGGATATCCACGGAATTTCTAGAACTCGGAACTTGTGATCTACAGTCACTGAAACCGTTATTGCGAAGTAATTCTGCTTCAGGTGTGTCCTTTGCAGGTTCAAAAGGGTGAGTATGTGGACTACGAGATATCTGCCATAATTATGCAAAGAAAAGGTTAATCATATCTTCTAAACATGCCAAGTGTAAGTCAAAGTTGTTTTCTTTAGTTGCTCGCTGAAATCTCAAAATCAAAGACACTTTGTCGATATTACCAATCCAAAATTGTGCTGTTTCACCCAATGTCCCTTCCATAACTTCAGTCAAGAAAGTTTGATAGTGACTGTGGAAGGTTTGGCAAGATAAATTATCATTCACAGATGTCAAATTAGAATATGAAAGGTCTGCTGCCAGGTTTTCAATCGCTTTCATCCCTTCAGGAACAGGATTTTTTCCAGTATTATTTGTCATGCTGTAATTGGTAAGGGGAAAACAACTGAAACCTTAAACTATATGGCAATAGGAACAAAAGGTATGTGATTCAGAAATTCCCTGGGATTATTAGTATCAAAGAACAAAATTTTTAGAAAAGTAAAAAAAAAAAAAAAAAAAACTAGTTTTCTCCGGATTTTCGTGGTTTTCGGAGATTTCCGGAGATATGCTGCAATTGATAAGGGGAAAACAACTGAAACCTTAATCTAGATGACATTACCAACACAATAGCATATGAGTCACAAATTCCCTTTGAATATTAGGAGCAAAGAACTAAGATTTAAAAAAATTAAAACAAAGTAATTTTCTACGGATTTCCGTGGTTTTCAGGGTTTACGTGGATTTGCTGCAATTGATAACGGGCAAACAACTGAAACCTTAAACTGAATGGCAATACCAACAAAAAAACACGAGTCAGAAATTCCCTGGGAATATTAGGAGCAAAGAACAAAGATTTTAAAGAAATTTTTGAAAAAGTTAATTTCTCCGGATCCGTGGTTTTCGGAATTTTATGAATATATACTATAATTCATAAGGGACAAACAACTGAAACCTTAATCTAGATGGTAATGACAACAAAAAACATATGAGTCAAAAATTATCTTCCAATATTAGGAGCAAAGAACAAAGTTTTAAAAAGAAAACATAGTCATTTTCTCCTTATATAGGTGGTTTTCCGAGTTTTCCGGGGATATGCTGTAATTGGGAAGGGGCAAACAACTGAAAAATTAATCTAGATGGCAATACAAACACAAAAACATATGATTCACCAATTCCCTTTGAATACCAGGAGCAAAGAACAAAGATTTTCAAAAATTTAAACGAAATTAATTTTTCCGGATTTCCGTGGTTTTCGGTGTTTTCCGGGGATATGCTGTAATTGATAAGGGGCAAACAACTGAAATTTTAATCTAGATGGTAATGCCAACAAAAAAACATATGAGTCAGAAATTCCCTTTGAATATTAGGAGCAAATAACAAAGATTTAAAAATAAAACATATTTATTTTCTCCGTATATACGTGGTTTTCCGGGTTTTCCGGCGATATGTTGTAATTTGTAAGGGGAAAACCACTGAAACCTTAAACTAGATGGCAATACGAACAAAAATGTGTGAGACAGAAATTCCCTGGGAATATTAGGGGCAAAGAACAATAAAAAATTAAAACAAACTCATTTTCTCCGGATTTCCGTAGTTTTCCGGGGTTTCCGGGTAAATGCTGTAATTGATAAGGGGAAAACAAGTAAAATCTTAAACTAGACGACAATACCAACAAGAAAATATGTGTGTCAGAAAATCCCACGGGGGGGGGGGGTTGCTATTGGTAGCCCATGGTCTATAAGCTATAGGTTTACAATAATTGGGTAATGGAAAATAAAAATGGATAAACACATTATAGATCATAATAAAATATGATTAGCTGATCACTGAACATTGTCATTGAAAGTATAAATGATGATGATGTAGTATACTCAAGAGTTGAACAGTGCAAACTACATTTCTATTATTGCTGATGATACGACTGATGTCTTTTGTCAGTTTCAACTAGTTTTACTATTATGTTACATTGTTGATGCAAAGCCTGTGCAAAGATTCTGGAAATTCAAAATTGAATTCAGTTTCAAATGAAGAAATTTCCTTGAATTTGCCTAAGAAGTGAGACAGTAAGAGAAGTGAGACAGTAACAGAAGTGAGAGAGAATTAAAAGTATGAAGGTCATGATGCCCATGCCATTTCCAAGGGTATTTTAACTGAACTTGTACCATTACTAAGTAGTAATCCAGATAAACTAATAACCCAGAGTTATAATGTTGCTTTCGTAATGAGCAGGGGTTTGAGTAATGTTAAAAAATTAATAAAAGACAAATATCAAAATACCAATTACATACACTGCTATGCACATCAGGTTAACCTAATAATGTCCAAAGCAGCATTGATTAACCGACAATCCCAAATATTGTTTTTTCAAATTTGTCAGGAATTTGTTCTTTTTTTTCAAAAGAACACAAATATTAGATGAAATTGTTCAAAGAAGGTTACCTAGAGCTTCAAATACTAGATGGAACTTTCAATCTCGTGACGTAAACAAGATTTTTGAATTTAGAAATGAATTAATTGAAGTGATGGAAACAATTGAGACCCATGATGATATAACTTTAGATTCTACCCTGTACGAAGTCAGTGCATACAAATTATTGTCGAGAAAGAAAAATTTTGTTTTCTGGTTAACCATTCCATAACTTATGATGGTCTCTTATCATTTTCCATAAAATAATGCCCCACATAGAAATAATTTTCAATCTGCTACAGAAGAGAAGTAATGATCCCGTCAAAGTTTGCCGAAACGTATGTAATTTTGAGGAATGTACACAATTAGTTAGGGAACAATGAAGATATTGTTATTGAAGTTGAAAGTGAAACCACGAACATAGGTGATGCAACATCGTTTCAAAGAAGGCATGCTGATGTTTTTTTCTCATCATAAAAAAAGTCAAGCAGTAGAAATTTGTGATGCAATTATCATAGATATAAAGTTGCGATTTCAGTTTACTGATCACCTTACAGATACCAAATTATTTGGCATTGAACAGTTTGAAAATTATAGACTCCAGTTCCCCAGAAAATTATCTTCAGTGAAACTGTTAAAATGTGCCCATCTTTAGACTGAAAGAGATTGAAAAGTGAATTGGAATTATGTTACACAAGACCAGAGTTAAGGACGGTTTCTATTGTGATACCACTTTTAAACTTCATTTTGGACAATCAGTTATGTAATATTTTTCCTGAAACAGCAACACTTCTGAAAATGTTAATAACAATGCCTATGTCAACATTGGAAGCAGAGATCGATGGGTGAAAGGCAAAACATCTTAACCGCCACTTTTTCTCAAATTGACTTTTTAACGTGAATAGAAAGAGGCAACTGAGTTTTACGTCCTGGCAAAAGATCTTGCACGAACTCCTTCTGTGGCGGGAGAAAAATGCTGGTGTATTTTATCTTAAGAACCAAATAATTATTTTAGTGCCCGGCAAAACATCTTAAAGAACGAGCTGTTCCCGCATTTTTATCATAAGTGCCAGCCCAAAGTGGCGCATAAGATAAAACGTTTGGCTCTTAAGATAATTCTTTCGGGACTAATTCTGAACGTTGGCGCTTAAGATAATTTATTATTTTTATAATTAATGCTAATAGGGTGCTTAAAATCTCCTTGTTTCTGTCAAAATCAGTCATATTAAGAATCAGTAATAATACTATGTAGTAAATTAGTGTTATTTCTAATTATAACATTAGCAATGTGACGTAACAATGGTTTGGTTCGCTTTGCGGACCTCGCGCGCCTTCTGCATTCCATTTAGCATTATTCTTTTAGTCGTGTGCGAGAAATTGACAGCTGCAGTTCATTTTGTTCCTGTATGTGATATTGTATTGCTTATTTGATTGAACATTACGTATTGTGCAAGGAAGAATGAACTTCAGTAGAGGAAGGCTACTGGTTTCTTTGTGTGGTGATGAAACGATAGAAGATAATGCAACCCGTACCAGTCTGCAGACATCTAATACACAAGGTGACTTTATTTGCTTACTTATTTCTGTAAACATGCATAGTTTTAATTCGATCCGAACTATGATACACTCAATTTTAAAAGTCTTATAATTTGAAACGGACCTCCGGCATGGTCTCGTGGTTAGAGTAGCTGGCTATATAGGCTATCCGCAGGGCCGGGTTATATCCCCGGTACCTCCTCGGATGTTTATTGAGGTCTTGAACGGGGTGCACTCAGTCTCGTGATACAAACTGAGGGGCTACGTGATTGAGAACTAGAAGTTCTGGTCACCATTATTAACGGCCGTGGGTGTCGGCATGCTGGCCACATACCCCCAATCCTGTCATCTGCCTGTGGTAGATGACCGGATTGCATTCTATTTACAAGTTATACGTATTTTATAATTTTTTGCAACGAAAAACTTTTCATTAACCACAATTGAAGAATATTGGCCAGTAACCGATGAGGAGGATAAAGAAGTAACTCTAAATTGAATTTTGATTAATTTTTCTTTCAAACACATTAATGTACTTTATTTCTTAATATTGTCTGTATTTTGTAGCTTCTTGCTTTAATGTTTTATAAATTGTTTTATTATTATAAGTTCAATCACTTAAATGTGTATAGGCTAGTTATGTGAACACTATCATTAAAAACATACTCATTAGATATTAATATGTTAATAAGTCTTATATTATCCCAGAAACTTAAAATTCCCTATCAGACATCCAAGGCTATTGAAACTCATGTAAATATTTCACTAAGTTGGAAAATAATACCCTTAAAAGTTCTCCAGCAGAACATCTTAAGTACTAGCCTGAAGAAAACGATGCCCGCCAGAACATCTCAAGTAACTGTAAGATAACTTACACCAACAATGTAGTTACCGGCAAAACATCTTAAGAACCTTTTCGGCAAGTAATAATCAGTTTCAAGAAACAACGCTGATGTATATGTAACTGTGATCCTCCCAGCTGCATACAGACAAAATTTTATTCAGTTCGGCTTAATAAATATTAAGCAAAACGTTTTTTGCTCCTCCTGAAAAAAAATGTAAATGGCGCTTAAGATGTTCTGCCTGTCACCCATCGAGATGTGTTTTTCCATGTTGAAACGGATTAAAACGTTTCTTAGGAACACAATGAAAGAAGACAGATTATTGGAATACTGTCATGTGAGAAAACTTTCGTTTGTAAAATAGACAATTTCAACAAGAAAAGTGATTGATTTGTTTTCAAGTGAGAAGGATCGGTGAATGGATTTTATCTATCTAAAATATTAGCCTGATCAGCAGGGTGTTCACTGGTTGCATTTATGGCTTTTTTAGTGAGTAGTTCCTTGTTTTATTATTATTAATTTTGTAATTATAATGCAGTTTTTATAGTCTTAGTAGTATTTTTTTATGACCAGTATTTGCACTAGTTGTTGAACATATGTGAGCCGCCACTGACTGCAATGACAATTATCTTTGTTCAGTAGTGTTTTTCTGTTGAGCAGACGTGATTAATTACTATTAATTATATATGTCCGCAGTAAAGCCCAATTTAGCGCCTATTTTATGGTAATATATTATACAGAATTTATCAAATGCAAATTGGTTCTCATGACAACATATTGTTTTACAGTGTTCATATATGGCTTTGGAAGTTGCAATACAGTTAGCTTTGACAAATAGCACTACCCACATATTCCTTCACATATACTTATCAAATTAGACCTTTGTTTAAATGTGTTTGTCAATCTGATTGATGCATGTCAGCAAGAGAGTTAATGTTTGTCAGTGTATTGAACGGAACAGCTTCCAAGCACAAGCTTTGCTTTTTAGGCGTCAGTAGAATTTAGATTTTAAAATATTTTATATCATACTTTGTAGTAACTAATTTATTATTATCATTATTATTATTGATGATATTAATATTATTTTTATCATCATTGTCATTATCACCATTGTTATCATTATTTTCATTATTATTATTATTTTTTTTTTTTTTTTTTGTAAATATTACCAGCATATAAATGCATATTTGTGCCCTTTTAAGTTATTGCATCATAATTTAGTAAACGTAAGCTTTATTCCTTGTTCAAAAAAAAAAAAAAAGTTACTTCTAGGCTAATGAATCATTGTTGAGTGTGTAAAAGGTGAGCCTATGCCTGGCTGGCTGGTTTAGAGTCACAAGATATTGCTTTTATTTTGAGAAGTAGTGACTTACCTACTTCTGCTGGAATACACAACAAGGAATGGTCTTAAAAACAAAGCAATGCATTTATGAGTTCTGGGAGGAACAGACAATGTTAATAATACCAAAACTGTAACCATGAACCTATGCTATTAGTCGAGTGTATGATAAGAGTTATAAAGTTTTGATATGATCTTTGCAGATCATTATTAGCAACCATCGGAAATTTTTAATGCATATTTTGTCCATATTTACACATTTTAAAGGCAAAGTTGATGTCACAAGAGATTTTAGAGCATGAACTTCATAACCCTGTTCATTACACATAAAATAAATAAGACTATTGGCATGAAAGGTGTAGGGGGTATTTCAAATAGTAATAAAAAGTAAAGGAGTTAAACTGAATTCTGGGACGGTATCTTTGGAATAAAACTTTCATAATACTCCAACTAAGAAAGTTCTTCACTTACCACTGTGTGAGTGATAGTAATGTGTTCCTACAGTGTCTGCAATGAAAGCATATCTGTATGATGCAAAGTCATCTATGGGACACTGTGTAACAAAAGGCACTCCATCCATATGATTAGTGCCATCCTGTACCATACCATGCCAATGAATTCCAAGAGATCTGGCAAGCATGAGATTCCTAACATCGACGATAATACGATCTCCATAACATACCTAAAATTATTAATGAACAGTTGAATCACAGCTGAATACCTAATATTCTTCCAAATTATTGAAGAGTTGACCACCACCTGTAGTACATGTTCTTCATAAAATTTATTTTGTATGAGTCTTTGAGTATGAGTATGAGTATGAGTATGAGTATGAGTCTTCTGTAAAAGATTACAGTTTTCAGTCATATATAATACACTATGCAGTCTATATTTCTTGGACTATAAGATGCAAGAAAATAGAGCTTGGAAACTCAAGTGTGTCTTGATCCAAAATAGATCTAATAGATATTCCTTCACAATGCAACTTAAATGGCTTGTATCTTTGAGTCGTGGAAGGAAAGCTGACCTTCTCAATCAAATTATTCATGTGAGTCATAAAATTGCATATTATGAAACTCAAATACAGTGTAACTTAAGTTGTGTGCAATTTTAAAATTAGCATTATATAAACAGTGGATTTCTATTGTACAGGGTCCGGCAGAGAAACCTGATGGTTTTTAAATTGAAATTACGAAAAGACTGCATTGTTTGTGTATGTTATTTTAATTTAGAATTACAATACATCTCAAAGTGTTTTACCTACATCAATAACTTTTTGAAAATTGTGTTCCTACTTCAATCCACAAGGCTAAATAAGCCCATTACATCAAAATTATTATTATGGTTTCGTGAAAAGTTTGAATCAGCTGAAACTGCGTAGTGTCGTAATTCATTGTTGCCAGTACATCTCACGCTTGCGCATTCAAGTAAAAAAAATTGCGAAACTTAGTTGTGAAACCTACGTGTAAACAAGATTGCATCAGTTCAAAGCATTTCAGTCAAAATGGAGCATTGGTCGATGCAGCATTGCAAGTTCTATGTGGACACTTTTTTTAAAAATGGTGAATTAATTATTGTCACTCATCGCACGTTTCGCCGCCATTTCAACATTCATCAAAATGAGAATGTTCCTTGTCGGAATAGGCCTACTATACTGTTGTGAGTGGCAAACTTTCGGGAAACGGCTTGTGCCCTAAAGAAGAAACCACCAGGAAAACAGCTCACTGTTCGAACCCCAGAGAATGCTGAACGTGTGTGTCGGGCTGTTCTCGGCGATCGGCAGTGAAACATGCATTTAAAAATGAAATCCATTCTTCTTATTTTATTTTTTGCAAAATGATCAATAATTTTCTCCTTGATCTGCCATGGTTAAAGTTTACTGTTAAATAAAATAACCGAAAAAAATTAATCAAATAGAATAGCTGGAAACATAATAATAATAATATAATTCTACACTTTATCACATTCAAGAATATGGTACATGGTTTTTAAACACAACAGACACGGAGCAAAAGCAAATTTAAAAAAACACTACCTTAAACCAATATGCCAGGGTTGACACTGTGGAAGCAACAGTGCTGTCTGTCCCTCGCAGTCGGCATGCTTTCCGCGGTATGTACCTTCCTATGGCCACATGCACACAACAGTCAAACACCTTGCCAATGAAACTGTGAAGCACACAGTTCCATACAAAGGTATTCTTTTCTCTTTTTAATAAACTGGGGGATGGATACTGGCATTAAACTTAAGGCTTATGTATTGCACAAGTATAAAGAAAGAATTAAAGAAAAAAGGACTTATTACATTAAATGTTATCGATAATATTTCATTTCATTTATTCCTTCAAGTCATTCAATGTATATGGTACAGTGACATAGGAAACGTCATACAATAACATAAATAATGATGAAACATGAAATTGAAGTTATGAGCTATAAATTTAAATACCCTAAAAGCAAATCTATATTAATAAAAGGAAGTGTCTGTCTTTCCTTCCTTCTGTCTGTCTGTCTGTCTGTCCGCGATGCCCAGCGAAATCTACTCAACGCAGTGATCTGAATTTTTAAACATAGGTGGACTTAAGGGTCGGAAAATGCACCTCGAAGCCGGAATTTTAATTGTTGCTTTCGTTCGTGAGTTATGAGTTAAAAACAGGCAAAAAACGTGCATTTTTTGCATTTTCGAAGCATCAGTTTTCAGTTACACATTTCAATGTCAAATCAATTACAGTTGGCTTTGGCTATTTTTGTCATACCTTGGAAATAAAACTTTCGCGATCGCTTGAATGTTGTAAGCCCTAAATATGGTCAAACATTGTTTTATTTGGACGAAACTCACTTTAAGGGGTTTTCTGGGCCAAGGAACTCGAATCTGAGGTAGCTTTTACCAGACGACGCTATCTAATCGTGGTATGTTGTCCATGCGATTTAGGTGTTAATAAATATAATGATTTAACTATTATGCTCTTAAATTTTAATTTTTGAAATAATTATCGCGGGCCATCGCTTGATTTTGTAAGTCCATCCTGGACGATTCATTTGTTTAGAATATCAAGGCCTGCAGACATATGAAATTTTCAACCTACACGGAAGAGGGATAATCAATATAGGCCAAAATATGGTCAAACATTGTTCGATTTGGACAAAACTCACTATACAAGGGTATTCTGGGCCAAGGAACTTGAATCTGAGGTCACTTTTACCTGGCGACGCTATCTAATCGTGGTATGTAGTCCACGTGATTTAGGTGTTAATACCTATAAGCTAAGATTTGAAGCACTAGAATCCTGTATCTTTCCAGCACTACTGTACGGGTGCCAAACCTGGAAGCTAACAGAAACACAGAAAAAAAAGATCAGGTTTGCCAACGGAAAATGGAACGTAAAATCCTAGGCATATCCCTGAGAGATAAGATCCCAAACATCAGGATAAGCACTTTGGCAAAAACAGCTGACATAACCCAGCGAGCAGCAACCCTGAAGTGGAAATGGAGAGGTCACCTGGCACGACTACATAACAGCAGATGGGCATGGATAACAACGATGTGGGACCCGCGCATTGGGAAACAATCACGAGGCAGACCGGCTACAAGATGGACAGATACATTTACGAACATCGCGGGGGTTCACTGGTCCAGGACAGCGCAGAGCCGCGAAAAATGGAAGAAACTAATACCAACCTAGTCATAGTTACATCCAAGACTGATTACCCAGTGCCAAATCTTTAAAATGTAGTGACTATTAAATATGCACCTTCAAAAGGAAGAAACTAAATAGATCAAAATCATGTGGACCAGCTCACCACATGAGGACAATGAACGAGCTTTCCCTTAGATAGGAGGCCATTGCCCTTCATGGGATCTTATCGGCTAAATTCATTCATTCATTCATTCAAATATAATGATTTAACTATTATGCTTTTAATGTTTTAAAAAATTATCGCGGGCGAAGCCGCGGGCACACGCTATTGAAATATAAAAGTAAAGTTGTAAATTATAAATGTCAACATACTTAGATTTGCCCTTTAAAATATCAAGTGGAAATAGGGAGTGCTGCAGTTCCACAGTGCCTATACGCAAGCTGCCACTGTGCATAACCCTAGTACAGTACAGAGATATCTACTCCTGTGAAATTAAAAAATTAAATTAGTTCACTTCTACAATACAGTACCATTGTTTTACTCACTAGATTAATTTTTCTTTGCATTATAGGGAGAAAGCTGACAGCTCACCAGGTAACATCTATGGGCCTATAGACTTCCATTCGCATGATGTGGGAGGTGCTGAATTATTCTGGTAAAATATCTTGTATTTTATTAAAATTAATCTTAGAGATTATTAAAATTGTTGTTAACTTTTCATATTTTAGATTCCTTTTGCTTTTGTCTTTGCTTTTATAATTGAAAAACATAATAACTCAACATCTTGGTATCTTACAACTCGTAGCACGTTATGTAAACCCTTCTTTAGTATTATTAAAAATATTTATAATAATTTTTCCATGTTTCTTATTTATCTAATATTCAATTCTTCAAAGTAATGATAATCATTGCATTGGTTCATAGGTGGCCTTGTTCTACTGGCCTCGTTAATTTCTTCCCTGCATTTCCGGCTATTTCATGTCCTGCTGTGTACATTTTTTGTGACAATTGAAAGTCTTTTTTGCATATCATGTCTGAAAAATTATATTTTTAGTACATGCTCTCTAAAACAGCTGCTTATCGGACTGGTAACATGCCGAAAAATTGCATTTTAGCAACCAAGGCCGCTAAAATTGCATAAAAGTGCATTCAAACTGCATTCAAAATACACTTTTATCAGCCTTATCCTTTAAAGTCGTCATGGCAATCTATAAACAAAACCCAGATGGCATTGACCAGTCACACCAACTTTAACATGGATTTATGCATATAATTGGTCATAAAACAACAAATTTAAGCCAACACGTTTCTTTATGATAATCAGAAACTTTACTACGATTTTTCGCAAAACACGGTAGCCCACTTCATCATATGACAACAAATATAATCCAACAACTTTTCACATTTTGGTTCACATGAAAAACATTCCTTACCATGGAAGCAACAGCATTTAAATGCCGTAATATATCCCTTCTCATAGTCTACTTCTGCCGTGAAGTTGCTGGCAGCAGCTCCAATTCAATGTTTCTGGCTTGGATTGAAATTTCCTCGGTATTATCATTTATTTTCACAAGCTTTTCATAAATACTAGCTGGTATGCAATATTGTTTACAACCAAGGGACTCATATATTATGCATCTATACTACCACATTTGGTATTGGTACGTACGGTCATTGTTGTTTTATGATCTAGACGGCCATGAGAATATAACTTAACAAATGGCTGACTGCCTTTCATTATAATTAATTATACTGTATTTTTGTTTTATTTCATATAATTTATAGAACTTTTACTAAAAATATTGTATGCACCACACAAAAACTTTAGCGGACTCATCCAGTATTTCAGCCTCGGCTTTCGCCTCAGCCGCTATACTAGATTCGTCCGCTAAAGCATTATTTTGCGTACTTGATACATAAATAGCTATTCATGATCTGTCCAAATAAGGTTTTATGTCTATTCATTTATCTCTCATTACGCTAAGATTGATTCAAATTAATATTTTTAATTTTGTTCATATTATGAATTAATCTCAAATTAATAATTTATTGTGAATTTTCTTTATATATCCTTTAATTTAAGTTATTATATCATTATATACTGTCGCTGGTGGGCTATCTAAAACAATCACAATTCAATTCTTTAGCACCTTTGTAAACCCCATGGTGTTCTGCCATGATTCTTCACTTTCTAGTCAACTCTCATGGAAGGCATATGCCTTCTAGGCCACTCAACCTATTTTCACGTCTTTCCTTTTGAGTGCTATTTGGAAGAAGAATTCCATTAGTCATTTTAAGTTGCGAACATGCATCCACTTACTATGAGTCGTAAGTCCTCCAGCAACTAAAGGTCAATCTACTAAAGGTGTGTGAAGCTAGTCTAGCATCTTCATCAACTCTTGAGTCAACCAATCCTGAAGACACATGCCTTCTAAGCCACTCAGCCATTTTCACATTCTATTTTTAAGTGATATCTGGAAGAAGATTTCCAATAGAGTCTTCAGGATGTCGACGTGCATCTACATTCACATGAGTCACAACAACTCATCATTTACACAATAATTAAACCTTTTAAGGGACTAGTCTTGGGGCACATGTTCTCCCGGCCTTCAGCCTCATTTTAAGTTTTTTATGTGCTATTTCAAAAGAAGCCTTTTCAATAGTCACTTCAAGATGCCAACTACGCATCATCAACTGTGTAAGGTATGTGAGATCAGTTGAGCATCTTACACCTTAAGTAATTAATCTTTTCAGTCAACCATCGTAGAAGACACATGTCTTCCTGGGTTAGTCAGCCCTCATTCGTATATTTAAATTAATGCTATTTGGAAAAAGATTTCCTATATAGTCACTTCAAGCTGCAGTCATGCATCTTATTATTTACTGAGTCGTAAGTACTCTGCAAGCTCCACTTCATCTTCAAATAAGGTATGTGGAGCTGCCTTCATATTGGCTAAACACATTATAATTTTGTGAATATTAATTATTGGAGCAAAGACTTCATTCGATGGAATGTACTCAGAATTCAAACTGATAATAGTTAAATTGATATTATGACTTGTGATTGAATACTTCACTCTTGTTATTGCTAATTTTCCGCATTCATGTGGCTGGTCCTACAGTTTTTATATGTAATACATGAATTTAATTAGTTGTAACATCTTTGTGCTCCTCATTTGGACGTTGATTTAGCACACATATTTGGTGAATTGCTTTGGACATTCAATATTGTTTCCTGTCTGTTAAACCTCATGGTTAAACATTCAGACCAGTATATGTTAATAATTATTACATCAAGAAACTTCAACCAGAATTTTTTAAAGTGTATATATTATCTATTGTATATTTATCATTTGTTTATGAAAGGTGCAATAAATTGTTGTAGCTTTCATCTCCATGGTTTTCTTTTCCTGGGATATGAGTGGTACGGCCATTCAACCTAACCTTGCTTTAATTTAATCTAATTACCAACTTCACTTACTAGTCCAGTCATTTGGTAGTTTTACCTGGAAAGTTTTCCGGGAGTTTTGAAAATTGGTGATTTTATAGATTTCGACGTGCTCTTTTCGAATTTTCACTTTGCTACCTCGTATCTTTGCCGCTCGCGCCGCCATATTGAAAAAATGGCGCCCAAAAACAGTTTTTTGACAATATCTCCTTTCCGGCTCATTTTACGATGAAAATAGCTATGTAATCAATTAAACTAGAGAAAATTTCCTATAATTTAAGTAGTAACGATGTTTTTGTAAAATGAATAGTTTCAGCGTACGAGCGCCGAAAAGTCTACTCCGACACGCGTTTTGGCCAAAGCCATGGAAGATGCGGATACGCCACTACCTGCATCATTTTGCGGTAAAGCATTTAATAAGCGATTTTAACTAAATAATGTCTCCTGATTTTAAAAAATGTCCCTATTATTGTTTCACATCTAGTTTTCGTGTTAACTGTTATAGCGGACGCAATTTTAAGGCCTGTGTAGACTTTTTTGGGGGGCTTATAGTAGCTAAACGGTAAGTCGTATCAAAAAACCTGTTGCAGAAGCAGTAACGGATTTTAAGAGGTCTACAAGTTTGGTCTTATGACTTTTGACGTATCTCCATCGGTTATCCCTTAGATTGAGTTAGATTTTTTAATTTTAAATAAATATTGTATATTTTTCTCACATTATGTAATATTTTGCCCCCCATATATGAAAGATAGAATCATACAATTTGGTAGGACTGTGGGCACATACAATAGTCATAAGCGTGCTAAATTTGGTGTTTCTAGCTGCCCCATAAGTATAGAAAAACTTGCTGGATAGCCGTAACATCATTCACATCTACGGCAGTCTAATCTTCCACTTATTAACATTGATGTTTATTCACTTCCAGATGAGCTACAAACTTGAAATTTGGCAAACTTATAGATTTTAGATGTATTAAAATACATGTTCAAAACCGTTGAGTTCGATCAATGTAATAAAATAAATAAGATACCAATTGCTCAACTAAAATAACTTATATTTTATAGATTTTAGCTTATAACCAATGGAAAAATTCCCAAAAGTTCACATCTTTATTTCCCCCTCCAAAGAAACTTCGATTTTTTGTCACTGAGCATTTGTACAGCTTCAGATGATTTGGCGAAAATAAATTTATTTGACTTGCACTCACAAAAAATACTGGAATACATACGTCTTTGACTGTTTGAAAATATTATTTGATTTTTCTCCGTAAATATTATCAAAATTATCCTAATTTTTAAGTATTTTTTATCCTGTAGGCTAATCTAAGCAATAACTTACATCTCTCATTTTGAAGTACCTATTGCAAGCAAACATGACGTGTTACGTAGAAACGGTCTACGGATTCATGTTCAGTGACCCAAAATTAGTTAAGATCATCTATCACACCACTTACCGCAAAAAAAAAAAAAAAGTTTCAAAATGCAGCATCAAAGCTGCATACAGTTATTTTATTATACAAAATGTCAAAATAACATTTTTCACAATTTTCAATTAACCAGATGTGATAGAGAAAAACGAAATGCATTTTCGAATTCAGCACAGCGAAGTTAATCAAACACACCTTTTTTTCATTTTTACCGCAGAAATTTTCGTCTTTTTTCCAGGCTGATATAATCATTAGTCTACGGCAATCAACATTTCATCTACATTCGATTCCGTAATAGTTGTCGAACTCCGCCATAGCCGGTCCCAAGCCCGGTTGAGAAAGGGGGAGGGGGAGGAGTAACACCTCGTTAAAAAACCTTGGTTCACCTGTCCCAGGTGATAGTACCTTGTGAGGGACCCTTGCCAGAGATACGGTGAAGACCTCAACGACAGTGATGGCGGAGATGAAGAACATCGGTACGGCAGAACTGGCGGAAGAGGCCCCCCTACGGATGTAGGCTGGTACCGGGCAGCAGCGGGCACCAGTATTGACTTGATGCACAGAGCAAATGATGCTTTAGCTGGATCAAGTTCAAAGAGTCATGGGCGAAACCAATCTTAGTCTGGTTCTTCGGCCGTGATACTGCGATGTGGAAAGGAAATGGAAAGACTACCACATTATATATTTCCTGAACGTCTGATGACGGAGAATAATGATGGCATTTCCTGGAGTAAAAAATTCCGGAGACAAACTACTCCCCCGTTCGGATCTCCGGGTGGGGAGTACTTCGGGGGGAGTCATCAAAAGAGGTGGAGATTTTAATTTCAGGATCGGGACATGGAACGTAAGAACACTCCGAAGAGCAGGAAAACTGGAAAATCTGAAACGAGAAATGGACAAATGTAAAGTTAACATAATGGGGCTAAGTGAAGTGAGGTGGACAGACAGTGGTGAAATAATGTCAGGAAATTACACAATGTTCTATTCGGGTGGGAAAAGTTGTGAACGTGGAGTAGCAATAGTGATGGGAAATCAATTAGTGCAAAGTGTGACTAAAGTGGTGTGCCATAGTGATCGTTTAATGTTTGTGAAAATAAGCGCAGAACCAGTAGACATTCTGATAGTTCAAGTGTACATGCCAACATCAGACCATGACGAAGAAGAAGTAGAGAAAATATACGACGAAATAGAAGACATCATCCACACTGAAGGCAGAGGAAAAGTAAACACCGTAATAATGGGTGACTGGAATAGTGTGGTCGGACAAGGTAGTGAAGTAAACATCGTGGGACAATATGGATTAGGAAGAAGAAACCACAGAGGAGGGATGCTAGTGGATTTCTGACAGCGTAACAATTTGGTGGTGATGAATACTTGGTTTAAGAAAAGGAAGAACAAACTATACACATGGAAGAGCCCAGGAGACATCAATAGATATCAGATAGATTTCATACTCGTCAAACAGAGGTTTAGAGGCAGTGTGAAAGACACCAAGACTATGCCGGTTGCCGATATAGACTCAGATCACAACCTTTTGGTTGCAGACATCAGTACAAGATTGAAGAGGATACAAAGGAGTGGGAGGAGAAAGCAGAGGTGGGACCTGGAAAAGCTAAGGGAGAATAAGGCGGCAGTAACAGAATCCTTAGAGAAATGCTTTAGTGAAGGGAGAGATGAAAATGTAAGTGCAAGTACGGAAGAGCAATGGCAAAATATTAAAATGGCTCTGTTGAATATTTTCAAGAGTCAAGTCGGAAGGGAAGCGAAGAGAACGAGGAAACCCTGGATCACTCATGAGATGCTGGAGAAGATGGAGGAAAGGAGGAGATGTAAAAATGTGAACGAAGAAGAATACAAAAGACTTAACAATGCACTAAGGAGAGAAACAGACAAAGCGAAGGAAAAGTACATGGAAGAAATGTGTGAAGAAATAGAAGAACTACAAAGGCGAGGAAGGTACGACCTCATGTATCAGAAAACGAAGGAACTAGGAGGGAGTGAGAACAAAGGAGTAAGAAATTTTGGAATAGAAGACTCTAGAGGACAAATGGCTATGGAACAAGAAGAGGTGTTGAAAATATGGGAAGAATATATAAAGGAACTTTACGATAAGCAACATCGTCCGCAAGACATTGAAATCGAGACAGAAAAGGTGATTGAAGAAGACGAAAAAGGGCCCAGCATATTGTCAACAGAAGTAGAGAATGCGATTAAGAACATGAAGAGGAGGAAAGCTACAGGAGACGATGACATACCGGTGGATTTGCTGAAAGAAATCGGAAACGAAGGTTTGAAAGCGTTGACGCAACTCATCAACAAAATCTATGAAACTGGAGAATGGCCTAAAGATTTTTTAGACGTCACAATGGTTGCTCTTGAAAAGAAACAGAAAGCCAGGAAATGTAGTGATTACAGAACAATTAGTCTGATCTCCACGTGGCGAAGATCATTGCAAGAATACTCAACGGACGGCTAGAACACAAAATTGAATAAGCACTGGGAGAGGACCAGTTTGGATTTAGAAAAGGAAAAGGTACCAGAGATGCCATAGGCACGATGAGGATATTGTCGGAGAGAGTTTTGTCTGTTAACGAAGAAGTTTGTGCGTATTTTATAGATTGGCAGAAGACATTCGACAGTGTTAACTGGATAAAATTGATGAACATCCTTAAGGAGATAGGAATCAATTGGAGAGACAGGAGACTAATTCGCAACCTGTACTTGGGACAAAGAATAAAAGTACGACTAAAACACGGAGAAACAAGCAGAGTGGAAATAGGAAGAGGAGTCAGACAAGGGTGTTGTCTATCACCGAGTCTCTTCAACCTGTATGGAGACTGGCTGGCAAGAGAAGCTTTGAAAGGATGCGGAGACTTTAGGATAGGAGGACGCCTCATCAACACCATCAAGTATGCAGATGACTTGGTAGTGTTCGCCAAGAATGAAAGACAACTGCAATACATGATGAACAGATTAGTGGAAACAGGAAGGAAATATGGCATGGAAATTAACATTGAAAAATCAAAAGTAATGAGAATATCAAAACGAGAGAAACCCTTGAGGATAACTGTCGACAATCAAGAACTGGAGAATGTGAAGCAGTTCAAGTACTTGGGAAGCTTGCTGACAAAGGATGCCCACTGCACGAATGAAATTCGAACAAGAATCGCCATGGCCAAAGCCGCATTCAACAAAAAGAGGACTCTACTGACCAGCAAGTTGAGCTTGGAACTAAGGAAGAAACTGGTGAAGTGCTACATCTGGAGCATTGCACTGTACGGAGCAGAGACATGGACCATGAGAAAGAGGGAGAAGAAATACCTAGAAAGCTTCGAAATGTGGTGCTGGAGGAGAATAGAGAAGGTCAAGTGGACAGAACGGGTGACAAATGACGAAGTACTGAGAAGGGTAGGAGAGAGGAAAATTATTCTGAATACAATTATTCAGAGGAAAGCCAATTGGATCGGACACATATTTAGACACGAGGGACTCATACATGATGTCATCGAAGGGAAGATCAAAGGAACTGCTGGAAGAGGAAGGAGAAGAATACAACATCTGGATGACATGAAAGATGGGAGGAGATACAGCAGATTGAAGGACGAAGCTGGAGATAGGGAACACTGGCGTCAGAAATTCTCCGTACGAAGACTTGGACCTGCCACTAGGCAGAATACTAAATAATAATAATAGTTGTCGGCGAAGATGTAGATCTTCTTATTCTTTTGACGGCTCTATCTACACGTTCAAACATACATAATCTCAAACCAGGAATAGGAAAAATTTCGCAACGAATATATTCAACTCCATACCACTGCTGAACCTGGTGATAAGTTCGGAACGAATGTTGTCGTGCTACTTCTTCTGTTGGTGACAGCGATGCAATAAGTTATTAAATTTACAGTATTTTCATATGCTGATTTTGTGAAGCATATATATCTATAGTTGTTTAACAACATACTTTTCACGTCATTGTAACCTTACAATGCAAGGAGAAAGCTTCAGTAATGATCTCTGGATCAGCATTTTGGTTTTTGAATACCTGGACAAGCTCGTTTAATTCTGTTTTTTTTTTATTACATTAGCACATTTTATTTTTCTTTGTTTAAAGAGTGCTGATGTTGTATCACAGCCACTGAAGGCGTGCAGAAATAATATTATGTTATCTGCGGCTGTTTTATCTATGATACTTTTTGTTGAATATATATTCGTTGCGAAATTTTCCCTTTTCCTGGTGTGATAATAGCCTATATATATATGTTTGAAAGCATTGAAAGAGCCGTCAAATGAATAAGAAGATCTACATCTTCGCCGACAACTATTACGGAATCAAATGTAGATGAAGTGTCGATTGCCGTATTGATTAACTTATTATTAGCGTATCCGCATCTTCCGTGGCTTTGGCCAAAACGCGTGTCGGAGTAGACTTTTCGGCGCTCGTACGCTGAAACTATTCATTTTACAAAAACATCGTTACTACATAAATTATAGGAAATTTTCTCTAGTTTAATTTATTACATAACTATTTTCATCGTAAAATGAGTCGGAAAGGAGATATTGTCAAAAAACTGTTTTTGGGCGCCATTTTTCCAATATGGCGGCGCGAGCGGCAAAGATACGATGTAGCAAAGTGAAAATTCGAAAAGAGCACGTCGAAATCTATAAAATCACCAATTTTCAAAACTCCCGGAAAACTTTCCAGGTAACCCCCTTTATGAGCACCAAATGACTGGACTTTATACAGTCCACTTGGCTCTTGCCACCACACGTTGTAAATACTGAAATGGTGTGTTAAGATTGTGCATTGTTTCTAAAGTGGCCCATGGACTATCAATATTATTGTGCCCTATGTCACAATGTGCAATATTATTGATAGTCTGTAGATGATATTGAAGGGTTGTGCCAATATTGAGTGAATTCAAATTACTTTGATATTTATTGCACAGTCCAAAAGAAAAACGTACAGTCTGTGGTTAATATTGCATGATACTTGATCAGTTTTATCTAGAACAGAATGAAGTAAGCATTGTTGTGCTTCCAGATAGATATATAAGAATTCACGAACCACAGATTATTGTCTCTGTTGGACATTACATGCAAATATTATAGGAGAAAAATTCCTCCGACACTGGGACTTGAACCCAGGACCTTTGGCTATTCGTGCCAATACTCTACCAACTGAGCTAAGCCGGAGTTCAACTCACAGCACCAGATGAAACCACTGTGAGTTGAACTCCGGCTTAGCTCAGTTGGTAGAGCATTGGCACTAATAGCCAAAGGTCCTGGGTTCAAGTCCCAGTGTCGGAGGAATTTTTCTCCTATTATATTTTTTTCATTCTTGTGCTTACTTGTGAGATGGCTACCGAAGAGGAGGAGAGGTGGTTTATTTTGGAATATAATCAACAAACGTTGATTTGGAGGATTTGCTTTTCGCAAATGAGTATTCCTTTTCTCAATAGCAGGCATAATCCTTTTTAGCAGTTCATCAAATGATAGGGCATCCATTCTCAGAAAGTTGTGAAAATCATTTGGTTCGCTTAGTCTCAAATCACTTAATAAATCTAAAAAATCTTTTTGATGTCTGCAGGAATGTTAGATTGGAAATTAATACAGAAAAAACTAAGTATATGGTCATGAAACATCAATAATGCTCTAAAAATATTAGAATAGCAGGTAAAGCATTTAAACAAGTGGAGAAATTCAAATATCTCGAAACGATAACTACAGATACAAATAATATTAAGGAAGAAGTTAAGTATTGACTGAAATCTGGAAATACTTGTTTTTATTGAATTCAGAAGCTTCTATCTTTTCGTCTTCTGTCCAGAAATGTAAAGATAAAAATTATCAGAAAATTATTCTGCTGGTTGTATTATATGGATGTTGAAAACAAGGTGCTTAGGAAAATATTCTGACATAAGAGAGATGAAAGTGGAGACTAGAGAAAACTACATAATGATAAGCTTCATAACCTGTATTCTTCACCAAATATGGTAAGGGTAATTAAATCATGGAGGATGAAATGGGGGCTGAACATGTTGCATGCATGGGGAGAAAAGACATATCTCAAAAATATTGACTAGGAGACACAATGGGAAAAGACCACTTGGAAGACCTAGTCGTAGATGGGAGGACAATATTGGATTAGATTTAAGGGAAGTAGGATTTGCAAGGGATGGTTGGATGGAGTTAGGACAGAATAGGGTTGAATGGCGGGCTCATGTAAGCACGGCAATGAACCTCCTTTAGCTTGCTTAGGTATTATCTATTGCCATTGAGTAAGTAAGTAAGTAAGTAAGTAAGTTACAGAGGCGCCAACTTTTGAAAAACATTGGGTGGGCTCAAAAACTTTAAAAAAATTAATAATCATAGAATTGTATTACGCTAGAAACGATTTCAGTGTTAATTAATAACAATCATTTATACTTAGTAATTCAACCGTCAAATAATAGATTGTGTAACCTAATTAACGGAAATCCTAGAAAGTTTATAGTCGCATTTTTTTTTTAAATCTTAGATAACTATTAAAATAAAGTAAAACATAGACTCACCATTATGTACCACGGCGTGTTGCAAACGTGTTTCTCCTGACTGCACTTCTGCCTATTATTTCGTCACAAGCGTCATCAAGATCCAACTTTTCTGTGCTATCCTTATGTATGCTTAGAAGAGCAATGTGGTTCAACCTTTTCTGGGACATTGTTGAACGCAAAAATGTCTTAAGTCTCTTCAATGCGGAAAAAAGATCTTTCGGCGGTGGCTGTGGAAACTGGCATTGTCAGAGTAAGACGTATAAATTTAATAAATTCCGAAACAATTTCGCTGACAACATTGGACTTCAGAAATGTTACCACATCATTAAAATTACTCAATTCTGCACCCACCATTGCAGCACTGTCAACCACCATATTCCCCTGCGAACATAATACTTCATAGTCACAAATGTCATCGTTGAAAACGCACTTGACGTCGTCTTCTTTTCCGATAACAAAATTTTCAATTTTATTTTGAATTTCACTTTCCTGGAAGCGCTCTTTAAGTGATACATTCACACAATCTACAAGTTTGTAAAATTTACACTCAAAATATTTTCTTACATCAGTAAATTCGTATTGTGTATGATGACGATCATCTAGGCGACGAGACACCTTCCTCTGTTTGGAACCCTTGGTTCTGACAGGTCCAGCTCACATGCTTTTTTCGTCGTTTTTTCCCAGAACACGACAAAGTTATTACGAATTCCCTGGAATATTTGTATCAAATCCTGAATGAGACCGTTTGCTTTATGAAAGTTAAGGTTTACACTTTGTAGTTTTACATTCGTTGCATCCATGCCCGGGTAAAAATGAGTGTCCACATATTAAAATAAGCAAAATGTTCAAATGACTCGAGCAGTGATAAGTAACCAGCGGCTTTAGTACCAGCGTCACCTTTATCGTTTTCAGAGAAATCCGAAAGGAATGAAAGAACATGCTGGTAATTGTCAATCAGAGATTTTAAACTGAGGGCCCTTACAGTGAATCGCGTTGAGCAAAAGGGCCTTATATTACGTTCTGAATCTAATGTGTTGGTATCTTTTATAGCATTAAACCAGTTCACCCTTTTCGGAGACTCCCTTATCATATTGATCAAATCTTTAGTAATATTTAACACATTTCTGCAAGTTGTAATGTGCCGCACACTGTCTTGTGCTGCTAAATTTAATGAGTGCATGAAACAGTGTAAATATCTTGCTATTTCATTAACTTGTGAAATCCTTGCCTGCACCCCATTGTATTTTCCGCTTACATTGGCAGCACCATCATAGCACTGTCCGCGGCAATTCTGGATATTTAATCCTAATCTTATTAAAACGTCACTGACAATATTGAACAGACTGGCTGCGTCTGTTGCTGACGTTTCGTAGAACCCAATGAAATACTCTTGTGTCTCAAGTTCCTTAGAAACAACACGCAAACATATTGACACCTGTTCTTTCTTTGCCGCATCAGTAGTTTCATCCATAAGCAGATCATAATAACCCGCATCTTGAATTTCACTCGCCATAGTACGAAGAAGTTCCATTGCCATGATTTCAAGCATTTCGTTTACTGCTTCGTGTGACACCCACTTAAATGATTCTCTCTCAATATACCGCATAAGTTCCGGCGAATCTTCACATCTCAGTTTCAGAAGCTGGTAAAAATTACTTGTTTTGTCCGTATGCCCCCTGATTGCTACTCCCTGCTTTGCTAATTATAACAATGATGAAAATAATTTATATAAAGCGATTCGGGAATTTTTAAGATCTTGCAACTTTGAAAGATTCAGACTAGATGCAACATTCACTCCACTCTGCACTGCCGTAACTTTGGTACACGATTCTTTGTGACACTGTGAGGTTTCGTGGAAACTAAATTTTCTTAAAGCATGCTTCCAGTTGGAAAAGCCAGAAGAAATAAAACAAGGGTCATCTTTGCTGGAAAAACTTAACAGTTTTTTTATCATGTGCTTCCTTGCATACTTTACAATACTACCTTTTTGTTTTCTTCATACAAAATCCACGGATGCTTACTTTGCCACGAATTTTGAAAAGTTCTACCTGTAGCAGCACTTTTCGTTTCACTTTCACTTGTTCGTATATTATCACAAACTCCCGAATTATTCGACAAGCTTGGTTTATCAGTGATAGATTTCCGAACCGATTTTTTATAAACAATATCCGGGTACTGATCGTGGGTATTTTCTATCCGCGGTCGTTTGATCAGAAATTTATCCATGATCGATAACACGTAAAAAGAACAACAGACACTAGAACAATGTTCACGTCTTCTGAAATTAGTTTAAACTGATTCCTCCCGGTGCTGTGAACAGTGTTGCCACTGAGATCTGACTGTCTGATTTTTTGGGGGATTTTGTATACAAGTCGAAGTGTCGTTAAAGATGATTTTGCCATGTTATAATAGACAATTTCCACCCTTAAGATACAATAATCGAAAGGAGGAAATTTTGCTTCAGGAAACAGATGGCTGTGAGTTAATTTATGGACTGAAACATGAGAAAACTAACAACTACATAAGAGTATAATATGTTTTCGTTTTCAAAAGGAAAGATAATATTTTAAAGCACTTAACCACTACTTGGGTGGCACCAGATTCTATAACATGGACTAATAATAAAATTATCCCTGTCTGCAACCTAAACTGTCAACTTAAAACAACACAGATACGACTGTCCCCTCATTCTCCCATTTACTTAAAGACAGCCCTCTGGACCCACTGTCTCATTAACTAGAAACTGACCAGAACTAGAAGCTCCTGCTTTGAGACAAGATGAGATCATGTTACGCTTGAAAGAATAGCTCGATTTTCGTTTTTCACTTATTCAACAACGAAACCACCTATTTCTGGTAGTAGTAGTAGTATTGATAATAATAATAATAATAATAATAATAATAGAAAATTATGAAAATAATACTCGGGAAATTATTGGGTGGGCTCGAGCCCCATGGGCCCATATAAGTTGGCGCCACTGAGTAAGTAAGTAAACCTCTCTCTCTTTTTGTACCAGCCCTTCATCCATCTGCACTTTTTGGTCTTCGTCTCAAGTTTAAAGTCAGTGCAATAGCAACACAACTTAATTCAACAGTGCTTAACATGTTCCCTTGTCAGAAGTCAGGAGTGAAATAATGATTGTACAATATCACTCCGCTGACTAGAGGAAACCTTAAATTTGTTGTATAATATTATAGCACAATAATATTGATACTCTATTGGCAACTTCAGTCTTGTAATACTGTGTTTGTAAATTCTCTATATAACTATGTGAAATTGTTGTAACCATTCTCTTTAATTGTTATATTCACATTGTAACTATTTTGTCATGTCCCATAACCTGAATATGTCCAATAAACTAATAAAAAATCTAATCTAATCTAGTCTGGTAATATTTTGGCCTACATAACCATTTATTGATTTTCCCATTAACTGTCTTTCTTTTGTTTTTGTCATTAACTGTCTTTCTTTTGTACACAGTGTTCTGCTTATAAGTATAATAAAAGAAATAGTTGTAGTTGCAAAACTATTCATCTAATTGAGTTAAGGTTGGTACCATTTTAAAGAGAAGGTTGGGAGGTTTTAATCCATTGTTGTTGTTAATTTCAGAAGAGTCATGCATTGCATGCATTTCATAGGAGAATTCTTATGAACAGATACAACTCTCACATCTGGAAGTCTGAGAATCTGCAAGTTGTAATTGAACACCAAGGGGATTCCCCTAAATGGAATGTTCGGTATGGGATCATGTGTCACAAAATCATCAGTTACTTTTTTGCCGAGAAAATGGTCACTGCTACCACGTACCTGGATGTGTTGCAGTTGTATGCTATGCCTCAACTTTCTGATTGAACAATTTTCCATCAAGATGGGGCTCCGTCACATTCTTTGCTAACATTCTTAGACGAACAGTTCTCTGCAAGATGAATCAGAAGAGGATCACTATACATCACATGGCTGCTAGATCACCAGACCTAACACCATCTGATTTTTCCTTGGGGATTTGTTAAGAACCAGGTCTACAGAGCACTAGTATGTGATTTAGCAGACTTACAAGAAAGAATTTATGCTGATGTCAACAATGTCACACCACGTATGCTTCATAATACAGTGAGTCTCAGACAGATTGGTGCCGCTTGTCGCGGCGCCGTGTTTTTCTTGTGATGACTCAACACTACCCGCATCGCGGCCAGCTGTGGCCCCGCAGATAAGTAAACAATTCCTGCATAGCCTGCAGTTGAGCATTGTTCTCGTGTTTTACAGACGTGAAAGTGTTATTCGGTAGTTGTCACAACTAAAAGAAAACATTAGGATAGAGATAAACTCAATAATAACGGAAGAACAATTAATGCGTATTAATCGGAATTTCCTATCACGATGCCAAAAATGTGTGGATGTAGGAGGAGGACACTTCCAGCATCTCCTGTAATAAGATAGATGCCTATTTTCGTTATTTTCAAACTTATTTCATTTATTTTCATTGTCACGCACTGACAAGTCAGTCAACTGCCGGGGAGTTCCTTTGCCGCATACCGGGGATAGGAGCGTCATCTGCGGGGAACCCAACACGCGGCGCGGCGGCACCCATTTGCCTGAGACTCACTGCATGGGTCGATATTGAATACAGGTTGGACATTTCCTGTGCCATTAATGGAAGCCATGTTGAGGTTTATGGAACGTAAGGTAACAAAAATTCCCAGCTTTTACTCTTTGTAGCAATTGGTTCCATCTATAGATTTGTATTAGTTCAAAAGTTGTAGCTATTTCTTTTATTATACTTATAAGCAGACCTCCCTGTATATAAATGATGTTTTTCCCAGAATATCATCAAGGTTATTTACTAACATTCATGACACACTTTTATAGAATGCTTGATCTTCTATATATACAATCATGTACATAGCAAATTCTTGAAAACTTCATATTATTTACGATTAAAAATTGGAGATGATTTCTTGATACTTTTGATAACTCAATACCCTCGATGCTCAATTGGTATCAATATCGAATGATAACTTACTACCATAGAGCTTGATACTTTCATAAAACTTTTTTAAATTGTTATTTCAGCTTATCCATTCTTCAGAGCCAGTTACATTGCCTAGTATGTGGTGCTTATACAGCAGACAATCAAAGCTACTGTCAGTGACTCACATACAACATCATTAATTTATTGCCAGTGTATTTTACGAAATGTGCATATATTTCTTACGAATTTCTTATGTGATTGTATACAATTGTATAAGAGTGAATTTAATTAGTTTGCTAAATGTCTAGTTTTCCAGGACACCTTTTAAAAGGTAAGAAGTGTGAAAAGTTTGTACAGGTTTACCATAGACAATTCCATGTTGAGAAAAAAGCACCTCTCTTTCTAACAAAGTACAGCATGCTCATATCTTTCAGACACAAAATACATCACTTAATGTTAGGCCTGCCAATTGACTCTCTATTCTGGGAGGTAATAACTAACTTAATTATAATTTTTTATTCATCTGATTTTACAATGTATTCAATTTACATTTTCCGGTAACCCAAGATTATACATATAGGCCTAATTTAATTTTCTTTCTCCATTTATGTCTATCTGTACATAAATTCTCTGCAGTATTTCTTCTTCTAATTCATGCATGAATTCCTTGTATCCATGTGGTTGGTGGTATCCCTGTTTTCTTCCTTCCTGGTGGTTCCCATTCCATAATCCGCTGTGGTATCCGCATCTAACATCCTTCTTGTATGTCCATACCATTAGAGCTGTTTTTCTTCTACAAAATCAGTGATCGAATTTGTGACATCCATTTTCTTCCTGATGATTTCATTTCTAACTCTTTCTCGTCTAGATATCCCTGCAGACCACCTCCAAAAGTTAATCTCAGTTGCCATTAATCTTTTTATTAATTGGGATTAAACTGTCCACACTTCTGATTCATATGTCATAATGCTTCTGATAATTGTGTTAATGATTTTTCCTTTTGTTTCCTTTCTAATCCATCAATCCCACAGAAATCCATTTAATGTTCCAATAGCAAGTTTTCCAGCATTTATTCTTGAACTAATTTCTTTATCTTGTTTGCTGTCTTGTGTTATTTTAACTCCTAGATATTTGTATTCTTCAGTGTACGTAATAGTTCCCATCCCTTCTTCCAGTCTCAAATCTTGATTTATATCTTCTATTACCACATATTTTGTTTTATTCCCATTAACCTGAAGTCCCCATTTTTTATACTCCACTCTTAACTTCCTTGTGATGTATTCTATGTCTTCTTTATCTTGTGCCAAAATTAGCTGGTCATCAGCAAACTGTAAGGAATAGACAGTACTATCATTTACTGGGATTCCCATGTTCTTAATTTTAACTTCCTCATATCAGCTACTGTTCTACTTGAGCCCATACAAGCTCACAATGGCATGGTGGTAGTCTAAGGACTGTTTACCCAGTTTCTTTGGCCATCTCGTTGATTATATATTTGTCAAACTTAGACTTCATATGAGTAACAATGCCAAGTAGTTCACACTGTAACATGGAGTCCTCATAAGGAACACCATGTTCTTTCAGGCACACTCTCATGTCATCTTTTCGCCATGACATAGTTGGCCATAGTTCCATTTTCCTACTATGGTACTTTGCATTGTCTATGACTATCACACAACGAGGTTGAATATTTGGCATTATGTAATGAATACTATGTCCAGGATCCTTATGTCTAGTTTACTCATAAACTTGGAACACAGTTTTTCTTGAATCACTATTTAATACCGTACCATGTTTGCATTTCACAGACATCTTCATTATACAACCTAGCTGCCAATGATAAGTTATCTCACCTACTGCACCTGTAGTTGCAGACTGTAAAATTTACCCTTAACCATAGGCGTAGCGAGGGGGGGTTTTGGGGGTTTGAACCCCCCCCCCCATTGATTAAAAAAAGGAAAATTGTATAATTTTTTTAAGTCTGCCCATAAATTGCTTAATACAAGTATAAAGCGTGGGAAGCTTAAAACTCGTTATTTTGCGTCTTAATTTTTAAAATTTTCCGGGGAAGGACCCCCGGAAGCTTAAAACTTGTTATTTTGCATCTTAATTTTTAAAATTTTCCGTGGGAGAAACCCTGGAAGCTTAAAACTCGTTATTTTGCATCTTAATTTTTAAAATTTTCCGGGGGAGGGCCCCCGGACCCCCCTCTCCTTCCATACTCGCCAGACCCCGCGGATGTTATAACCCCCCCCCCATATGGTCGGCCTGGTTACGCCTATGCCCTTAACTGTGCTACCCCTTCTCTTTAACGCCTCAGGCCTGCATTCCAAGGAAATGACCCTTTGTTAGAATTGGCAAGGCAGCTCAATGCCGCTCTGAAAATAGTTTTCTTACATTATTAAAATAAGTGTATTTCCTCATAATTTAATGGTGTAGAAACATTTATAATATGAAAGTGGATTTGTTCTAGCTGAAGGTGTTAAGTAAATTAAAAAGTACTCTATGAAGTCTAGAAAATGAGGGAAAAGGCGTGTAAAGAGTGACTGCAACTCTCCTATATAACCAAATGTTTTTTTCTCAATGTGGAATAGCCTATAGTAATATTTTTTTCTGCAATTATTGGAAGAAAATTATGGAGAAGAACCTTGAGAATGCATACCTGAATTCCAGGGCCTGGAAGCATTCTGTTTGTTGCAATTATGGCTTTTTCGTACCCATCACCAGCTATGCACTGAGGCAAATTGCAGTCATCTTCATTCTGGAGACAGCTTCCACAAGCTCTGTAAACACACTTAACACTTTCACTCAGTATCTATTCCTTGCCTGCTTTTTAAATCAGGGTACCTCTCTTAGTCCAAGAGAGTTGCCGTAGTTGATAAAATTATTATATTTCTGGAATTACAGAATTAATTACTTACTCAATGGCAATAGACAAATCCTAAGCAAGCTAAAGGAATATTATCTATTTGATGAAACCCGGAGATTCATTGCCGCACTTACCTGTGCTTGCCATTCAACCCTATTCTGTGCTAACTCCATCCAATCATCACTCACAAATCCTAAGTCCCTTAAATCTATCTTAATATTATCCTCTCACCTATGTCTTGGTCTTCCATGTGGTCTTTTCCCTTCAGGTCTCCCAGTCAATATTTTTTAGATATGTCTTTCCTCCCTCATGCACGCAACATGTCCAGCCCATTTCATTCTCCATGATTTAATTACCCTTAAAGTTACATAGTGCACATGATTTCATATTTCAAAAATTCTATACAATGAAGTATGAAAAAGGTATCAGTGACTGCTCTCGAGAAAGAAGTTAGTGCAGCCCTATTTCCACACACAGAGTGTAAGTTACTTTTAAAATACACTTTATGAATTATATCCCAAGGTATTTTTATTGTAAGTTCTGAGGAGGTTTCTTGCTTTAGAAATTATTCATTTGCACAGCATAATATGTTTTTAGGTTCTGTAGGATTTTCAAAAGATTTGTTTTTCACGGGCAATGGGAATCTATCAAACAATCTAGTATAGCTGTAAAATACCAAGTAATCACCAATAGCTCAATTATTTTTCAGCTTATTGATAAAACTTGTTTAGCTTATGTTTCCTAATTACTTCACAATGTCTGTCCACAATAATATGAGTCACAAAAGTAAAATACAACGAAAATAAAGATTTAGATGTGAAAATTGTAGGCCTAATAATTTCATTATTCCCCAAGTATCGGAAGAGTTAAAAAATTATAGTATCCATCCATTTACTATTTTGTCAGTGTTGAAATGATATGTTCATCACTACTCTCAAGTTTTATAAAAGTGCACATACTCACTGAGTGAGGATAGCGTAGTTCTCCACAGTGAATTGGTAGTAGCACACTCTTGACTCATTCTCCACACAATCTCGTGTACATGACATTGTGTCATTATATGCAGCGTAATAGTGATGATTATCGACATCATTTGACTGTAGGTATTTTGGCAACTGCAGGAGTACTGAAACAATTAACTGATAGTGTCTAATGATCTCACAAATACAAATTAAAGGGTCACTGAAGCTTACATAAGCTATCAAATGAAAAAGGATATAGTAGACAACCAAAAATTAAAATAAAAAATTGGTTATTATGCAATATACTATAACTAATTACTCAATCAAATAATTTCTTGAAAATGAGGTTACTATTTTTCATTAAAGATTAGCAAATGGAAATGAATCCGTTATTCAGATATTCCAGGAATTAGTTAGCGTTAGTTTTTCTCCTTTTTGTAAACACAATTTAGCATTAACTTCATACATTTCTGATTCACTGTTAATGTTATATCATATACAGTGGCCTATTTAGGCATAGGCCACATAGGCCCAGGCCTAAGGTGGCAAATTTTTGGGGGGTGGCACAATTTCAGACTATACTCCATTTTGTAACAAAAATATCTTTGCACAGTATCACTTTGACTCATCATTCACTAGCAAAAATATTTTTATTTCTTATTGTTATTCTATCTATATGAATTCTGGCATATGGCACATGAACAAATTTGCCCATCTAAGATCAGAGAGACATAACTACAAAAATGGTGTTTTGAGATAAATCAATTTAAAGATTTTTGCCTAATAACTGGATACTTTCTAATATTTTTTCACAAGCTGTTTTGCTCTAAATAAGAAGTTTATTTCATTTATTATTGTTTCTATTAGACATTACATATTCTAATCACTTAGGAGATGATAATAACATAACATAATTACGTTTGTCTGAGCCTTAACTTGGTGGCTACTGCTATGTAACATATTACTGTCTTGAAATCTTATCCAACAGCAGACATTCCTATAGCCGTGTTTATAATGTTTCATCAGCATAATTACTGGTAAATAAACAATGGTAATGTTTATCAGTGATATCCAGTTAGAAAAATAAATGAGATTAATCTACCTATAAGATCATTTTCCTTTTCTTTTCGTAAGCAAAGAGGACTATCATAAGTTGGGTACTTGGGCCTCGACCCACATATAACAATCTGTTTTGATTTCTCTTACATTAAGAACTGTGAGATTATAAACAGAAAACTTTTATAGAACACTGACTTTGCATTCACTTAAGGCAGTAGACCACAGCTTGCAAGCCAAATTCAGCCAGCACAGATTTGTCTTTTCATGCACTTTCCTTCTCCAAGTTCTTAAATTCCCTTGCCATGTCTTTCCTTTTAATATGCTCTTTCTGTTCCTTTTTTAAATTTTCGTCTTCCCTTCCTTTTGGAGAAGTATGTGAAAATTTTTAACTCTTTATTTTTATTATTTTTAATGTTATTTACATTCAGCTTCCCTCAGTTAAGGGTTGCCCTAAGACAAAGCGTAATAGAAAAAAGAAATAATTTACACCACAAAGAAGTGTTTACAAGCATTTAGGCCTACAGTAAACATTAAGAAAAACTCACATTAACAACTAAGGCCTAAATCAAGAAAACTTATGAAACAACAAGAACAAAAACTAGAAGACAAATATATAACAAATAAATATAAATATAGAAAAGAAAATAATATTTATATGTTGGTACTCAGGAATATAAGTGATTCCTGAGTATAGAGAGGGAACCTTTCAGGGCTGTCAAAGACACTTCTTTTATTACACTGTTGTTCAGATGAAACTATCTGCAGAAATCCACAAATAGTGAAGGAATTGTCCCTCTTGCACCCACCATCAGCCCAAAGATGGTAATAGAAGAAAGGGAGTATTTTCCTTTGTAGTATGCGATGGTGGGTTCGTAGATATGACGTTTTTCAGTATGAACTTCTGCAGGTTGGGTGCTACATATTTCAAACCTGATTGAAGGATCGATTATATATCCATTGCTTGAGCCTGGTGGAATGGCGATGATGTCAATTCTTCTAGAAGAGCCACCTTCAGAAACGCCGTAGACCTCTTCAGCTACTTGATGATGATTTTTTTGCAGGGCATTTGCAATTGAGGGGGTCAGTGCAACAGTGGTCTAACCCCTCCGACATGGAAAATTAGTTAGTGATGCTATTAGCATGGCTTGGAGGTTAACTTTATTCTTATATAGAGGTTGGATTAACTTCTATTTGGACAAATTAAGTTTGCTGTATGTAGTTTTGAAGTCATTAATCTGTTCCCTGAAACAGAATTCCTCTTGTGTAAGGGCAACCAAAAATTTTGAATCCAAGATAAATAAATCCAAAGAAACTAGAGACTATTAACGGTCTTCAGAAATATGTACCGTTCATTTATAATTAATTTCATGATAATCTGATTTCTGTAAATGGGGTAAGTGTTGAAGAAACTGGGGAGAATGGTAGTGAGCTTTTTCATTTATTTAATCGTGCGTAGAACTGAATATTCATTGAAACTTATCAATAAAATTAATACAATTCCTTTCCTCTTAAAATAATGTTTTAATGCATGTAAAAATCCAACATTTATTGAAATAACTTTTTTCTACTCTGTCAAGTTGAAATAAATGTCAGGCCAACAGTGGTCTAACCAAGAAAACAGTGTTGCAGCATCTCATAAAATTGATAAAATTCTGAACAGTAGACTATGTAACATTGCAGTTAAGTTGACCAAGCAACATAGAACACTCTACTACCAATAAAACTGCATTTTTAAAATTGTATGAAAAACTACAATGTAGAACTTGCTTTTTTCTCTAAACTCTATAAACTCTATAAACTTCAGCTCATTACTGGTACTTCAAGGCATTTATATGCAGTGATTAATATGTCACATGTCATATGATTACCTATGAAAAAATATGCATTGTAGGAATGAAACGTCGTGATCTAGCGTTGCTGTCCAATGGTGTCCTATCGGTGACGATCTCCGAAGCTGGTTCAGTGTTGTGACACATGACAGTGGCCTTTCATCACAGTACACAGTAGTCTTGGTATGTGGTGACACACATTAAATTAATTAACTTCTAGTATCATCCCTATGCCTCACTATTGTGCTAATAGAATTGTACGCCTATAAATAAGTTTTCTTTTTTTTGCGTTAATGATATTATTTTAATTTTATGAGGAAGAATCCAAGCTCCTCTGCCATTCATGTTTCAATGAAGTATATGGTTGTTTATAAACACCTTTCAGATAATTAATTGGAAATTTTTAAAAATAAAAATTCTAGCTCTTTAGCATCTATGCAAATCGTGTGGAAAATTTAAACAAAATTGTTCGAGTTTTTTTAATGAAATCTTGAAGAATGAAAGTCTCCTCTAGCCTCGCTCAAAGATGTAAGACTTAAAAGCCTGAGTTTGCACAAACGATAGCTGGCTTATAACTACCCTTCAAAGTATAAGGATACCGTATAGAAGTAAGAAAAAGTCATCAATCTCCCCAGAAGATATCTAATCCAAATACGTTTTATTTATGCACGATGTTTAGTTCTCAAGCCACACAGACATGTTCCTGAAAATATTGTTGGACAGAGGAGAATTAAAAACAGGTATTTATGTTAAAAACCTTGATTTCGAACATTTATTACCTTTGGTACTGGTAGAGGAAGTGAAATTAGTGCTTTTTTATTAATGGAGCTGTTAGCAGAGGGTATTTTGAGAAGTAGGTATGAAACCCGCCAAACACTGTCATTTACAATCGTAGCAGCTTGCTGTGGTAACCACGCGCCGTCATGAAGCCGAAGGATGGCCACGCTCTGTAATGTCAAGTAGTGTGAAGAGAATGCAACAAGGAGGTGGACTCCTACATGTGTAGTCTGTTCTCCTCAGCATGGATGTGGGATAAGAGAGAAAAATGCTGCTTGCACCATGAGCCCACATCCTCATTTTTGAATGGAACAGACTACCCATGCAACAGGGAGGTGAATAACTTGTTCAGCTTCGTGCTTGCATGGGAGCACACTACCTCCTAGCTTTGACACCAGTCGTGGCGGGCAATACAAAAAGCAGAATTACATTTATAGTAAAAACCAACATTCATGATATGGAAAATAAACTTTAAAAATACGTATAGTAAAGGAAAAATACCGGTGAAGTGCTACTTCACCTACTTCCCCTGAACAGCCGCCACTGCCATAATATATATATATATATATATATTATATATTAAAACATGTGACTGTCTGCTTTTCCTCATTCCAACATTAACATATTTCAAGAAAAAGGAGAGAATCTGATATTGTCATAAAAACTACTAATGACTAATGTTAGAAACAAAAAATGGCTAAAACTGCTTTTCAAGTAAAATATTATAAAATAACAATAATAATTATAAATAATTATTGTAATTATTATTGTTCTACTAAAAATTATTTTTTAAATGTCTGCCTTTATTTTGCATCTTGCTCATTCTTGCCAGTAAAGTAAAGTGTTCCCTATTACAAGCCATGGAGGCCCAGAGGGTTCCAGAAGGTTGAGGCTCCCAGATTTTTAGACATCGGCACCTGAAGGTGGTAAGGTTGTCAGCCTTATGCACCAGCCCCCTTTACCCCCAGGATTGCTCCTGGTACTCATTTCTGTTAGAGGCTGAGTCGACCCCAGGGCCATAGTGCTACCAGAAGGATTAGGCCAATTGAAAAACTCCAACGACCTCATCGGGGATTCAACCCACGACCTTCCACTTTGTAGCGCAGCGCCTCAACCACTACGCTACGGCGTAGCCCATTCTTGCCAGTATAGCCTATTATTTTGTAAGATAAAATATAGCATTGTGTTTTGTAATTCTGTAATTTTGTACCACATTGTTCCGGTAAAGGAAATCTTAATTGCATCAAAATCCCCGGTTTCTTTAGAAGCAAATTAAAAGCATTCTTAAGAAGCTTACACTTGCAATTTATCTGCAGTGTTTTCTCCAGCAAGATGCCGAAAGTGAAGTATTCTACAAGCTGATTGATTAATTGAGAAACATTCTAGTTGAGTTTGTGGTGTAGTTGGAAATGACAGGGGTAGTTCTAAAACTAAGCAAAATGTATTCCTAGAGTATTTTGGTTCAGAGCCATGGAAATTTAAGTAAAATTACATGAAATAATATATATATATTTTTTTTTAATGTGTTTATTGTAGGCCTACTCATTAAAATGGAACTTTAAAAAAATTGTCTGAAATTGGTAAAAAACTAAAATAAAACTATCATTTTAAATCTAAAACAGGGCTTACAAAATCCTAAAAATCTGGGCCCTAGTAATAATATGTTATATCTATATATTGGTATGATCATGAAGACTTCATCACTGGTACCATCAAATAAATCACTATCACTGTCACAGGATAAATCATCTGGGTTGAAATCGCACTATTCTAAATACTTTAAAAATTATTCGTCTTCTTTTCAGGAAAGAAATATATCTCGAGAACACGCTGCCATGGTTACTATAAAACACAGGACCTGCATGAGATGGTCTGAAAATCCATTTCAAATGCACAAAAATACCCTCTCTTGAAGACCGAAAGTCTCATAAATTACAGCATTGGATAAAGGGTAGAATATTTTAATTTAGTTATTGTATTTGTTATTAAGTGCCAGAATGGTACTTTATGAGATTGTGTGGGGGACGGAAAATGTCTGTCTGTCTATCTGTCTGTGTCTGTCTGTCCATCTGTCTGTCCATGTGTCTGTAAGTCCCATAACTCAAATACACTATTGTATCTCAACTGTTTGTTGACATATAAGTATGATATGAATTTGATTTGATAAATTTTTCAAGGGAAGGAGTGGTTTGTTTGGATTTTTATCGTCCGCGATATTTCCAGGGTTAAACTATCAATATATTAAAGCTGGTGCCCGCAGCTTCGCCCGCCATTATTAATTGACTCCAGGATTTTTAAGAAATTTACACTGGCAGTTTACTAAAAATGTTTGTGGTTCAGAGCTATGAAAATTGTAAGTAAAAATAAAATTAGAATATATTTTGTTCATTGTGTTCATTTCACGTAGACCTTATATAATAAAGAAATTGTTTTCCTAATTTTGTACTCTTTGTGGAAGTTTTGCTGATTGGTTGGCCTCGAGCCAATCAAAATGCTTTGAATTGTCGGAGAACAAAGATTACATTAAAATAGATGTGACTGTTAATTAGTCGTTATTTCGGTACTGTTCAACCGATTTTGTCAAAATTCAGTAGGCTTCTTTCCATGTACGTCATAAATGTGTATACCAAGTTTCATGTAACTCCAATAAAGCGTATTTGAGTTATCACACCTTTCTGATATTTTTCCATTGAAATAGGCACTAAATTGGACGTTATAAATGTGTATATCAAGTTTCGTGAAAATCCGATAAAGCGTAAACACATAGATATATTCTCAAAAAAATTGAACAAAACATGTTCTTCTAACATACGGTATAGTTTTCTGGGGTAACTCATCTAACAGCATCTTTATATTTAAACTTCAGAAGAGGGCATTGCGAATAATCACGCAAGCAAATAAGCAAACAAGCTGCAGATATTTTTTCAAGGAATTGAGGATTTTACCTTTACCTATTATTTACATCTTAGAGACACTTACATACGTAAAAGGCAACCTTAATGTGTTCCAAAAGAATTCAAGTGTGCACTCGCAAAACACAAGGAATAGGAATAATTTGTCTTCCATTCCACACAGCACTGAAGTTTACTCTATTTTTTTAATAAGGGATACTCACCAGATCTCTTTGTAGAATCACACATGACATATGTTGGTAAAATGAGGAGAATCCATGTTGGATGTATAACCATTCTTAAGTAGCATCCATAGAACTGAAAAGGAGCATCAATTTACTATGAAGAGTGATATTAAAATATATTTTTGAGTTAATAATTTATTATATAAGAGAATAAAAATAGATTTTATTTTCCTGTGGAAAGTATAGAACCTGAGTAGGGTTGCCAGGTTTCTATCAGAAAAATGCTGAAGATTTTTCACAGACTCCCTCAAACATTTTATTTCACTAGTTAGAACACTGTTTTTACACAAACTACTGGTAGCCTACGTTTCATCCTGTTGCTAATTTTCATGAGTGAATAGAATCTTTTTACCCACAGGTGACACTAGTTTGAATTTTTTCAGTGTGCAATTTGTGATTTTACCAGGTTTCCTACCAGAATTAAAATTTTAAATATGTAGGCCTACATAATGCAATGGTTCAAGCCAGTGGGGGGGGGGGATCCCAACCATCTTCCCCTACAAATCGCATGCTAACTTAATTTTTTCCATTACTAACATGTAAATTAAAATGACAGAAATTCATGACTCTTTGTTCTTACATTATGAGGAGCAGGTGTAAATTTAAACACTTCAAAAGCCACTCATGATAATTTTCACTACAGAAGACAGCAAAATGGAGAAAGTTGTATGAAAAAAAGAGGGAGGTGCTGCATACATTATCGATACAACACAATAACAGAGACATAATTACTGCAATATAATTGAGTTTAATGTGACTAGTATTAACAACAGACTTCACCTTGATGTTTTGTGTCTTAATAGACTTTTACTTTTTTATATTTACTTACGATCAGAATTGGTACAAGACTTTCCATCGTGCAAGTTTTCAGACTTGACTAGAAAACACATTTCATTAGCTGATTTACCAGAATGTCATTCATCTTGTTTTGGTCCTCATAACGTTTTGAGGCTTATCTTTATGTAGTTTCCCTTTATTTGGAAGGAGTATGATGTGGTTTACAGAACAGATAGCACGACTCTTCTTATCAGAATACTATCTCCTTGAAGAATTAGTTGTTGGAGTGTACACGCGCCATTCTTAAGTGGAGTGTTAGGCTACCTTCAATTTTACCTTTTTTATAAATATTGTCTCTTCCTAAGTTACCAACTCTGTGATTGAATGATTATGCCGTATTCCTTCCACCTTTAGTGACTGACTGATATCCTGTTTATTTTTATAGAATGAATAAATATGAGGTGTGATCTGCATTATCATTGCCTTCTATCATGATCATAGGGAGTGACTTGTAATGGTACATTATGCATCAAGCCTATAATGACTTTTATTAGGATATGAGTATGTTTATGAAATGAGCAATGCGAGTTTCATGATTTTCATATGAGTAAGCCTATCTTAGTTACCATCATGGGCAAGTTGCATACAACTGTTTTTGTTCAACCATAATTAGTCTAAATGTTTAAATTTTGAGATTTTAGATTTACTGAAACAAATGGCAAGGAGCCCGCCATGACCTTTGCATCAGATGGTTGTTGTAGCTCTTGTTTTCTACAAGAGATGGCATCTCACGTTGTCAGTTAAATAAAACCTTCCTTTTGGTAATTTTCTTGAAATCGATGGATTTTGACAACATGAAATGAATTCATTTTAGTATGATTTTAAAATTAAAACGACAGAATTGATTTTATTTTAAATACAGGCTATTTATTATGTTATAGGCCTCTCTTCTAGCAGCAAAGACCTAAGCCTGGTGTTTCTGCAAGAAGACAAGGAATAAATGCAGAGGCCTATGGGAACCTTTTACGTGCAGTTAAAAATTTGTCCACCAGAGCGCAGCAGGGTCTGAGGAGGTCCTGCCATCTCGTTCTGCCATATACTTATGCGTATCAATAGATGTGAATAATGTTGGCTTTCCTATAAAAACTGGCGATTAATAACGTTTAAGTTATATTCCAGAAATCAGATACCTATATTCTGCCTAGGAGAGTGTGAGATCGCCAGAAAAAGTATTGATTTGTTAAAAGAATTAAATAATTAATGTCTGTCTGAAGTAATAATTGGTTGTAATTATTAAGTCGAAAAGAACCCGTGGGGTGTGTCAGCAAAAACAGGAACAATAATTATTTTGCAGTGGCAGAGACATGTGTAGCTTAGTGACAAATAATTCAAAATATTAAAATTATTCCTGTATATCGCGATGACATTTGTATTCGTTAAATGGTGAAGAAATATTTCAAATTTTATGAAACATTTAAAACTTGTTGTACAGTACTTCACAAAGAAAACATCCCATCTTCTTTAGATTTATAACCATAGTCGTAAATATGTTAAAAAAATTATTTATACTGTAAGTCATTTTTAAAAAGTAATTTAGGTTCATGGTTGTTTGCTTTCACAATATTCTGTATATATTTCAGCTTTCGGTTATGGATTTACTGTGTGGTAAACAGATGCTAATATTTGATTAATATAGCACAGTAGTTATAGAAAGTAAAGAACTTGGATACAAATGTGTAAATATTTTGTTCCTATTATCATTAATATTTTATAAATAAAATTAGGTTACGTTTGCTTGCTTCTAAATAATATCCTTTAAAGGCTTACGAATAAGACATGCCCCAGAATTATAGCTGCCATTAAGTTTTTGTGTGGAAAACAAATAAAAATAAAAGTATTTGAATAGTGTATCATATTAGTAATAGAATGTTCTTTTCATGAAGTCAACGTAATTTGAAAGAAGCTGGAATATCAAAATAAGGTAATAAGGAAATGATTTTCTTGTGATTATTACTATAGGCCTAAATGCGTAATATTTTAACGTCAACGCCCATCCATAATATAGGTTCATACTTTTTGTTTTAGAATTATATTGCATAAGTTTCAGAATTATGGCTCGCACGGAATTGTTATTCATTGTACTGGGTTCTCATATGCTAATAATTCAAAATACTATGTTCTCTTCGATTCGAGTTAAAATATCTACGTGCATCGGTAATTCCAGTTCTAATATAGTGTTTTAATATCATTAATGTGCATTATAAAAGTGAGTTGTATATAATAACAGTGTAGTTGGTTTATTTATCTTTTTATTTTTTGTATTTAGAGGGAAAAAATAGCCAGTGCCAATTGCCAGTATAGAAAGGAAAAATAAGCTTTGACGTCTTCTTTAAAATATATATATATTAAATCTTCAATTTACAACAACAACCAATGTCTGTAAGAATAATTCAGTTTTGAAATTGTTTCAATTTTACGATTTGTTTTAATGTTTGCAATGAAAAAACTTACGAATTTAAACAAAATATTAATAATTTTATTATACAAATTATAAAAAATGTGAAACAGAAATATGTGAATTTTTGTTATGAAGTTGATAAATTAAGTAAGTTGTATTTATCAAATACTGTCCATAGAAGTAATTTTGTATCATAGTTTGAAACAGAATAAATGGTTGAGTTTCCTGCTGGGCGAACTTTCTGTTTAAAGCAACAGAACATAAATGAATCTTGTCCATTTGATGAAGATATTTGAAACATGGCCTTCTGTTGTAGATAATGAGAATACTACTTCTTGTTAAGTTTTATTCTTTGAAAAAATGATTAAGATAGTGAGTCAATTCTGAGGATTTGAAAGTGTTGAGCGAGGAGATTTGAAGGAAATCATAGACTATTAACTATTAGCATCCGTTTAATCTTCCTTATATTTTATAACCATATATTTCGTAAAGCATATATGTACACCTCTGTTTTACACAGAGGATCGCCACAACATGTTTTCTGGCATTCTGATTGATGTTTAAATAGTCTGTTCCATTATATTCAATGGACAGCAGACGACATGCTTGGACCTCTTTTGACCCTGCTGCCACCTATCGGGAGTCGCTGACAGAAAGGTTCCCATTGTGCAGCTCTTCAATGACTACGACACACTATCCAAAACAAGAGACTTTGAAAGTTGTCTGAAAAGGTGTTTTGATTCATGACAACGCTTGGCCTCATTCAGTTGCTAAAACACAGGCGCAACTTTGTTTTAAGTGGGAAATTTTTGGACATCCTACTTACAGACCTGACCTGGCACCCAGCGATTTTCACTTGTTTTTTAAATGAAAGGGCTTTTAGGGTGGAAAAGAGTTCCCAACCTATGAAGACCTCAAAGCGGCAGCGGCGGTTATTCAGGGGAAGGTTATTCAAGTGCTACTTCACCTACGCATGCGCTCTTCATACGGTGCAATGCAATGCAATGGTAGACTTCCATTCCATGCAATCTACCCTTACCGGTGTCAGAAACTTCCTAGTTAGACCACTCTCTAGCTCTTCACCTAACTTCCCAGCCACGAGCCACGCCTGCAAAGCGGCAGTGACATCCTGGCTCAGGTCTTTGGCAGTAGAAGTGTATAACATCAGCATTGGAAAACTGTTACAATAAACGCCTTGACAGGAATGGTGATTATGTTGAGATGTAGAGTAAAGTATTGTATCTTTGTAAATAAAGTTTTGTGTTGATATCTTTCATTATCATTTAGTTATGCTAAATTGTTCTCTATTTTCTAGATAGCCCTTGTAATTTCATCTTTGTTATGAAATATGATTGAAATAGCTTCTTTTGAATCATGCTTTTACCTGTTGCTTTTTTAATTTTTTTATTTTGTTTTTTTTTATTATTTTTTTTTTTACTGCCAGCCAATAGATGCCCCAGTTTATTATAATGTGCTTTATCCCATTTATTATAGAAGTCTAAGTTATTTTAAATTATCATTAGAACTGAAATCTGATATTCTGGGTCTGTTTCAAAGATTAGACCTACATCTTCTGTTATTCTCTCACTTTCTGTTCCAATTGTCAGCAATGTAGTAATGTGAATGGAAAAAGATATTTTTGATGGACTCACCTTTACTATGGTAGCTTCCATCAAAAAGGTAGACCTACTTCAGAGACTGGAAAGTTTAAGGGCATTTTGATATAAATATGTACCTTAAAAGAGGGCCAAGTCGATATACCTGTATGAGGGAAAATTTATCACTTTACATCTACACAACTACTGCTTATAGGTTTAACATTACAAACTTTTATCATTTTTGTTATATCAGTTTCTGATAAAAAATTCTTTCATATATGATTGCCATTTATGAAAATAGCTTGCAACAATGACAACAATGATCCCATGATTAGAATATCAAAAATGGCGATGTGGACACCATAAAAAAAGTTTTCTGTGTTCTTAGAATGGCTGAAACAAAATCTGTCAAGCGAGTACAACAAAATTGTTGCTGTGACTTTAACCTTAGGCGTCATGAGAATGTTCTTTCCTATGTGAGCATTATGAAATGAGACACACAGTTATGAGAAACTGGTAGCCTTTTGTCTAATCATGGGAAGCATAGCAAGGAATGTGTCTGCGGAAAATGTGGGAAGGATTTGTACGTCCTTCGTAAGAAGTCCCAGGAAGTCAATTTGATGTGCTAGTGCAGAGCTCGGCATTCCAGGATCCAAGGTTTATGATGTTGTTCACAAAAGATTTTGTCTACAATATTCAGTTAATTAAGTGGAAGGAAAGGAAATAGACATTAAATCCATGTCTGGGATATTAATACAAGTAATAATAACTAGGCTTCAAAGTACCTACAAGGGTAGGACGCCATTTGGATGTGTGTTCTCGACGGAGAGAAACCTCCCGTGGTTTGCCTTGTCTTCTGAATCAGTTGAGGAATTTGATGTCAGACTGGCATGTTGTCATGGTAGCTCAATGGTAGCTCAATGGTAGAGCATCGGCGCGTTAAGCCGAAGATCCGTGTTCAAATCCCGGTTATGACATAAAATTTTTCAAGCTGATTCTTACTTGTATTAATATCCCAGACATGGATTTAATGTCTATTTCCTTTACTTCCACTTAATTAATAGTATATAAATAATAACTAGGCTTCAAAGTACCTACAAGGGTAGGACGCCATTTGGATGTGTGTTCTCGACGGAGAGAAACCTCCCGTGGTTTGCCTTGTCTTCTGAATCAGTTGAGGAAATTGATGTCAGACTGGCATGTTGTCATGGTAGCTCAATGGTAGAGCATCGGCGCGTTAAGCCGAAGATCCGTGTTCAAATCCCGGTTATGACATACAATTTTTCAAGCTGATTCTTACTTGTATTAATATTCAGTTATGTCATCGAATCTATCCACGTGTGTGGAAAGTTAACAGATATAATTGTCGTATCTGGGGCAGTGAAAATCCACATGATATTTGTGAGGTCGAAAGGGACTTACCAAAATTTAATGTGTGGCGTTTATTAATGAAAAATAGGATAATAGAGCCATTATTCTTCTCTGAAGGAAGAGTGAGAGGAACAAATTACTTGGATATGTTGTAAACTTGTGCTGTGTCTTAATTACCGGTACCTCTTGGAACCACTTTCCAATTAGACAGGACCCCACCTCATTTTGCAATCCAGGTGCGAGAATTTTTGGATGAGTTCCCCGGTCAATGGATTGGAAGAGGGACTGAACTATTCGCTTGGCCTCCACGCTCCCCAGATACGACCCCACTGGATTTTTCCTATGGGGTTTTGTGAAGGACCAAGTTTACAGCACTCCTGTGGAGAACTTAGACCATTTGAGATGAAAAATGTATCAAGCCATCAGCAATGTCACACCGCAAATGTTGCTGAATACTTGAATGGAGGTGGAGTATAGGTTGGACATCTGCTCGGCCACTGCGGATGCACATGTTGAAATTGTTTGAAAGGTGTTTATGGTAAATGGCATGACTTTCAGTATCAGGCAATATCAGTTTTAAAATTAAATATGGCTTACTTTAAAATATTACTCTCACTGGACATTCTGTATAGTCAACAGCTGTATTCATAATGCTTAGGCCTACTATAATTTAAATATTGTTGTTTTAGTATGTAAGTTAATTGTAATTCTTAATTTAAAATAAATATAGCACCTAGGTTTTAGGTTTAGATATAAGATTGACGAAGCCATACATATTCAATGTAATACTTACGGTGGAAATAAATAAATAATAATAATAATAATAATAATTATTATTATTATTATTATTATTATTATTATTATTCCTTTATTTATTTCTCTGTTTAACTAAACAGGTATATATTTATGTACATACAGCTTTACACGCAGGTAAGTACACTGTAAATGTATATAGTAACAACAATTGTCTTGTTGTACACAACTTCTACTGGTCCACTTTTTCCCCAAGAACTCTTCTGATGATGTTACACGTTTCTAGGATTACCACACGCTGCATAGATAAGTACAAATATGTCTGTACTTTTAATCGCTTTAAACTGTCATGAAGCTTGAAGGGAATCTCACCAGTACATCCCAGCACAATAGGCACAATCTGTACAGTGTCCATATGCCACATAGCCTTGATCTCATCAGCAAGTGGTAAGTATTTATTAATTTTTTCCCCACAAACTTTTTCTACATTGGCTGCTAGCGGAACCGCAATCTCGATGATGTAGGTGAGTTTTTCTTCCTTCAAGGAAAGCACAATATCTGGAATATTATTTTGTATGGTCTTATCTGTGATGATCTTCCTATTCCAGTACAATTTCGCCCTCTGATCCTCACATACAGGAGAAGGAACATATTTATAACAGGGCACTGTAGGTTCCTTTTCAAAGAACATGTTTTTCAGTTCTTGGTGAATAATATTGGCTACCTTACTATGACGATCAAGGTATTGCTTGTGTGCCATCACCTCACATCCAGATATTATATGACTTATAGATTCTTCTGCTTTCCCACACATACGACAGATGATGTTTTCTACCGCTTGCTTCATGATTCTCTTTTGGTAGCTGCGCGTTGGTATTACTTGATCTTGTATGGCTGCTACAAAACCTTCCGTTTCCTTGAATAAGTTTCCACTCATTAACCACTTTTGCGATGCTTCAGTATCTATGTGTGGCTGCTCTATGCAAGCCCTATACTTCCCATGTAGGCATTTTGATCGCCACTGGTTTACTAGTTTATCTGATGTCGCTACATTCTCTCCGGGTTCATAATTTCTATCACTCAGCTTCAATGGAGTTAATTTGTTATCATTTTCCACTACCATCTCATGTAATCTGCTACAGTCTGCTTTCTCATAGAAATATTTCCGCAGGTTGCTTATTTGCTTGGCGTGTCTGTCAGGGAAGCTGGCTATTCCTCTGCCCCCAAGTTTTCTTGGCAGGTGAAAACGTTCAATTGAGCTATTATTATTATTATTATTATTAGGCCTACTATTACTATTATTATTATTATTATTATTATTATTATTATTAGGGCCTATTATTATTATTATTATTATTATTATTATTATTATTATTTATAATTATTATTATTATTATTATTATTATTATTATTATTATTATTATTATTATTATTATTATTATTATTATTATTATTATTGTTATTATTAATGTTGTTGTTGATGTTACTGCTGTTTTTATAGGTGTACTAGAAACATTAAAATTATTGATCAAAACCTTTAGCTGAATATTATTTTAGCGCATTTTGTGGGAAATTTGTGCTTGTTAGTTACCGGCACCTACTGTGTTGGCAGCTTTGAAGTAGTAAACGCGGGAGAGGTCGTAGAGTGAAATAGTGGATTTTGTTTACAAATGGCGCTTTTGCTAGTGTCAGTTGACGTTTTTGTGTTTTTGTTTTAAACCAAACAGATGGATGCATTGAAATGATGGGTCGTTGGACGGTGATACCTACATTTCGTATTGTCGTATTATGTAAGTGAATATTTACATGGGTAGCAGGCGTGATAAGTCTTGATTCACTCACATTCCTGTAATGTAGCCACAACAACCTTTGATGATGTCACTTTTTAAACGTAATGTCACGCGTGGAAATGGGAAACTGTGTATTTTCTGAATGACTGTACTTACATTATTTGTTATTAAGTCAAGTCAAGCTTACACCAGCTCCTATTTTTTTACTGCAATATCGGTACAGGCCTAGGCCTAGTATTAGAAGTTGCAAGAATAAAAAGGATTCATGCTATGCATATTAGTATGCAGGTTATCCATTATGTTAAGAATTTAACTTAATATGATAGTCCAGCTGAGAAGCAATTCCTAATGTGCAGAATCGACCTAGCATAATTTTTAATCTTAGCCTTAAAAATAGGCATGCTCCTTTCATTATTATTGTTTTTATAAGATTTTAAGAACCAGGAATTACCTCTCAGGATTTTTATTTTATATGTGGACAACCATAACCCTAGAGCTTGAATTATACTGGTCTTATACAAATCTAGCCTATTAGAATTATTTTGCAGAGTTAGAAACAGTGTTGTCCACCGCTGTGGCTCAGGGGATGCGTTCAATCCTCTCACGCAGCGGGCCCGGGTTCGATTCCTGGTCGGGACAAGTTACCTAGGTGGGGTTTTTCTGGGGTTTTCCCTCACCTTTGAGACAAATGTCGGGTAACTTTAGGCCCTTGTGGTCCCCAGATATCATCTGGCCGTCATTATCATCTTCATCCCATCCTCGCCTTGTTTGGAGTGAGTGTGTGCGTGAATGGTGTGTCTCGTCCTATGTGTTCGTGTTGTCTCGGAGGTGGCCCCGGCATTGGGCTGATCACTCATCCGGGGAGGCCCTAAATGTCCTTGTCTGGTCAAAAAAGTATGTATGTGATCCAAAGGTAATCCCTCTCCCGACAGGTCGCGGCCCTGTAAGGCCCGGGCGGCTTGGGTCGCTTAAATCCTAAAAGGGAGAGGTTAAACTACGAGAAAGAAAGAAAGAAACAGTGTTACAACAGTGATTATGTTATATGGAAATGCTACAACACTCTGCATGTTATTTTTTTTTAACAGCAAAAACTGCCATTTTTGAGATTTTTTTTAGAACCTGTAGGATTCATATCGTTTTTGTGGAAGAAGTCACCAATAGTCTTTGAATATAATACTGTGTCTCTCACACTGCTGCATCCCACTACAGTTTAGAGACCAAATTTGATGTTATATTATCCTTTAAAACCTATAGATTCCATTTATAAGCACCATATGTTTGTTCGAAGGTCCTAAATATAAGTAAAATCGTGAAGACGTAGGGACAAAATTAACCTAAAATGGCGCTGGGAACTGCTGTCAAAACACGAATTTCCATGCGCTGGCCGATGTTCTGTTTTCACGCAATCGGTCACGTGCTGATAATCCAATACTGGAAACCTAACGGTACAAACCCGGTCTCAATGGCTCAGTCAGTATCGCGGGTGAGGTACCTATCGTATACATAACTTCATATCTATCCCAGATTTCCCTCCTGTTTTTCTGTATTGGAGGCTTTGCCCCCAAGCCCCACCACCCTAGTAGCACAGATCGTTGGGCCAATGTTGGGAAATAATCGCCATGTTTCGTTGGTCAGCGGTTAGGAATGTCCGTCGGGGTTCCGTTGGCAAAGTGCATTTTACCCAACCAATTGCCAACTGTAGCCAACCAATATCCAACAAAATCCCAACAGTTGGGAATGTTCGTTGGCGATCTGTTGGGCCATCATTGTAATGCCAACTGTTGCCATCCGAATTCCAACATAATTCCATCCATAAGCCAACCAAAATCCAACGATTTCCCTACATTCCTCCATTGGGTTCTGCTTTTTGCCTTGGTTTCATGTTTATTTTGTCACAATTAGGTAGTTGATAAAATATTTACCCCAGCAACTGCAATTTAAGAATGACTTATAAATCCATGCAAATCATTCGCACTTCACCCCTTTTGATAATAGTCCAAGAAAACCAAGTATTTAGCTATAACTAATAAATTCACTCATACAGACTCACAAAACACAGTATACAGTTCATATGTTGCTCTTAATTCAACCGTATACTGTATTTTGTGAATGTATAAGAATGAATTTATTAGTTAGCTAAATGCCTAGTTTTCCTGGACACCTATCAAAAGGGGCGAAGTGCGCAAGATTTGCATGGACTTGCTAATCATTCTTAAATTGCAGTTGCTGAGGAAAATATTTTATCAACTACCTAATTATGATAAAATAAACATGAAACCAAGACAAAAAGCAGAACCTAATGGAGGAATATAGGGAAATCATTGGATTTGGATGGCTTATTGATGGTTATACAGTGCTTTCACTGTACGACTTGGCCGGCAATCACACGGGCCGCTCCACCGTCACAGATAAACCGCATGCGGGGCCAGGCGCGTGACATATCACGGTACTCCCGGCGAATCGTATATATTTCCGTAATTGTAATCACAATAAAATATGAAAATATAAAATAAAAATACAAACTTACCTTATCACAGGAGATGTTGGAAATGCCGTCCTTCTGCATCATTACATCTACGGCACCTTTTGAGGAAATTGCTATTCACACGCAGTAGTTCTAATGTATAATTATGTCGTGGCATTTTTAAAACACTTCAAGCAAAACTAAAAACTACTTTAACCATAAAAAAACACAAACACTGCTGTAATAATTATTCACGTGTGAACGCAATCAGATCACATGCTAGACTTCAACGGTGAGACAACGAGGCATCACTTGGGCACTTGATGCATGAGTCACGGATAGTCGGCCCGTGCGATTGCTGGCCAAGTCGTACAGTGAAAGCACTGTAATACTAATGGTCGAGAACTTCATCCCATGAGGGACAAGGCCTACTACCCATGTTGCATCGTCTTCCTCCATTCTTCTACATTGGCAGATGGTGGTCTTCATGACTGAAGCCGCTATTTCTTTATCAAGTGGCTCCTCATCTTCATGAGGCTATGTGCACCCTGGTCCAGAATTCTACAGAGTCCGCCAGAAAAATGTATACACTCTTTGTTAGACTGTGTCAGGATATTGTATCGGGATATTACCAGTATACTACCAGTATGTTGTAGTATGGTCTTACGCTCAACACATGTCGTTACTTTCAACACGATAGTGAAAAAACAAAATGGCTGGTGCACGCTTAACGTTCAAGCAGCGAAAATGCATTCTGAAGTGGTTTATCAGGTTTGATAATGCAGCGTCATTGGAGGCGGGAGTTTGAATCAGAACCCCCAACCCGCCTAGCAATTAAACGCATTATTGACAAGTTTGAGGCACATGGAACGATTTGTGATAATCATAAAGGAAGATCAGGAAGACCGCGTACAGCTACAAGTCCTGCTTCGTCGGATCTCGCGTTGGAAAAGTTTGTTACTTCTCCACAAAAGTCTGCTATGCAATGTGCGCGTGAAGTGGGGATTAGCAGTAGCCTACAAGTGTACGACGAATTCTGAAAGGTGCTAAGTGGAAACCTTACATTCCACGATTACTGCATGTGATTAATGATGACGATCCTGATTGGACGAAGAGGGCCCATTGAGTTCCCTCCACGGTCGCCAGAATTAACCCCTATGGACTTTTACTTATAGGGAACCGTGAAAGATCAAGTCTATCGACGTAAGCCATGCACGTTGGAGGAACTTCGCCAGGAGATTACAGCGGCATGTGCTGCGATCTCCATTGAAACATTGACCGACGTAACTGCGGCGACTGCTCATCGTTCAGTAATGTGTCTGGCCGCCAAAGGCCAACATTTTGAACATCTAATGTAACCACTGAACTAAGAAAGTACTACCGGTTGATGTTTGATTAGTATTTAAATTGAAAAAACAAACCTAATAAATAGTTTCATTCCTTAAAGTGTGTATACATTTTTCTGGCGGACCCTGTATATCTCTGAGAAATGGTGATACATGGTATAACATAGGCTAAGGAAAGAATCTTGGCTATAGGCTAAATAAAATTCAGAGAAATGAATATTGAATAGTTTATTGTTATTGCTGCTTTACAAGTTATGGATAAGTCAGATATATATATATATATATATATATATATATATATATATATATAGCCTATATATATTATGAACTACATAACATGTATTAATAAACTTCATTTTTATGCAATGTGACAATAGTTGATTTATGTAAGTTGATCTTTCCACCTTATGCCCTCAATATAGTCTAGGAAATCCAAGAATGTTACCATTAACGTTTACAATATTGTATGGTGTTAATCTTTATATTCTCATATAAGTAACAATGTGCAATCTTTTAGCCTACTGTGATTAGTTAATTTGTTATCCAGCTGTCTTGTGACCAGATAGCATCACCATTATTAGGCCTATACGTTAGAAATATAATCAACTCTATCAAGTAACTTCCATTCTATTTGCCTGTATAATTTAAAAACATAGTTCATAACAGGGTTAAAAGGCGTATTTACATTATGTTTGAAAAACAGTCTAATCTATTAGCTTAACCTGTAAGAGCTTTATTTCTAAAATGCTGTTCCATCTATTCCTATAGACCTATGCACTTAGATTAGCTTATTCATTATGAAATAATATTTAAAAGACTTCAATATAGGCTTAAAAAAGCTTTAAAAATTTGTGTAAAATCACTTCAAAATTCATAATAATTCTATTTATTATATTCTTAATTTACATTCAATTACAATTTTGATTGTAAGATGCAGTTTGTAACATAATCTGAGTGTGTTCGAAAACAGGCTGCTTAGGAAAATATTTGGGCCTATGGGAGAGATGAAAATGGGGACTGGAGGAAACTGCATAACGACGAGCTTCATAATCTGTACTCGCCACCAGATATAGTAAGGGAAATTAAATCACAGGGAATGAAATGGGCTAAACATGTTGTGCGTATGGGTGGGAAAGACATCTAAAAAATGCTGAGTGGGAGACCCAAAGGGAAATGACCACTTGGAAGACTTAGACGTAGGTGGAAAGAAAATATTAGGATGTAGATTTAAGGGAAATAGGATTTGTGGGGGATAGTAGGATGGAATTAGTACAGAATTGGGTTGAATGCCAGGTGCAAGGGTATTTTATTTTTATTGTGAAATATTAGGTGACATGCCAATCGCAATTACGCATTACCGGCATTGAGCAGCAGCTACAGGCATGACGGCATGACCTGCGGGGAAGCGTGGCAGGTGGCATGCGGGAAGCAGCCAGGCGAGTGGAAAGGGGAACGCGTGGGGCACAAAGTTCCATTATTCCCATTTTATTCCATAATCTAGTAATATTTTACTTTTACAAAGACTGATGTTAAGATCATTAGCGAAATTGATTAGGCCTACACACAACATTTTAGAGTTCATTTTAAATTGAATTCTACAAACTGTAGCCTATTGGGGTTATAACCAAAATTGTGACTGAATGTAAGCCTAAATTAAGAATAGAACAGATAGAATTCTTTAGAAATTTGTGAAGAGATTTTACATGATTTCGTAAAGATGTTTTAAATAACCTAATCTATTAAGTGCACATATAGGCCTATAGGGATAGATGAAACAATTTGATGGAAAAGCATTCTAGCAATCAAGTTAAGCTAATCAGATTTAGACGGTTATTCAAACATAATGTAAATGCATTTTTTAACCCTGTCATGAACTATGTTTTAAAATTATACAGGCAAATAGAATGCAAGTTACTTGGTAGAGTTGATTATATAACTAACGTCAAATACTCTCAATAAGAATACCGCCCACTCTACTCTATTCCCTTTGTTCAAACTGTCCACTAGCACAGAGGTGCCATCTGTTGAGTGGGAATGGGCAGCAGTCTCAGAAGCTACTTTATGAACCTATATAGCTGCAGAAATAAATTTGTTTTTCAAAGTCCTGATGACACAATAACTTATTTTTGTGCTTGATAATGCAGGAATTAGGTCGGGAAATAACACAATTAACACTACCGCTAAACTAACTTAATTAAATGACGATAACGCTAATTTTTTCAGTAAAACTTCTTTAGCCGCGGTAGGGGTAAATCGAGAGCTTGTATAACGCTCAAAATCGTCACGAAATTAGTGAGGTGTGACGGAACGGACTGCACAAAAAACAATCAACTCAATGATTAGGCTTATCCAAAACTGAAAAAGCCCAAAAATTAAAAATAAAAAAATCCAAAATTTAGAAAGTTAAAAAATCCAAAATTAAAGTATACAAAAAATAAAAAATCAAAGATCCAACATTTAAATAATCTAAAATTTCAAAATAAAAAAATTCAAAGAACCAAAATTAATATGTCCAAAATTTAAAAAATAAAAAATAAAAAAATCTTAATATCCAAAATTTAAAACATAAATATCCAAAATTATAAAATTCTAAAATATAAAAATAAAAAAATCCAAAATAAAAATAAAAAATACAAAAATACAAAACTAAAAAAAATCAATGATCTAAAATGTAAAAAAATGTAAAAATCCAAAATTAAAGAATAAAAAGGTCAGAAATTTAAAAAATCCAAAATCTAAAAAGTCCAAAAACCCAATATTAAAAAGTCCAACAATCCAAAATTTGAAAAATCCAATAATCCAAAATTGAAAAAATAAAAAAAAGTTTCACTTCTGCCGCATGGCGTTCCACACACACTTTTTTTTAATAAGTATCAAAACTAATTGTTTCACTTTAATACATTTTCGTGAAAATCAGCTTTAAATTTTAATTCATACGATTTGCAAGATACTTTCTACAATATATACTTTTTTTTTTTAATTTGAAATTTTTACATGTAAAACAATTCGGATGGTAAGCCAATGAACATCTGAATGAATCAGTCTTGTACACACTCTAATTAACGATTTTACTTATTTCACTCTCAAAATAATTATTACAACCATAGACGGCACATATCATGCCACCTACATAACCGGACATTTTCTTTAGGCCTAAGTTGTATTTATTATTTTACTCAGGGGTGCCCACCCCCAAAACTTCATTGCTCACCCCCAACCCAATTGCCTGTCGACAAGGGCGCCCATATGATAATTTCTAGGGGGGGCAATTTTTTTAATTAATTTATTTTTTGTCGCTTTAACTTCTTGGGCCACATTGTATTTTATATTAATAATATAATAAGTAGCCAGAAAATAATTGCGGGGAGGGTCGGAAGTGCCGGGGGGTTTTGAATACCTCCCAAAAAAGGGGTCGGGGGTCCATCCCAGAAAATTTTTAAATGTTGAATTAATGAAAATCACATTTTACGCTATTTTAGCACTCAAAAACTAGTTAAGAAATTTGTTTACCATACTCTAAGACATGCCAATGTAAACAAGAAAATGTTACCTAAGTCGGATGTCCACCCCGGGAAATTTTTAAATATTGAACTAATGAAAATCACATTTTACGCTATTTTAGCACTGAAAACTAGTTATGAAATTTGTTTACCATACTCTAAGACATTTCAATGTACATAAGAAATCATTACCTAGGTGGGGGTCCAGCCCCGGAAATTTTTAAAATATTGAATCAATGAAAATCACATTTTACGCTATTTTAGCACTAAAAAACTAGTTAGGAAATTTGTTTACCATACTCTAAGACATGCCAATGTAAACAAGAAAATGTTACCTAAGTCGGGTGTCCACCCCCGGGAAATTTTTAAATGTTGAACTTGTTTACGCTATTTTAGCACTGAAAAACTAGTTAGCAAATTTGTTTACTATACTCTAAGACATGGCAACTTAAACATGAAATTGTTACCTAAATTATAATACTTATTACTATTTATAAGAAAAGTTAAATAGCACATGGAACAGTGGACATAATAGGCCTACTCATTATGTTATGAAAAGAAAATAACTGCTATATCATATTTGACACACCAACAAATCTTGTTCAATTAAATAAATATATTTTTCAAATACAAATATAGAATTTTAGGTTTTGACTCTTGGGGGTCTGAACCCCCCTTTCCTAATCCACTGTGGATTCTGCTTCCATGTTGTCGATTTGGTAAAACTTCTGCAATTAAAATAATTGTCTTAAAAGAAAAACACCTGACGATAATAATTAATAATATACATTTTTTCCTTGCGCCCCCCCCCCCCGGGTACGCCCATGGCTGTCGAAATTCTTCATCTTTATCTTTATAAAGAATTAAAAGAGACCTTTTGAAGTTATAGAACTTGGCCGTTTTTATTTTTAACATATAAAACTCTAATTTTGCAACAATTTTCAACCCCTGGCCAGAAAATTCATAACACGATAATATTTCCCCCCCCCCCCAGAAATTTCAATGACGCAGTCTGCGTCTTAACACCCCCCCCCCCCCCCTGTGGGCACCCTGTTTTACTAGAATTGATATTATATTTTCGTACACAAAACACAACAGACAAACGTTAACTATATCAGCTGACGAGTAACTGCCCATTCCTGCTCACTGGCGGCGCTAGTAGTAGCGTGTCCCGGAAAAAGACAGGGAGTGGACGGTATTACTTATTGAGAGTATTTGCTAACTTATTAGGCCTAAAGCTCTATCCACAATGTGCAGTTGGCAGTCTGTAGTCGGTAGTCAAAGTAAAACATGTGGTGAGTAATGTACGGTACGCCATTCACAAAGTACAGTTGCTGTCAGCAGCCGAGAAATTCATCTTCGACTACCTACCCCAACTGCAAGTTACATATTACGAGATTGAAAATTATTTAGGCCTACTAGTGCAAAGAAATAGATTAGGTTACTATGAAAAGCAAGATGTATTTATTATAGCCTACATATTATGCACTATAAATCGATTCCTTCCCATTATTTGTACTGTAAAATGTTTCCCTAACCTCAATGTTCACTTCATATTTTTTAGACTATATAATGAGTGCATCTACATTTTAATAATAAATCAAATATTTATACCTTAACATTTTTACTTTATTCTGACAAATAATCATGCATGCTCCATGTAGGCTACTTGCAAGTTTGAAATCTTGAAAATCCCGCAATAGATGTAGATTTTGAACTGTAGAACTGCTGATCTTGAACTGCGTTTCAATTCAGTTGGAATTTCGTTGCTTATATGATGCTTCCTTCTGCCTTTCTTTATGTAAATCATCTGAAACAAATTTGCAATAGGAAATTACAGTACTGTAACGTTGAACGAACCTTCAATTATAATATGAATGCAACACTCATAATACAGTATTGTGTAAAAATGATAACGTTATTTTAAGAGAACAACCAAAGGGCTTACCTAATATTATGTATGAAATATGAATGAGAATCAAAACAGTGTTAACTTCTTTACATATCAAGATGGCGAATGAGGAATGACCGTTACGGCGCTGTGCCGAGACCTACGAACACGCCGGAAATTGCCGAAGACTGGTGAGAAGATAAATGCGATCATATTCCAACGTTGGGCCAACAATCATAACGCCAACCAAAAAATGACTTGGCCCAAATGAGGAAATTACAACTAACCTTTTCCCAACATATCCCTACCATGCAAACCAAATCCCTCCGTTGGGCCAACGAAGTGTGCTACTACGGCAGGGGCTGCGCCCCTGGACCCCCTTCCTGCTTTCCACCAGACACCTTCAACCGAGGACGATAACTTTGTATCAGCCCCGGATCCCTTTCCTGTTTGGACCCCCTTCTAAGCTTCCTTCAGACCCCCTTCACATGGGGAGCTTGGAGTGCGTTACTTATCATAAACTAACGGGGGGAACCTAACCAAATAACTAAAATGGACAGCATGAGTATATAGAACTATTGGTAGCACTGGAGAAGCCTTTGGGAAAATGGCCACCAACCAATGGGAGTGTTGGTTCCCAACCAAGGGCCCGCATAACCATCGCAACACGGCGTGTGGATCTGGACCATACCCGAATATTTTTGTGTTTTGTCCATTTTGTAGTGATGTAATAACTTAATGATTCATTTAGAGTATATCGCTTTTTCCAACAAGGTAATTAACATTGCCATACCACAGTAGTGAGTGTCAGTGAAAAAAGCTATATGCTCTAAATGAATCATTAAGATGAATATTTCTGGTAACTTATTTTGTAACTATTACAAGTAGGCCTATAGAATGATAACAACCTGTTACAAATAATAAAAATAACAAGCTACCGAAGCTCCTGCTTAGGGTATCTTTATCATCTCATCGACACACGGTTTATGTAAGCACAGGGGAGGGAAGCCGAAATAAGACTCAAGAAAATAAAAATGATTGTGGGAAATAAAGTTGTAAGAGTGTCAAGAGCCGAAATCAAACGTGAGAAAGTAGTAAATTTAATGATCGAGGTAGAGAAGCAGAACACAAACTTGGGGGTTGTGAAAGCAGTGTTTGTGAATTTAATACATTTAAATTTAGCAGTGAATAATTAAATACATTAAAATCGTAACTGTTTTCACTGGTGATGCACTCACACCTTGGTAAACTGTAGTGGAATGCACAGCCATTCCATGAAAAGTGGGCCTGTTTTACCATATTTATATTTTTAAGTAAGGTAGACATGTTGTATGTCAAATGAAAGCTAAAAGCTTATATTTTTAAATGTCAGTACACTCATTGTTTATGATCTGCAAGTAACATTTTGTTATTGATTGTTAAATTTGAACATAACTAAAGTAACCAATTTCTTGAAAAAATAACAAATAATAATAATAATAATAATAACTTAGTAATAATCAATTTTATTGCCATTAGGTGGTTTTAACAATAGGCAAAGTCAAATTATAACACAAATAAAAATATACAATGGCACAATCCATGTCCATTCAGGCAGGGGCTTACCTTCATAGTCTCAGATGTTAATGAATTTAATATAGCCTATGTTAAAATTCAGGACAAAGTAAGAAGCCCACTTTCTTTGTTTTGCCCAAAAAAAATTCCTGGGCCGAGATACAGGCCACCAAAGATGGCATCTCAGATGCCATTTCTCGAGTGTGATTTTCGGAAAAACTTTAAAGTGCTCTATTTCTGGAACGGTTCAAGATATTTTGTTGTTTCTTTTTTTATTTGAAAGATAATAATGTTCTGCTTCAAATGATATCCTAAGTTTGAAAATGCATGTACAGGGTGTTTTGTTTTAGCCTTTTGAATTTTTTTGTGATAAACCAAAAATATTTTTTTTCTCAAAAATGCCAATCCCAAAAATTCTGATTTTTTTACTGTTGATCAGTACCAAACAGTACTACATTCTCTGAAAAGGAGATTTTCCACTTTTCAGTTTATCAGGTTTTTTGAACATTGTTCATGCCTTAACTTCCGTTGCTAATTTCTTTATTGCAGTTTCGTTCTTTGGAACTTTCCAGAATGTAAGAGACCCTTTTAAAACATTCTGGAACAATTCAGATAATTCCAGAATGTAACATAACCTTCCAGAGGACCTGCATTGTTGGCAGTAATCGTAGTTTAACATAAACTGCCGTGGGGAGAAAAAGTCTACAATTCTTAAATTATTAAAATATGAAGGAGGTGAAAAAACAAGCTGAATTTTTGGTCACATGATTAACATATACGTACAATTGTGTTGAAAAAATTTCTTTACCGTAGGTATATGCCCACACAGTTAATTTGTCAGTCAAGAATTGGTCTAAAAGTGCATTTTTTTAGTCGGAGCCCTTTCTAGAGCCCTCTTACTTCTAAAGTAAGACTTTGATACTGTCAAGAAGCCTTCTGCAGATAGCCACATCCTCAAATAAAAGGAATCCAGCGACAATACCCTGTAGTGAATCATACTAGGATGACAGCTGCCTCATGAAAATTGAAATTATCATTTTTGTATGTAAAAAGATCACTACTTTGGAGGCCAGTAGCTCAGAAACTAGAAGAGATACACCTTTTCTGACGGCAGATTCTGAAAGCCTGGGTTCAAATTGCCACGTATAGTGAATTTCAGGTAGATATCATATGCCATTCCAGAGATATTGGCATCTAACTGTGGATGCACAGGATCATGCACAATTTATGAGTGTCAAAAATAAACAGACCTTTTTTCAAAGGGTCACAGCATAGAAACCCTTAGGAATTTTGGCCTAGAATTTGGCAATTTTTTTTTTTTCTTTTTAGCCAAATCGGAGTTGGACATCCATTGGACCTCTGGTTGAGTTCATATGAAATGACCCGCGAGTATTCAGATTCACAAATTACGAAGAGTGATGTTTGTGGGTTGTGTGTATGACTGTGTGCTTGTGTGAATGGCTTTCAGAATCTGCCGTCAGAAAAGGTGTATCTCTTTTAGTTTTTGAGCTACTGGCCTCCAAATAGTGATCTTTTTACATACAAAAATGATAATTTCAATTTTCACGAGGCAGCTGTCATCCTAGTATGATTCACTACAGGGTATTGTCGCTGGATTCCTTTTATTTGAGGATGTGGCTATCTCCAGAAGGCTTCTTGACTATATCAAAGTCTTACTTTAGAAGTAAGAGGGCTCTAGAAAGGGCTCCGACTCAAAAAATGCACTTTTAGACCAATCTTTGACTGACAAATTAACTGTGTGGGCATATACCTACGGTAAAGAAAGTTTTTCTACACAATTGTACATATGTGTTAATCATGTGACCAAAAATTCAGGCTGTTTTCTCACCTCCTTCATATTTTAATAATTTAAGAAATGTAGACGTTTTTCTCCCCACAGCAGTTTATGTTAAACTAGGATTATTGCCAACAATGCAGGTCCTCTGGAAGGTTATGTTACATTCTGGAGTTAACTGAATTGTTCCATTCTGGAATTTTAGAAGGTTCTCTTACATTCTGGAATAATCTGGATGGTTCCAAAGAACAAAACTGCAATAAAGAAATAAGCAACAGAAGTTAAAACATGAACAATGTTCATAAAACCTGTTAAACTGAAAAGTGGAAGATCTCCTTTTCAGGGAACGTAGTACTGTTTGGTACTGATCAACAGTAAAAAAAATCAGAATTTTTGGGATTGGCATTTTTGAGAAAAAAAATATTTTTGATTTATCATAAAAGAATTCAAAGGGCTAAAACAAAACACCCTGTACATGCATTTCCAAACTTAGGATATCATTTGAAGCAGAACATTATTATTATTATTATTATTATTATTATTTATTTATTTATACTGGCGCAGTTAAGGCCATAAGGCCTTTTCTTCCACTGCACCAGTAAAACTATACATATCGTAAATAATACATACTACAAACAATACAAGAATTGATAAATTATAAATTAAAACTAAGCATGCTACAGACAGTAAAATTACAAGGATTTATTTACAAGTTTGATAAACTAAACTAAAATAAAATTAGTGACTAATAAAATCTTTCAAATAAAAAAAAGAAACAACAAAATATCTTGAACCGTTCCAGAAATAGAGCACTTTAAAGTTTTTCCGAAAATCACACTCGAGAAATGGCATCTGAGATGCCATCTTTGGTGGCCTGTATCTCGGCCCAGGAAATTTTTTGGGCAAAACAAAGAAAATGGGTTTCTTACTTGTCCTGAATTTTAACATATATTGAATTCATTAACATCTGAGACTATGAAGGTAAGCCCCTGCTTGAATTGACATGGATTTTGCCCAATACACTGTACCATAAATAGATTAGACTATTTGCACCACTTACATTAAAATGTAGCAGACCAATTAATTATTTGTACTATCATAAAATTCCTTCAATTCATAGAATGGATGCTTAACTAACCATTCAAACAGAGTACGTTTAAAAATGGGTAAGGGTTTATCTTGATTTTGTAACATTGGTGGAAGCTTGTTATATAATTTATGTCAAATTGTCTCATAGCTATTGAGTGTTTTTGAAAGTCTATGTTGAGGTATATATATTTGCCCGCGACTCTTAGTATTATATAACTTACACATATGTTTTCCCTGAGCTGTAATGTAGGCAAATTTTTCCTTGTATAGATTAATAGGCCTACATAAAAAAATATAAAAATTTATCACAGTCATAATTTTACTTTGAGAGAACAGTGGTTTACAATGAGCCATATATGATGACCCAGTAACAATCCTGATGGCCCTCTTTTGCAACCGCAAAATATCCCCAACATGACTAGAATTACCCCACAGAATGATACCATATACAAGTATACTCTGAAAAAAGGAGAAGTATGAGGCTCTGACATAGTTGTCAGGTACATGCTTCGTTAGGCACCTGAGTAAATAGATAACCTTAGACAACCTACCACTAATGTAGTTTATGTGTTGATCCCATGATAACTTTCCATCCACATATACACCCAGAAACTTTACACTTTGAGGTTCATCTTGGAGTGCTTTATTATTTAAACTAAAGATTAATTATAACATGATGTAGGCTTTCACGGCCGGTGTCCATATTGTTAAAACTTTCCGGGCTCTCTTGCCGTGGTCCATCGGATTGCTTTCCGGACGTTTCGCCCACAATTGCGGCAGGCATCATCAGCGGTGAGTTCTGCTTCGGAGTTTCCTCGGCGAGGTCTTCAGTCGACAGCAAGACCTCGCCGAGGAAACTCCGAAGCAGAACTCACCGCTGATGATGCCTGCCGCAGTTGTGGGCGAAACGTTTGTGTGATGGTTTCGTTTGTTAATGATTTTAACATATTAATATCTTTGCTAGAGTGTAGAAAGGTTGTAACAGTGTAACAGTTCATATTCAAGCCCTATTGTTCACAGCTGATTTATTAAGTGCCAGTATGGTACTTTATGAGATTGTGTGGGGGACGGGAAAATGTCTGTCCGTCTGTCTGTACGTGCCATAACTCAAATACGCTTTTTTCTTAACCTATTGAATTTGGACCTAATCAGTTGACCAGTACCAGAGTAAAACCCAATTTAATGGCTATTTTAAAGGCGCGATAACTCAAATACGCTTTATCGGATTTTTATGAAAGTTGGTATAAGCATTTACAATGCCCATGGGAAGACGTCTATTGATATTCGACCAAATCGGTTGGCCGGTACTGGAATAATGCCCAATTTAGTGCCTTTTATGGTAATATATTATAAAGAATTTAACAAATGCAAATATGTTATCCTGACAACATATCGTTTTACATTGTTCATATAAGGCTTTGGAATTTGCAGTAGTTAGCTATGACACATCCCTTCGCATTTGATTATCAAACTAGTCAGATGTTTATTTCGTTCATCAAGTTTAATACTGTTATATACAGAAGATGTATTACTCTGAAATAATTAGGCCTACATTAAGTGGAGTTCTTCGCCAGTGTATTTTGTGAATTGTTGACATATTTTAAGAATCGTCTTATATCAGTGTATACGAGATTGAATTAAGGTTAAGTATCAAACTTTAGACCTTTGTTCTTCCGTAAGTCCTGCTTAATGAATCAATCTGCAGCTTAACTCGGAAATCAATAACAAATTTAACTTATTCTCTGCATATCATAATTGCAATTAACTTTTTACTGATTAAACTAAAGCATTCTGGCACTTTGTTATATCAGTTTACCTGATTTTATTTCTCTCCAGAAGTTGTTGTTCAGTATATTACTAGTCTTATGAAGTACGGTAGCATTATTTACTACCAAGAGCTAATTATAAATTTTGTTACTTGTATTTATGAAGTACTGTGCATTTGTCTATATTACTAGTCTTATGAAGTACGGTAGCATTATTTACTACCAAGAGCTAATTATAAATTTTGTTACTTGTATTTATGACGTACTGTGCATTTGTCTGAATTGTAACAAAAAAAGTGAAAAAGTTGATTTCATATGTTAACAATAATTTGTACAGTAGTAATATTTAATATCTTCTAAGAAGAAGGGTTATGTAACTTATATCACTTACTAAAATTTTAGCACATTAAGTTAATTTATTTCCATTTAATGAGCTTTACGGTCCAGATACCAAAAATGAGGATAAATACCCAGTGGTGACCCAAGTTTTAAATTAACCATAAATTTGAACAATTTCTAGATTAAAGATGAGCTTAAGGGACAGAATTGCTGCATTTTATGATAGACTGGATTTTGGAAAAAATGTTACAGTGAAAGAACTGGTTTTAAAATTAATTATCAACTCCATTACCAAACGTTAAAAGACAAGAGGCAGTCATCCTATTTTGAAATGGAACAAAACTAAAGTGGAAAGGGATGAATTTAATGTAAGTTATTACAGATAAATTTTGCTGAGAATTACTCACTCATTGCACAGGATGAATTAATTCAGTCAGCTCATTGGGCCCATCAACAAGCAACACTGTTCACAGCTGTTTCCTGGCTCATCTACTTAGATGAGATCACAAATTTTGTGATAGTGAATGAACATATGAATCATGGGAAATTGCAATGTAATATGTTTAAAATGCATTCCAAGAGATCCCAAAAGACAGTAAGTCACAGGATATGGAACAAGTCAAAATTAATCAAGAGGAGAATACAAATAATACAATCAAAATGTAAGAAAAAATAAGAAAATTCATGTAAATGCGTAAAAACTTAGTAACCCATCCACTGAGTACCGGTAATAGTTTCTTTCTTCCTTTCTTTATCTGAGTTTTACCTCTCCCTTTTAGGATTTAAGCGACCCAAGCCGCCAGGGCCTTACATGGCCGCGACCTGTCAGGAGAGGGATTATCTTTGGATCACATACATACTTTTTTGACCAGATAAGGACAAGGAGGGCCTCCCCGGATGAGCGATCAGCCCAATGCCGGTGCCACCTCCGAGACAACAAGAACACATAGGACGAGACACACCATTCACACACACACACTCACTGCAAACAAGGCGAGGATGGGATGAAGATGATAATGACGGCCAGATGATATCTGGGGACCACAAGGGCCTAAAGTTACCCAACATTTGTCTCACAGGTGAGGAAAAACCCCAGAAAAAACCCCACCTAGGTAACTTGTCTTGACCAGGAATCGAACCCGGGGCCGCTGCATGAGAGGATCAAACGCATCCCCTTAGCCACAGCGGTGGACCCGGTAATAGTTATGCAATAAAAATATTTTTTCAGCTGTAATTTGCTGTCTGGACATTCCTGAAGACAATATTATGAGAACTGTAAGCAGAATATACCAATGTAGGCCTGCTAACGTAGTTAATATAAAAATATTTTCTAATGGTTCAGCAGCACAATTAAAAAAAAAGTTTTACTTTTTTCAATCTCTTATTCTTCGGAAACAAGTTTTCTCTAGATATTGAATGGAATATTTAGGCACCACTCCATGGGAAAGTGGCAGTGGTTGGAGTTGGAAGATGAAGCATAATGTTCGGATACCAGCGAAGAGCCAAAAATATTCTGTGAATACACCTGAGCAGTTTTATAATGTGCAAAAAAAGTAATGTCAGCAGTAAGAATACTATGGGTGCCAGCATGTGAAGTCAAAACCAGAGAAAAGGTAATCTGGTATCCTTTGTAGCCCCAACCTACAGAGCACTGATTACTTTCAATTACGCCAACCAGAAATAAATTACTAGTTGGTCAGACAAATTCAGGTGCTTCACCAAGACAATTTATTATCACCCTTCCTTAATCATCAGAGTGAATTAAAAGTCCTCCTTGAATTAAATTTTGTGATTTTGTCCTTGTCAAGCTGAAAGGTGGAAAGAAGTTATCCCCTGAAAAGCCATAGGCCTAGTTAACACTGTCAGCGATGATTACAGACTCAACTATATGAATTCCAATGGTATTTTGACATGGATATGGTCTCAAGAAAAAGGGCATCTCTGTAGTACATGCTTCAATCATTGTTTGTTTTGTCAAACTACTTACTGTCACTATAATAGTGGATAGTTTGTTTTTAATTCTAGACATAATGAGACATGCTCATAAGCATTCACCATTTCTTTGTGACAACAGTTTTATAAACCACATGAAAGGGCCTAAGTTTATGTTAAATTACTTATTTTAACTAGTTAAGTGTTCATGGTTCCTAGATTTTGCAAAACATATGTAAATTTTCTAGTCTCTTAATTTCATAAGTAATTCTAACTTGTGCGATTTTACACAGTGTCTGAACTGTAACAGCAAGTGTCTAGACCGTAACATATTTTGAAAATGTACTGTGTTTTAATTATTGAAAATTTGAGGCTGATTATTATCCTTGAACATTTATAAAGAAGGAAAAAAATATGATTCACTGTAAAGTTGTGACAATTCACAGAGGTTTGCATGTCTTTACAAAAATGACTTGGGTAATATTCTGTGTGAGTCTGAACCGTAACAGGGCACTTTTTGTCAATTTCTTGAATGATTAATGTTGACATGGGATTAAAAATATATCAGGGGTGAAGAACAACCCACACCACGCCTTAAACTACAAAACAACAAACTAAAAATATATTATCTAAACATTCAACGAGGACTACAAAACAAAATTGACAAACTTGCAATAGAAATACAACCAACAGACCCAGATTTTATAGTCATTACTGAACAAAAATCTAGAACAAACAAAAATTGCAGGATTTACACTTCAATCCAGTTTCTCCAGAACTAAAAATAAATGGGGTGGTGTAGCTATATTCACCAAAAAATCACTAAATATGAAAATTATTGTCATTCCAACTACAAACTACAGCAAAGAACTAATAGCAGAACATGCAGCGATTGAAATGAAAAATAAACAAAACCTTATGATAACAACAATATATCTTATATATAATGGTCTCTCGGGCTTCCAACCGGGTTAAAGTATGATTTACTTCCGAGAGACCATTATATATAACCAACGCCGGGAAAGTCTCAAGTCTTTTATAACAATATATCGTTCAACAAACCAAAACCCTGAGGAATTTCTGGAAATCATAGATAGATTTTTAAAGGAACTATCTAACAAAAACAAACAGATCATCATTGTTGGAGACACAAACCTAAATCAACTCCAAATTGAAAATAAATCTATAATAGCTTTCAAGACACACAACTTGAAAAATATATACAGTACATACCTTGCACTAGACACTCCTACATCAATTAGCTCTATTGATAACTGCATTACAAATATAAACAACTCTCTTATTACTAGACTTCGGACTTTTAGGTTGCTAAAAATGCTGTTTTAGGTACCTAAAATAGGCTCTAAAAATTGGAAAATAGGTTCTAAAAATCGTAAAATAGTCTCTTATAAAATCGTTAAGTTGCCAATTTTCTGAAATATCTCAATTGCAATGCAGAATATTATATTTATTGAAGTCACCATTAATCAGTAATCATGATAAAATACAGACATAGGCCTATGGTACACAGAGTTATATCGACCTATTACTAGGGCCTGTATTGATACCATAACAGTGAAAACCTAATCCCTGCGCCCAGAAACTACGCACGCTAGCATATTCAACCCCTTGTATCCCTCAGTGATTCAGAGTACTACTTTTTTTTTTTTTTTTTACTTTTTTTTTTTTTTTACTGGATGTGGGAGTCAGGAGAAAAAACACTAAATTTTCTTGGGAATTCCAAGCAATTTTTCTACTGAAGACGAAACATTCCTTACTATTTAACCAAGTCACAAATGTGTCATGTAGGCCTACTGCACATTCCGAGGTAAAAATTTAGTATGAACTGAAAATAAATGCTAGAATTTATTACAAAAAATAACTTATTTTGAACTTTAGAGCAAAAACAAGCAAAAAGGCATTATTAGGCCCTAACGTAAAAATAGGCTGTTTTAGATCATATAAAAGTATTAGTTTTAGCCATAGTCACTTATGAAACATGCATATAGAAGTTTCCGTCCATATATCACTTAAGGATTAAAATAGGTTTTTACCTAAAATCCGAAGTCTACTTATTACTGTTACTATGCAAACAAACAACATCTCTGACCATATGAGTATTAACTGCACTTTAAAAAGCTTCTCTGTCCTAAAAAATGCCCCGAAAAGGAAAAAATAAGATCTGCTACAAACAAAAACCTAAACTTTCTAAAAGAAAAACTGAGCAAATGTACTTAGAACGAAGTATACTCACCAGACTTTTTAGAAGATAAATATAACAACTTTATAAAAATCATTAGAAGAGAGACGGATCTGATTATGACTCAAATAACAAAAACCTCCAATGTAAAGAAAATACAAATACACTGGGATGAAAATCTCCTATAACTAAAATGAACTCTTACTCTAGCACAAGATAAATACAACAACACAGGAAAAAACGATGACAAGTTAAAATATGTGCAACTCAAGCATATTTATGACATAGAAGTAAAAAACAAGAAATGTCTCCAGATTATTGGAAAAAAAAAATTCTAAATCACAAAAATAGAAACAAAGAAATTTGGAATACCATTAACAAAGAAAGAAACATCCATAGAGAAACTGAAGAAGAAATACATCTAAATATAAATGGAAAACTAGAAACTGAGCCACAACATATCAGCAACATTTTCAATAAATACCTCATATCCATAGAAAAAAACACGACAAATGTCACACCAAATAACCAAAATATGACAGGTCAACATAATAACCAAAACCTACCTTCCTTTAAAACAATATTAGTACAAGAACTACAAAAAAATTTCACTCAAATACCATCAATAAATTCTGCAGGAAAAGATGAAATCTCAAAAACAAAATTGCTAAGCACTGTAAAGAAGAATTAATTGCACCATTACTACACATAATAAACACTTCTATCAGCAAGGAGTTGTTCCCAAAGAAATGAAATGTGCTATAGTATACTCTAAATTTAAAAAAGGAGACAAAACACAAATAGAAAACTACCGACCGATATCTATCCTACCAACCTCAAAATACCTAGGAAAAGTAATTCATACCCAACTTATAGATTACTTACACAGTCTTAAAATTATTTCAAATTCTCAATTGAAAATCAATCAGCACAGCTATAAACCAACTTTGTGAAACAATAACATCCATCTGGGAAAAAAAGAACCATGCATGTGGAGTTTTCCTCGACCTTCAAGCAGCTTATGACAGCATTAATAGAAAACTATTAATAAACAAGCTTCAAAACACAAATACAGCTATAAAATGGATTGACAACTATCTTACAGACCGGATACAGCAAGTAGAAATCAAACATTACTTAAAAAACACAGAAATGCAAACTAGATCTTTGCCACAAAAAACTATAAATGGAATCCCATACGGATTGATACTGGGGCCACTGCTTTTTGTAATTTACATCAATACCTTCCCAGAAAATTTTAATGAAGATACCACCTACTTAATGTTTGCTGACGACACCACCATTATAATTCCGACTACAACTCAACACTAGAAGACAGTATCATGAACTGGGACCATATTTTGAAGTATTTTGAAAGACTTCCAGTATACAACAATAGGTGAACTCTATTGGGAAGTACGAAGACAAATGGCTTTATGTCAAGTGTCTGGGCATTAAATTAAATAAATAAATAATCTCAACACTGGAAACAGACCCTAGAAGAAACTATAAATATAGCAACAAATGTTTGCACATCCTTAGATCTACATATCAATAAAACAAAAACAGCCAACATAAACTTCACAAACACAAAAACAGCATTAAATATTCCAAATAGTATATCAGATATTTCAACTACAACAACTACGCCAAATATCTCAACCTCACCATCTACAAAATTTCTGGGCATAACAATTGACTAACATTTAAACTTTAAACCCCACATAGAAACTCTACAACAACAAAAAAACTATCTACAGCCTTGTATGCCCTTACAAGAATCAGAAACATCACACACAAATTCACTACAAAAATTGCCTATTATACGCTCTTCGAAAGCCACCAGCAGCATCCAAAACTATAGTGTCAAAAATATTTATACTACAAAAGAAAGCATTGAGAATCATCGAAATATTACATCCTCAAGAACACTTGCAAGCCATTTTTCAAATCCAACAAAATAGAACAAAATCCACCCAAGAAAAGAACTGACTGCCACAAATACATTGTGAGAAACACTGAAATAGACTACAACTTACCTCGGCACAAGCTATTAAAAACTAGTAAAACACCACAGATGATGGGCACGAAACTTCATAACCTACTACCAAGACACCTGAAATCTATAGAAAATATTAAAATTTTTCTAATTAAATTAAGAAAATACCTACTACTAAAAGCATACTACTCAATTACAGAATTTATCGACGTCCACTCCAATGCAAATAAAACTGCATAAACCACAGAAGAAAAAAAATCTGATGTGAAAGTCACATAACTTCCTCTGCCCAAATAAAAGTTTGCAGCATTTACGCTAATTATGCTATAAATATCTTATAGCCCCTTCTTTGAATGTTGCGACTAAAAACGCATGCTATGGGGGAGAAAAACAAGTGACTGCAAACGTTTATTGAACTTTCTGCTGTTAAGAATAATTTCCGAAATTTATCAAATATTCCCCTCAGACATTTCTTTACTGTAAACAGGGCAACAGTACATTTTTCTCTCTTCACGTGCTTATATAGAATAAAATGCCTTAAATGTCCGCGTATTAAGTTGTTCACCAGGCAAGTTGGTAGGTTACAACCACCCTTCAGAGAATGTTTTTGAAATGGTATAAGCAATCCATGTACAAAATTTAAAGGAAATTTTTAGAGCCGTTTATGAGAAAATAGCAAAAAACAAAATATTCTTCATGTAAAGTCCCCTTAAATATAAGAAAAGGTTGTAGTCAATCTTCACAGCCTTAGAAGGTACCTAACCCAAATACAAAATTTTTTTTTCGTACGATTTACAAGAAGCCGTATTGCAAAAAGCACGTATTCACAGTGGGTTGCTTATAACTACCCTTCAGAGAATTTGTTCGAAAAAATGTTTCAAATAAAAGTTTTAGCTCTTGTTACAAGCAATCCATGCGCAAAATTTAAAGAAAATCGTTAGAGCCGTTTTCGAGAAAATCGCGAAAATCGAAAATTTCTTCATGTAAAGTCCCCTTAAAAATAAGGGAAATTTGTCGCCAATCTTCGAATCACATCTTCAGAAGGTACGTGACCCAAATACGAAATTTTGTTTTCATACGATTCTCCGTTTCGGAGCTAGCCTGTTCACAAACTTCCACACAGACAGACAGACACACACACACACAGACACACACACAGACATGTTTCCAAAAATAGTATTTTTGGATTCAGGGGGCCTTGAAACGTGTATATATGCTAAAAACTCAACTTCGAATTTTAGGGTCGAAAACAATACTTCCTCTACCTATAGTACCTATGGTACGGGCAGAGGAAGTAATATTTGAGCTGTTTAAAGGCAATTCATATATATATTATTAACACTTTTGAAAATTTATCTTAATAATGAATATGAGGACTCCAAAAGTGTGCCTGCCCATATCGTGTAACATGCATCGTAGCCGAGGCTGGACTTAAAATATTTTCGGCACTCAGGAGTGTGGACATTTTTTCTTTTGATAGCTGTAAGTTATATTTTTTGTTAAGAGTCCTAAATTAAGCTTTAGAATGATACAACTGTGGTGGGTTATTTTGTAAGATCCTAATTTAAGTTATAAGTTATAAGTGTAAGTATAAGTTTTAAGTATAGCATATGTTTCTTACCAGAATGTTTTTAAAATCATGCTGAGTAAGAAACTTCCTCTGCCCAAATAAAAGTTAGCAGTATTCACCTATCCTTGTACAGAATCGCAAGACACAATTTTACGCTAATTGGGAAAATTCAGATATAAGTCGCACTTTGGGATGAATCGGTCCTGCCTGCCGCACCCTCACTGATGCAGTTTCTTTTATACCATGATGTAGCGAATTCTTCTGTCCTTGTATTATGAAGAAACTCATGGTTGGAGGTGTGACGTCATACCGCTAGACGAGCGGTGACAGGCTGACAAACCTCGCAGGAGATATAATATTACACATTTTCGAAACCTACAATCAGTGTATCGTACATTATTTGAAAATACATGGGCACTTCGCTACGGCCACCGCCTACGCTTCGCGCACTTAACTATGTGGTTAGTGTTATGCATTATTTAGACTGTATGCAGAGGTGGGTACAAGGCACTTGCGACAATATACAAGGACAGTGGGTACAAGGCACTTGCAACAATATACAAGGAAAGTTGGTCACCCTGCTTCGCTCAGAAACAAAATACATCACACAGTCCGTGAAAATGTGAATATTGAATGGGCGGAGCTTAAGGGGCGACTTATATTTTAATTATGCTATAAATACCTTATAGCCCCTTCTTTGAATGTTGCGACTAAAAACCACCCTCTGAAGTATAAACTTGGAAACTGAAGTATGCTGGAGTTTCATGCAATCTGGGTGCAGACTGTGTCGCCTCTATTGGAGAAATTAGGCAATTGAGCAATACGCTGAACTCCATGTTAAAATAAAGCATAGGACAGGCAGATTAATTCTCGTGACGGTGGTGCTAAAAATGCAGGCTATGGACAAACAAAAAAAAAAGAATAAAAAACAAGTGACTGCAAACGTTTATTGAACTTTCCAAAATTTATCGAATATTCCCCTCAGATATTTCTTTACTGTAAGCGTGTCCAACAATACATCTTTCTCACTCCACGTGCTTATATAGGATAAGAGGCCGTGAATGGCAAGACAGAGTTCCTTCATACAGTGGGTAGCTTACCACCACCCTTCAGAGAATTTTTTTGAAAAAAGTTTCAAATAAAAGTCTTAGCTCTTGGTATAAGCACTCCATTTACAAAATTTAAAGGAAATCGTTAGAGCCGTTTTTGAGAAAATCACAAAAAACAAAATTTTCTTCATATAAAGCCCCTTTAAATATAAGAGAAAATCGTTCAAGCCATTTTCGAGAAAATTGCGAAAAACGAAAATTTCTTAATGTAAAGTTCCCTTAAAAAAAGAGAAACTTGTTGATAATCTTCACCTCACATCTTCAGAAGGTACGTGACCCAAATACGAAATTTTGTTTTCATACGATTTTCTGTTTTGGAGCAAGCCTGTTCACAGACAGACACACACACAGACTCACAGACATGTTTCCAAAAATAGTAGTTTTGGATTCAGGGTGCCTTGAAACGTGTATATATGCTAAAAACTCAACTTTGAATTTTGGGGTCGAAAACAATACTTCCTCTACCTATAGTACCTATGGAATGGGCAGAGGAAGTAAAAAACTATATGCTCTAAATGAATCACTAAGTTATTACATCACTACAAAATGGACAAAACACAAGAATTTTACTTATGATTTTAAAACATCTTAAATTTTAGTAGTTTTAATTAATATCAGTGATGGAGGAGTTCTGTTCTTATTGAATATAAATCTACAAGAGAGATCCCCTGTTGAATGTAACTGAAAGGCCTAGGAAAAAGAAAAGAAAGAAAAAAGGAAGTTGAGAAGAAAGGCATTATGTTATTATTTTATTTTACCAGAAGATGTATGCAATATGGTTGAAGTCATCATGTCATCTTTGACATCAATCACATTTGAAGGTACGAGGCGTGTTTTTTAAGTAAGTACCGTTTTGGAATTAAAAAAAGACGTGCAAAGATATCGCAATAATTTTATTTTTACATGAAAGCCTGTACCTTAATCTACTTTTCTACATAATTTCCGTGAATATTGAGGCACTTGTCATAACGTGGCACCAGTTTTTGAATACCCTCCTCATAAAATTCTGCCGCCTGACTTGTTAACCACTGTATCACAACTGTTTTGACTTCGTTATCGTCTTGAAGACGCTGACCACCCAGGTGTTTCTTCAAGTGCAGGAACAAATGGTAGTCGCTGGGCGCCAGATCAGGGCTGTATGGAGGATGATCTAGAGTTTCCCATTTAAAAGATTTGATGAGATCTTTGGTCCGATTAGCCACATGTGGACGGGCATTGTCATGCAGCAAAACGATACCCTTACTCAACTTGCCACGTCTTTTGTTCTGGATTGCACGACGCAGATTGTTCAATGTCTCACAATAAGACGCTGCATTGATTGTCTCATTACGAGGCAGAAACTCCACTAGCAATACTCCTTTTTTGTCCCAAAAAACTGTGCACATGATTTTCCGGGCAGAAATTGTTTGCTTAAACTTCACTCTTTTGGGTTATGATGAATGTCGCCATTCCATGGATTGTTGTTTTGATTCTGGTGTGACGTAGGCCACCCATGTTTCGTCACCAGTAACAATTTGGTCTAAAAAATCTTCACCTTCATTGTGGTACCGCTCAAGGAAAGTCAATGCACTGCCACAACGTTGGGTTTTGTGCAAATCCGTCAACATTTTTGGAACCCAACGTGAACACAATTTCCGGCAATTCAAGTTCTCGGTCACAATGCGATACAAAACACTACGAGAATATTGAGGAAACCAGTCGCACATTGATGAAATTGTAAAGCGTCTGTTTTCTCTCACCTTTTCTTCCACTTTCTGCACCAAATCTTCATTAAAGACCGAAGGACGCCCACTCCGTTCTTCATCATGCACATTTGTGCGGCCATCTTTAAATGCTCTCACCCATTTCCTTACCATTCCATCACTCATAATGTTTTGTCCGTAAACTTCACAGATCTCACGATGAATATCGATCGGTTTTACGCCTTTAGCACTAAGAAATCGTATAACAGCCCGTACTTCACAATCGGCGGGACTCACGATTGTCGGAGGCATCTTAAACACTCAGTAAACAACGTATACAATGAAGAATCAGACTGTAATGGCGTCAGTGCGTAGACAAGAGATGTAGGTAACCAGCGCGCATGCGCGGGACGCCGACCGTAGCGCTGCGGCAGCGGAATCACAAAACGGTACTTACTTAAAAAACACGCCTCGTATTATATTGCGGTTAGCATCTGAATTTTAAGTAATTTTGAGGATTTTGATAACTTGTTTACAATTTAATTTTTGTCTTCTGCTGTAATTTTTTTGTGTGGTGCTTATCATATTCGTCCAGGTACTTATAATACTTAACCTCAATAAATTTCCAGTCTTCGTTCATATATTTTTGCAGAAATTTAACTGGACCACTGTGAGGGGTTGTGTAGGACAGAATTATCGAAGGAGGAATATGTGGTGTTTTTACACCCCCTGCACCAATGACATATAGTTCTCTCATTTTCCTCATCCTCATTTGGCAAGTTTAACGTCGGCATTTCCTTTTGCGGTCAGCCGGATCATATTATTGTTTATGGAGGGTAAACAGTAGTTTGCACTTCCAAGTCCAAGCAGGTGGCAGGATCTGTTGCCAAGTCAATCCAATAACAATAGCAATATTATACAAATTTTCAGAGTTTCTTTGCTTCTTGTTTCCGATAGACATATGACAACATTGTAAATTCATTTCGACATGCAACTATTGATGAGCATGTTCTTCTTGCATTAAAGAAACAACACTTGAAATATAAGGATAGCGAGGTGACTATACAACTCTTTCTTTCACACTAAAGCCATCCAGTGTTTTCTTTCTCTATTTGAATTAATGAGCAAAATCTTCAGTTGCATCTACAGATGCAAACTAATTCAAATCATAATAAGCATTTCCGCCTATATACTAGTAATTGTTTCAACACCACTTAACGTACTTGAGTCCGAATGTGAATAAACTTTTGGGATATATACAATAATACATTTAAATTTATTTTAATATATCTTTATACATTATCATTTAAGTTGAATTGCTCTTTTTGTACAATTAATTATTTCTACAAATATGCTCAAATTTTTTTCTTATATATCATTATAACATACTAATAAAGTTTATTTATGATGATTTATTATTGCATGAATAATATATTTAATTACAATATAAACCTCTTGTCACTCAATTGTGTTATTTAACAATTTAACTACTATTGAGTTGGGTTAAAAATGTTTCAATTTATCTTTATTAAAATGATGGCTAAATACAGTGGTAATTAGTATATTATGCCATTCAATATCTCTTATCTTCAAAGGACTTATTGTATATTCAATTTGCATTTATTTTATAACCAATTCTTTTGTAACTTTGGCCTACAAAGAAATGAGGCGCTTTTACAAGAAGGCAGTAAACGATGCCAAGAAAACAGCAAATATACATTTCATTGAATCGTCCAATAATCGCTATAAAGCTGCATGGGCACTGATTAGAAAGAAGACATCACCTACTTCAGAGGAAACTGCAAATATTCCAGCGGTTGTCTACAACAATTTCTTCATTGAATCGGTGCAGTCTATGAAGGCAACCACAACCCAATCAGTGGTTACTTCGATCCAGCTACTAAATAACTCTCAAAAGCCTCACGAACAGTTGCAGTGGGAGCCAGTGTTTGAAGAAAATGTGTTGAGTGCAGTAAATAAATTAAAATGCTCTAAGAGCAAAGATGTTTATGGTCTGTCAAGTTTTATTTTAAAAACTGTGATCAGTGAAATAGTGCTACCTCTCACCATGTGCATAAATGCTTGCCTACAAGAGGGCGTTTTTCCCTTATCTCAAAAAGTGTCAAGAGTAGTGCCTATATTCAAGAAAAATGACAAATCACAGGTTAGCAATTACCGTCCTATATCTCTTGTACCAATTATAGGCAAAATTATTGAACAGGTTGTCTACAGGCAATTATATAACTTTTTAAACAAGAACGAAATTTTCTCAAAATTTCAATTTGGTTTCCTCAAAAACAAATCCACAACTGATGCAGTAGACACTTTGATTTTAAAAATTTTACAAGCTTTTGAAGACCGAAAATTTGCCCAGATCACTGCTTGTGATCTGAGCAAAGCTTTCGATTGTATAGATCACAATATTCTTTTAGAAAAACTTAACTATTATGGTGTTAGTGGCCACCAGTTGAATTTCTTCGAGTCTTATTTACTCGGAAGATCTCAGTATGTAGACACTGGTAAGGAGCAATCCAATAGACTAGAAGTAAGTGTAGGGGTACCTCAGGGTTCAATTTTGGGCCCAATTTTATTTATTTTAGTTATCAACGACCTGCCAGATAATATCAGCCAGTCATTAACTACAATGTTTGCAGATGACACAACTTTCTTAAGCACCGGGTGTGATTTAGATACTCTATCACTAAATGTAGAGAACACCATGAACCAAGCTTGTGAGTGGTTTAAAGCAAATGGTCTGGTATTGAACCAAGGTAAAACACAAAACCTTCTTTGTACACTAAAGGGAGACGTAAATCACTATGTAAATATGGATACTGAACTTAAGATACTAGGAATAACTATAGACAATAAGTTAACATGGATCCCCCACATTGAATTAATGTGCACAAAATTATCCAAAATAATATTTCTACTTAAAAGCTTATCAGCTATGATATCACTAGATTATCTACGAATCACCTATTTTGCATTTTTTCAATCCGTAATTAGTTACGGTTTACTTCTCTGGGGAAATAGTAGCCATATAGAAAATATCCTTTTACTTCAAAAGAAAGCCTTAAGAATAATCACTAAATCACACAAAATAGCACATTGTAAGCCTCTTTTTGTAGAAACAAAGATTCTGACAGTGATCAACTTGTATATTTTTATCTGCCTACTGAATGTAAAGAAAAACGCTACCGCAGTTACAATGTTTAGTGATGTCCACAGTTATAACACACGGAATCAATCTTTAGCAATAGTTCCCTTCTGTAGATTGAGCAAGAGTACAAACAGTCATAGTATTATAGGATTAAAGCTCTACAATAAGCTAAATAATGAATCAAAGCTATTGCCATTTAAAATATTCAAGACAAAATTATATAACTGGCTAATTTTAAATCCTTTTTATAGTTTAAAAGAATATTTTAGTAAGGATAAGGTAGAATTTTAAACTATTCAAAAACATAATTTTAGATTTCCTTGACAATGTCTATTGCATTTCAGTAATGTTGAAAGACAACAAACGTACAATACAATACAATTAACTACATTAATGATTTAACTACTATTGAGTTAGGTTAAAAAATGTTTCAATTTATCTTTAGTAAAATTGTGACTAAATACAATGGTAATTAGTATATTATGCCATTCAATATTTCATATCTTAGAGGACTTGTTGTATATTCAATTTACATTTATTTTATAGCCAAATTCTTTGTAACTTTTAAAATATTATGTTTGTTAACCTTTTATTTCAAATAACACCAATAACGTGCTTAAATACAAGATATAATGAGCCAATTTGCAGCTCAGGTCTTTCATGGACGTATTTTAAATCCAATGTGCAAATTTATTTTGCTTCAATTAAAAGTTAAAATATATTATGTTAGGTTAATGGCCAAGTGCATCAACACTGATTAAGATTTGGTTAAACAGTGTTTACTTACACACGTTTAAGATTTTAAACATGATTAAAAAGGAATGTGGTGCACCATTCCTAATTTCTGTTTACGGGGCCGTGTTTAGCTGACGGCTTGTTTAAACACAGAGCATAAAATCGGAAAGCGATCGTAGTATAATGAACGCGTTCTTTTGTTGACGAAGCCATTACCTAGAGGAAGAAGAAGAAGAAGTTAACAACAAGAAGACACCATGGAGGAGCGAGGATATTCTCTGCTCTGCCTGTGATATAGGGAAGCTTATTATGTATCGGCGAGTCAGTGAGACTATAGCATTGTTTACATCATGTATGATTCGAGCTGCAGTTCTGAGCATATTTCCAATGTCCCCTACAACAATATTGAATGATCAGGTAGCATAATACCTCAATACAGTTAGTAGTCGATTCATATCAGAAACAGGATGATTTATTTCTGTTGGGAATTGCAGTACCTGTGAAACTATTTGTTTAGACAGGCGAAATCTCTCCACGAATTTCCTAACGGAAAGTTCACTGCACTATTAAATTTCTACGCTCATTTTCATTCCGTTCAAGATATTCCAGATATAATAACTCTCTTCAAAGTCATCATCTGCACCTTGTGTTTTCTTTGGCTTTTATGATATTATAAACACTTGAATTTCAAAAATACACTGCCATAGCCTTGTTTTTCGTTTGTTTTGCTTTCTTATATTTTAAAAACATAAATACACTGTACCGTTTAACATGTTAAGACTTCACTGCCACTACGTTATATATATATATATATATATTGCTTTCAGAATTTTTTTAAAAACTGAAATACAGTGTTCCGTACAAGACTTTATAGAATTCGCTGCTTCTGCTTTGTGTCTGTGTATTTTTTTTCCTTTTGTAATATTTTAAAAACGTAAATACAGTTTACCGTATAATATTTTAAAAATTCACGCCCATTGTCTTTATATAATATAATAAACTGTCATAATGATTCAGATTGCAGTCTATTGAATAAAACTTAATGAATTCTCTGTCAATACCTTAAAAAATTATTCACCAAGAATTATACAGGGCAATAATAACTGTAATATCCTTTTATATATAATTGTATATATATACACACACACACAGGATAGATTTACTTGTAAAATCAAAATCAAAAATGAATGTCACAATAGAAGAGATACATCAGTACGACACAAGATCAAGAAAGATACACAATAGGGCACAACAAAAAAGCATCGGAAAGGGATCCATATGTAATCGGGGTAAAATTTTATAACAAACTACCAGACAGTATAAAACAGTGGGACAAAATTCGCCAATAAATTAAAATAATACCTATGCCAAAAAGCACTCTACAGGATAGAAGAACTATGAAAAGGATAGCTTTAGCATGTATCTCTATCGTATAACTATTGTATAATTCAGATTGTAAGTTTCGGACATGTCCAACACAGTAGCAGCTATTCAGGGGAAGTTGGTGAAGAACAAATTCACCTACCATTTGTTATTTATTTGATTCCAATTTAATTTTTAATTTTGTTTATAATCATTATAAATATTATATTAGTATTATTATCATTATTACTTTTACTGTAGTTCAAATTCAGTATTACATTGTTTGAATGTTCGTGCCAGAGACAGTGTTTCGCAGTTCCTCCAACAGTCATCAGAATGGCGATCACGGAACACCAATGAACTGGCTGAAGCACAAATTTTCCAGCAAGTTTTGGTCTTCATGTTTACAGCGGTTGCTATGACAACGGGTAGAAAATTTCCCCCGTCACTCCACCCTTACTCAGAGATATACGTCATACGTGAAGGAGACAATTTTTGATCTTATGGCTTGCTTGCTTGCTTGCTTATACCTACCGAGCTAACCCGATAGATTTATGTCTACTTGTCTATCCGGAAGGGACCGCCTAGAAGGTACTTCTTTCTTAAATTCTGCAGTCTTCCCAGAAAGTAAAATAAATAAAGATAGCTCTAATTCTATTTTTTTGTTCTTTATTAAGTTGAATAAGGAGGCATTATATTTCCTCAGTTCCTCTTTCTTTTAGCTACATTTTTTCAATTTCTTAATTGAGAATCCTACAAGTAATTTTAATAGTACTGTACCATGGAAGCAAATGGAGAGAAAGATTTATATTATGAACACATGCCTTATTCAGGGGAACATGCATTTCCCCCGGCCTCAATAATATCAGTCTGTTCTGTGTCGCGTTATGTGCCAGGCGCTTCTTTACCAGTTCTTAACGTATTCATTTTATTTCTCTTTATTACTGTGTGCTTCAGTTTTTTTTTAATAAATTACTTTTCAGTTTGTGTGTTAAGGAATGTGAGTTTATCATAAGCTGTAATGCAAAAATGAATCCGTTAAACGACCCCGTGTGCACTTTAATACAAACTCCGTTTAGTCGTTGGAGGGAAGATGATAAGAGAGATCTATTGTTTCTAGGTAGACCTCAGCCAATTTTAGACGTTAATTTTAAAAAGTTAAATTCCCAAGCTAGCAAGGCATATAATGTAAATTTCAAAACTTTATGGTACAACCAGCACCAGTGGTTATGTGGGAGCCATTACGTTAAAAAACTATACTGTTGGCCATGTCTTCTTCTTGGGGTTAAAAAACATGCATGGAATGAAACTGGGTTTAGTGACTTTTCAAATGTTAGTCGTGCTCTGCAGAAACATAAAGATTCGGGGGAACACTTAAAATGTGTGTTGCAGCTGAAAAACATACAGAAAAACATGGACACTATTGGGGATGCTCTGAAAGATAACGCTAGGCTTCTGTTAACGCAGTATAATGAAAATGTTCGTTTAAACAGTCATCGACGCTGCTTTATATTTAAGCAAGCAGGAGTTATCGTTTCGTGGCCATGATGAAAGTATTTCTTCTCTTAATCGTGGTAATTTCAAGGAGTTGCTACAACTATTAATCACAAGAAGTACTGAAGAAATTCAAAACCACTATAACAGGATTAAAACTATTTTTTCTGGGGAGTCAAAGACAATACAGAATGAAATTATTGAGTGCATATCAAATCACATAGACGACTATGTGAAAGAAGAAATTAACAATGCAGAGTTCTTCTCAATCCAAGTGGATGATACAACAGACATTTCACAAACCTCGCAGTGTTCCGTTATATTGCGTTTCGTTACCTCAGAAGCTGAACTTGCAGAACGGTTCTTGGGTTTTCATGACATTAGTACTGATAGAACGTCCCAAACACTGTTCAATCTCATAGATACAATTTTAGGAGAGTTCAACTACAAAGCTAAACTTGTTGGTCAGTGTTATGACGGTGCTAGTGTAATCTTAGGTCATTTGAATGGTCTGCAGAAGAAAATTAAAGATGAAGCTCCTCAAGCACTTTTTGTTCATTGCCTTGCACATCGTCTCAACCTTGTATTGCAACAAAGTTGTAATCAAATACCGAAGTGCCGCATATTTTTCGCTAATGTAAGTGACATACCCCCATTCTTTCATCATTCAGCGAAAAGAACTTGAACCTGGGACCTCCTACACCACACACCACAGCTTAGTACTATAACCACTAACCGAACGAAGTTAGGAACATCGCTTGAATGTCCGCCATGTGAAGCGGTTAGGCTTCTCTTGTGTCGCACTTCGAAACTTAAAATTCTCTTTTTAGGTTTATGAGATGTGTTTATATAATATTTATTGTACTGTTCAGTTCGGAAAAATGGTATTATGATACTAATAAGATTAATATCGTTACCTAATTCGTCTGAAAAGAGAAATATGAGAAGAAGGGAGTCTCATCTATTGTTTGCAAGTCGACCCCCGCCATTTTAGCAAACTGCTAATCATTGTTTAGCTTCAGTAACCGCCCGATTTTGACTGTTTAAGTTTAATCAATGGTAATCGGCGATTTCGACACTAATCGAGGTTGATGCTCCATAACTTTCCCTAATCATAGGTTAGGAAGAAATTATAAACGCTGATTACACTAATCATGGTCGGTGCACTTGGCCATAAAAGATTTAGATTATTTCAGTATACTCATCCCATTTACAACTAAATTGAGTTAATCATATAACTAGAGTTGATGATTTGTGAATAAAAACTCAGGATTTCGTCAAATAAAATGCAAAATTTCTACATATATTTCGCTATTTAAAAATTGAATTTCGTCATAAAAATGGTAAAAAAAAAAATCTTGAAAATCAGCTTTTAAATCTAATTGCATTTTTTTCCGTACACTGATAATAGCCTATATATCAAGCAACATCCAGGAGTGATATGACAATGTCTTGAATTCATATGAAATAAAAATGAAACAGCTTACCTGATTTACTTGAGGTGCTTGTATTTTAGTTTAAAATTAAATAAACTCCTTACTTTACACTGTGGTTACGACAGTTAAAAAATGCACAAATTCATCCTAAAATATTTTATTCATCAACATGTAGAACTTAAAAGATAGAAGTACGAATAAAGTTAAAATAATCACTCTTTGTCATCATCACCATCATCGATGGAAACAATCTATTGTTTCTCCCTGATATTGATGTTTTTTAAGTGAAACTTCTTTAGCCACAGTAGGGGTAAATCGAGATCTTGCGTTACGTTAAAAATCATCACGAAATTAGTGTTACGCTCAAAATCATCACAAAATTAGTGAGGTGTGATGGAACAGTCTGCACAGAAAACAATCAACTCAATGATTAAGCTTATCCAAAATTAAAAAAATCCAAAAATTTAAAATCTAAAATCGAAAAACCAAAAATTTAAAAAATCTAAAAATCCAAAAATAAAAAACTTTAAAGATTTAAAATTTAAAAAATCCAAAATTAAAAAATGTAAAGTCCAAAATTTAAAAAATTAAAACATCGAATATTTAAAAAATTCAAAATTTAAAATTAAAAATCCAAAATTAAAAAAAAATTAAAAATCCAAAATTAAAAAATCCAAAATTCCAAAATTAAAAAAATTAAAAGATAAAAAATGTAAAAAATCCAAAATTTAAAAAGTCCAACAACCCAATATTTAAAAGTTCTACAATCCAAAATTGAAAAAATCCAATAATCCAAAATTGAAAAAATCCAAAAATTAAAACAAGTTTCACTTATGTCGCGTGGCGTTCCACGCACACTTTTTTGTAATATTCTCAGTTTTTTGCATTAATTTTCATGAATATAAATGAGTCGGACATTCAGGACGTATTGACAAAATTTCCAAAAACATCGATAGTTTTCATGGAAATATTTCAGTTTATTTATTAATGTTGCCTAATTTTCTGAAACCATGCTTTTTTGTTTTAAATATACATCGATGTTTTCCGTCAAAATACATCGATATTATCGTCACATCGATGGTTACCGCCGATTTTGACATCGATAGTGAATATCGATGTTTTAACAACCGATGTTCATCCCTACTTCCGTCTCTTTCACGCGGGATTCGGCGGGAAGCATGACGTTACAGGTTGTAGCCTCCAACACCCACTTCGTTAAACGCGAGATTGTTGAAATACGTAACTTACAGGTTGTTCTAATTCATTATTAAATTTTTATTATTATTCTGCTATTATATAAAGACTGGAAGAATAGATCGGTCGTTTGTTTACTTGTTTCGGCCGTGAATTACGCCCCCGACCGCCGACATCTTGGTGCCAGAAACTCCTTCCTCCACCATCTTCCTCTAAAGTCCCTTCTTCAGTTGACCTTGACATCTTCGCGTTTCAAATAAAGCCGACGACTCACGTTTTCATCAACGGCTCACATTTTTAATTAAAATATTTTCCGTGGATAAAAAAAAAAACAACAATATATTCAAATATGAGTTTTCGCGTAAAAATGAGATAAAACCTTAAAAACCGGGTATTTCGCGAAAAGTATCACATTTCGCGAAACTTCGCGAATGAATAAACACATATTTTGAATAAAAAAACACGAGAAACGAATTTATTACAGTAATTTGAACTTCTATTACTAATTTCGTGTTTTGGGGATTAACGAAATGTGACTATCCCTACATGTAACTCTTGTGTTATAAAAACTTTATATACATTCCAATTTAAGAGTAGTTTTCCTTTTACTCCAGTCTAAAATTATAAAAATAACTGTTTGTTTCCGTAACAAGTCTTATTGTAATTTACACTCATTTTCTCTCTTGACAACAGTTGATTTATGGCGTTTATTTGTTGTACAATCCACAAATTCTTATCAGATTCAGCCTTTTGTCGTTAATGGTGGTTAATATCTTGGCTATGCATTTCGACACCAAATTTCTTGTGTCATCTTCAGTCCATAACAGCTGATGTTCTGCTCTGTACCAGGTTGTGTCTATGGTGACTGACTGGGTACCCAACTCATTAGTAGTTAAATTGTTAAATAACACAATTGAGTGACAAGAGGTTTATATTGTAATTAAATATATTATTAATGCAATAATAAATCATCATAAATAAACATCTAAATCGAAGAGGATCGTGGAAATTTGGAAACCTCATCCACAAAGTTATAAACTCCTGTATGCAGGGAAACTTGATGTAAGTGTGGTGGATGGTAACGTTACAACAGACACAGAAAAAACACAAACAACCAGCGGAAATAACCCAACCAGACATAGGCCTAAATTACGTATATTACATCAAAATGTACAGTATCTAGAAAATAAGGTTGCTGGATTTGAGGTCTTCCTTGGTGAAATCAATCCAGACATTCTTGTTGTAACGGAACATGGTATGTCTCTAGCAAACCTGGAATCTTGTAATATAATAAATTATAATTTAATAAGTAGTTTCTGCAGAAGTGAGCGTAAGGGGGGTGGGGTGGCTATATTTGCAAGAAATGACATCCATGCACAGCCAGTTAACATGATATCAAACTCTAGCATAGAAAAAAACCTTTGAAGTAACTGCAATAAAAGCAACTCAAAATCATAATAAGCCGAACTTAATAATTATAGGAGTGTACAGATAGCCTAGTGCTTTGATAGAGGATTTCTTACCACTTTTAGATGAAGTACTATTAAAAATAACAAATAATTGTACAGATATAGTGCTACTAGGAGATTTAAATATTAATTTAGATGCTGAGAATACCAATTACAGGAGACTAGAAGATGTATTTGCTATGCATAACATCAGGGAAACAGTCTTCTCTCCAACAAGGGTTACTTCTAGTACCTCTAAAATAATTGATCATGTAGTTACAAACATAGGTGGGGAGAATATCGAAGTTGAAGTACTAGACAACTTCCTGTCAGACCATAAGGCACAATATATTGACATTACATGTCAAAATATAAACAATGAACCTAACAATTACAAAGAAATTCGAAAGCTATCAGATAAAAATTTAGAACACTTGTCCTTGCTGCTAGAAAATAAAGATTGGGGAGAGGTCATTAGAACAGGGGATGTAAATGCAAAATGGGGTATGTTCTACGAATACTTTGGTAGGTGTCTAAATGCATCATGTCCTACGGTGAAAAAGAAGTGTAAAAATATAGTAGAGGAAAGTAAAGTAGTACTACCTCCTAGTGTAAGAAAAATTAGGGAAGACATGAAAGATATGTATCTATTGTATAGGTCTACTGGCATGAGTGTATACAACAGCAGATATAAGGAACATAAAAAATCATATATAAATGCCATAAATAAAATTAAAGCAGAAAACTGTGAAACTAAACTGGTAGCATCTAGTAACATGGGAAAAACTTCATGGGGGATTGTAAATAGAGCCAGAAAAACCGAAACCAAAACTGTAGAAAACATAGAACTCGTAATAATGTAATAAAAAATAGCATAGAAAATCGACCCGAAAATATAAGTAATATATTCAATGAACATTTCATAAACATAACTGAATCGTTATCAAAGGAAACAAATCGCAATTTTGTAAGTAATGACCCACCAATAGTCAGCTCCATTTTTTTGGCACCAATCACCAGGATGGAAGTTATAAACACAATAAAGGGCTTCAAAAATAAATACTCTTGTGGATGGGATAGCATAAATACTGTACTACTTAAACGCTGCAAAGAGCAATTAGCTGGCATTCTCACTCATCTCTTTAACATATCAATTGAAGAAGGAATATTCCCAGACTGTCTGAAGATAAACACAGTCAGACCGGTATTCAAGAAGGGGGACAAAAGGAATATAAATAACTATAGGCCTATAACACTAACGTCAACAATAGCTAAATTGTTTGAAAAACTAATACTTAGCAGACTAAATGACTTTCTAGAGAAGAATGCCATCTTAAGTAAAAAACAGCATGGATTTAGAAAAGACCGAAGTACAATCAGCGCATTAATAGAATTTTTTCATGAAATATTACAAAGTTTAGATAATAATAATAAAGTCATTGCCACATTTCTTGACCTGAGCAAAGCATTCGATTGTGTGCATCATGATCTACTACTAGAGAAACGAGAACACTATGGAATTAGGGGAATAGCAAATAAATTAATGTCCACATATTTAAAAGGGAGGGTGCAAAAAACGGAAATCCATCACAAAACCCACTCAGATGTCAAAAAAATACAGTCAGAGATGGAAATAGTAAAATATGGTATCCCACAAGGCTCGGTATTAGGCCCATTACTGTTCATCCTATATGTGAACAATACTCCACAATGCCCTAATTCAAATATACTATCCTATGCAGATGACACAACAGTTATATGTCATGACAAGTCACTTGAAGTATTAAGACAGACAGTTCCAAGTGTCCTAAAACAAATTGTCAACTATTTATCTGAAAACAGGCTGATCAATAATATTCAGAAAACTAAAATCATGCAGTTCCAGTTGACAAACACAACAGAAAACATACAAAATATAAATTTTGAAGGAAGCATGATCAAAGTATGTAATACCCATCAATTTCTGGGGATTTTTGTGGATAGAACTATGAACTGGGTACCACACATTGATCATATAAGTAAAAAGATAACTAAAATAATATATCTAATAACACATCTGTCAGCATATGTTGGAAAGGGCACATTAAAAATGATATATTATGGATTAGTATATCCCCAAATAATATACGGAATAGAACTATGGGGAGCAGCAGCTATGACATATCAAAAAAGAATTCTTACACTCCAGAAACGCTGCATCAGGACAATCTATAAGTTAGGACTTAGAGAATCCTGCAAGGACACGTTTCGTAAAGAAGAAATTCTCACAATACCATCCCTATATATCTATCAAGTGATTCAAATGGTTGTATATTCAAAAATGTCAAGTAACAGAAATAAAGATATACATAACTATAGTACAAGACAGAATAATGATTTCCACTGTGTTTCGTACAACAAGAAGTCTGTGATGAAAGATCCATATGTAGCAGGTAGAACTTTCTTCAACAAATTGCCAAGCGATCTCAAAGACAGCAGCAAAAACACAAACTTTAAAGGAAAACTGAAAAGATACTTAATTAACAAATGTCTAGATATGATGTAAATGACCTTTGAGATTGTACCTGTTTTTGTATGTTTATATATCTCTTTAAAGTTATAAGTTAACAATGTTTGTTAGTAATAAGTTGACTATGTCTGACACCATGTATATGGTCTATAGACAATAAAGATTATTATTATTATTATTATTATTATTATTATTATTAACTTTATTAGTATGTTGTAATGATATATAAGAAAAATTTTTGAACATATTTGTAGAAATAATTAATTGTACAAAAAGAGCAATTCAACTTAAATGATAATGAGCCGTATTCATAACAATGAAGGATATCCTCCCAAGCATATGGTAGAAGTGTAAGGATATGATTTAAAGTAAAAGGTAGAAGTATAAGCATTTCCGTGTTTCCATATTCATAATGATTACCTTATACTTGCGAGGATATCCTCCGAGCACAAGTAAAAGGTTGGCTCGTGTAAGCCCTATCTGGGTGGGCTGAACTAAATATTGTAACAATGCTGTGGAAATAAGTTGTTTTTTGTCTCTCTTGAAACTTTGGTTTTCTGACTTATTCGCTTTTCCCTATCATGCTAGAATTCGCAAAGTGTACGACGATTTTAACTAGCATACGACTATTTTCAATTGTTGGTACGACTGTTTTACTTTTCTCATTTGGCAACCCTATGTTAGACAAACACAATTTTTTTCCCTAAACTTGTGTATTTTTGTAATTTCGAAAATGTGTAATTGGTTTAACAAGACATTTTAACACAATTTTGTTTTCTAAACTTGTAAACTTAATAATCATTAAAATTATTGATTACAATACTCAAGTTTCTTCTGATTTCTTGTCCATGATGGCGAAGAGGTAGTTCATCATTATTAATAATGTCATGGCTTTCTTCATCTTCTTCTGGTGCTTCTTCAGCAGGTTCGAAATCATGATCGCCCAAAGTTTTTGCAACGTTATGGATTATTTTTGGTACATTTTCCAATTTCACGCGACAAACGTATTGTAAGATAGGAAACCGGCGTTTCAATTGGCCAAAACATCGTTCAATTATTACTCTTTCTTTTTTCAAAAGCTTGTTATAATTTACCTCAGCCTCAGGAGTGGGATTTCTAAATGGTGTCATGAGGCATGGTTCCATCCCACATCCGTCATCACCAAGTAGCACAACATTGCCTTTATTTCTTATTTGTAATGCCACTTGTGAATTTTTCCATATCCTGGAGTCATGCACGGATCCAGGCCAACTAACGTCGACACTAGTGAACATTTCTCTGGCGTCACAAGTGGCTTGAACATTCAGAGTAGGCTTACCTTTTCGATTAATGTATTCATCTCCATGGAGTTTTGGTTTTAATACTCCTATGTGGGTACAATCAACAACACCCAATAGCTGTTGGAAACTTGTATTTAGTTTGCCACAACTGTTTTGCCTCTGTTATTTCAGTGTTGGTAGTTGGAAGCTTTATCCATTCATTTGAATTTGCAATTATCCTCTCAACTACAGCATTGACAGTCCGAGACACCGTAGCTTGACTAACACCAAGTTCTTGACCGATACCCTTTTGATAGCCAGGATCACTGAGATAACGTTAGCATACTTTCAGTCTATGAACAGAGGACAACGCACTTCCCCGAGTTTCTTCACTTTCACCTAAAAATCTGTCCGCAAGCCATTTTACATTTTCTTCTTCAAAACGGTATAACATTTTAAAATCTCGAACTAGTGTAGGTAAGCGGGGTTTGTAATGTTTCACACCCCTCACATCCACAACATCTGCCATCGCGCTGAAAATCGCGGAAACTACCTTTTACTACAGAGGTGAGTCTGATACTGACCAACCTCAGTTTTATTGAAGGATATTCTTTTTATTTAAAGTAAAAGGTCAAGATTATGTATACCCATTTACTTTTATATGAGTACTCGCTTCGCTCATTGGGGGCTCCGCCCCCAATCCCCCAATGAGGTTCTCGGGAAAGGTTTTTTAAAAGATCTATGGGAGATAGGGTGCGTGCATTTAGTCTGCTGTATTGGCTATTACCTTTTTTGCCACATTAAACCTGAAAAAAAAAATGTGGGAAGACTTTGGTATTTTTTCGGAATTTTCCTGTCGGTTGCAAGCTAATAGGTATCAGTTTGCCAAGTCTAATGGCCGAGTGCACTAACCTCGGTATTCAGAATACCGCGGTAAAGTTACTTAGTTTACCCCGGTAAAGTCATACTTTCGTTGCACCGTGCTCGGTTTCGACTTGTACCGCGGTAAGATGCAAACCGGCCGTGAAGGAGCTGTAAAGTGAAAAAACCGCGGTTTTCTTTCCAAGATGGTGATCAGCGTAATGTATCATATTTACGATATCTAGGCCAAAAGCAAATTGAACATTAAGAATAATGAGAGACAGGTGGGGTCTATTTGAAGAATGAACGATGGTGCATATCTTTGCAAATACTGTGCTGTAACATCAATTGAAATGACCTTCCTTTCTTACCTCAACCAAACCAGTTCTATCGAGTAGGCTGGTGGGCGTAACCACGATTAGTACGATTAGTACAGTATTTATGGTGTTTGAATCAAAGTTTGGATTCAGACGACATATATACGCAATATAATATTCCATTTTATCCTTATGAACATTTATTACTGAACAATAAGGCAACAAATAAATGAAATATCGAAAACCAGTGGTCCTAGGCCAAATTTAAGCGAATGGCTGCATGCATCACGATATAGCCTGTGTATCGGTATATAGGGTATGCAATCAATTTATCATACCTGCACGTACACGAACATAATTATAACAGCCCTTTCATGGCTATGCACATGATTTTGCACCTAAAATTTCTACTAGTCGTACGGGAATAAAAGCGAGGCTATGTCGAACTCAGAGCAGAGATTTCATGTTGTTGCTTTGCCTTGGATTGCACTCGTGTGAGAATTATTCTTTAAAACATCAATGTTATTTTATTGAAATGTACAGACTGGTGGGATCTATCTGAAGAATGAACGATGGTACATATCTTTGCAAATACTGTGCTGTAACATCGATTGAAATGACCTTCCTTTTTCACCTCAACCAAACCAGTAGTAGGCGAAACCAACCCTTTTCACGATTGGTACAGTATCTATGGTGCTTGAATTCGAAGTATGAATTCAGACGACATATATACGCAATATAATGTTCCCTTTTATCCTTATGAACATCTTTTTATTGAATAATAAGGCAACAAATAAATTTAATTTGGAAAACCAATAGCCTAGGAGAGCCACCGTGACTGGCAGACGTGCAGAGAGAGAGAGAGAGAGAGAGAGAGAAAACCTAGCGGCCATGGAAGAAACCAAGACAAACCCAGACAAACCAACACAAAATTTTTCCATGGGAATGGCTTCATAGCAGAGTAACCGCGATATTTCCAAGCATTAGCAAACCGCGGTATTTTAGCAATGGTGCACAGAGATTTTGAGAATACCCCGGTATTGCATTTACCGCGGTAACGAAACGGCTGAGAAAACCGGAGAATGGTGCACTCGGCCATTAGTTTTCTAGATCAACTGGAAGTGTACGTACATTTATGGTGTACTTTATGGATTAAATTTCAACTGATAATAATTTAAATGGACATGATACAAGATGAAATAGCGACTAAGATTCATGGTATGTAAATATTCAATTTGGCATTTGCCTTTACAACCAGGGAAATCATAGAAAAAGACAACTAAAATTGGTTATAATATGTTGTAAAGAATGCGGGACTTCATCTTCGAGTTATAATTAAATAATATAAATTATGAAATTTTTTTAACAGATAGAAGAAAATTTTGTTAGTTCTGGACAAAAATATGTTAATTGGATTTAATTATTATGAACCTGAGGCTTCAGAACGCAAGTCCAAGATGTTACTATCTCCACCACCCCGATAGGTTTACGGAAATAATTATTTCTAAACTTTCAGAGCCAAACGTGAACACAGTTTGATAATACCGTTGCCATGGAAACCTAGCCCTTTTCGGGGGTTTTTAGGGCTAAAAATTAAAAAAAATTACTTTTTGGAATTTTCCTGTGGTTTACAGCCTAAAAGCTATATGTGTACCAAATTTCAAGTTTCTAGCTTATCTGGAAGTGGACAAACATTAATGTCAGTGAGCCGAGCCCTTTTTCGGGAGTTTTTAGGGCTAAAAATTAAAAAATAAACATTTTTTAATTTTCCTACGGTTTACAGCCTAAAATCTATATGTGTACCAAATTTAAAGTTTCTAGCTCATCTGGAAGTGGGCAAACATTAATGTTGGTGAGCCGAGCCGAGCCCTTTTTCGGAGGTTTTTAGGGTTAAAAATTGGAAAAAATTAACTTTTTGGAATTTTTCTGTGGTTTACTGCCTATAAGCTATTTGTGTACGAAATTTCAAGTTTCTAGCTCAGTTGAAAGTGGGCAAACATTAATGTCGGTAAGCCGAGTCAAGCCCTTTTTCGGGGGGTTTTTAGGGCTAAAAAATAAAAAACTTAAGTTTTTGGAATTTTGCTGTGGTTTACAGCCTAAAACCTATACGTGTACCAAATTTCAAGTTTCTAGCTCATCTGGAAGTGGGCAAACATTGTCAGTGAGTCAGTCAGTCAGTCAGTCTGCCATGTGGCTTTATATTATAGGGATAAGGATATGCTTGTACTCTAATAGTAGAAGGTTCTGTTTGAATTTATTATGAATACAAGCAGAAGGATTTCCTTCATATTTTGCTAGCATAAGCATATCCTTTTCTTTATGAATACGGCCCAATGTATAAAGCTATGTTAAAATAAATTTAAATGTATTATTGTATATATCCCAAAAGTTTATTCACATTCGGACTCAAGTACGTTAAGTGGTGTTGAAACAATTACTAGTATATAGGCGGAAATGCTTATTATGATTTGAATTATTATCGTATACTAGTTGAAACCACATCTAAGCTTCACAATGAAGTTTATCAAAGATGAAAACTAAGCTCAAAGGTTGAACACCATGAAAGTACTTCCAGAAGTTACTATATACATTGTATGATGTTTCAATCACAATGGGTGCTACCATGAATTGAATTCTGTTAAGTAGGCAAGTTATAGACATCTTATAGTGCAGACCATAACCCTATGTGTCGTTCAATAGGTAAGCTATTTTGGAGGGCCATCTTTAGGTGTAGGTTAAGATTTAATATAAGTAGAGTAGAGTAGAAAACCTCTGAGCCTGGATTGAATCTCTGGCATTGTAGGTGGTAATTTAAAAACTGACTGGGGTTTGGAGAGTAGACTATTAATAGGTGGATTGGAGATATGATGAAAAGAAGAAATGTGAAGGAAGAGAGAAAAAGAAGATCAAGGAAGCAAGGAAATGGGCTAGGAGGGATAGTGGAGAAATGATTAAGAAGGCAGTAAGAAAAGTTATAACTTTTTGTTGATCTGTGATGTCATTGATGGCATGCTTTACATGTCTCCTGATAATGTTTTCTTACCTGAAGTACTTATAAGGCAAACATACAGGGTCTTTATTATGAGTTGAGACGGGGCGACCGGTGTTTTCACTCTCCGCTACGGAGTCCGCATTAGCCGCGGGTGGCGCGCGCGTGGCTTCCCTGCTTAAAGTGTAGGCTATATAAAGTATTACATATATCTTACCTTATAATATATGTTGGAAGTGTCGTCCTTCCTGTGTTATACAGGCATTGTATCTGGAAACCACATTCTGGCTGACGCAAGTGAGTTCTTCCACTGTAATGCCCCTAATTTCATTCGTAATGTTTTCTTTCAGCTCCTCCAATGTGTGAGGATTTGTTCGATAAACCTTATCTTTAAGTTTACCCCACAAGTAAAAATCACACACTGTGAGGTCTGGGGAGCGAGGTGGAAAGAGACCAGCACTGATCACTCTGTCAGCAAACACTTCCGAAATTTTAAGAAGGGAGACTTCCGCTGTATGAGCGGTGGCCGAATCTTATTGAAACCACCCGCGCGTTTTTTCTTCATCCGTCAACTGCTGAAAGAATGGCACCAAAATGTCATCTTGGTAAATCTCTGAATCTACTGTAGTCTCGTAAAATATAGGCCCAATTATTCGTCTTCCATTAATAGCACACCAAACCCCGATCTTCCTATCATAATGAGGGATTTCATTCACACCATTAGGATTTTCTGCACACCAATGGCGTGAGTTATGACTGTTCACACGACCACTAAGATGGAACCAGGCTTCATCAGAAAAGAACACAAGCTGGGGGTCGATTAAACCATTATCCACTGATGACAGAAACCACTCACAATATCGCAATCTTGCTGCTGGATCGGCAGGTTTTAAACAATGGGCCCGTGTAAATCTGTACGGTTTGAGGTGTAACAACTTTGTTGCTTTGTGTGCAGAAGAAATTGAAACCCCTACTTGTTGGGCTAATTTTGAGAGTGATTTATTTGGTGAATGTTCAAGATAAGCGCCAACCTCATATAGCTTTTCTTCTGTTAACACTGTTCGTGTGCACACATGCTTTTTGTTTTGCACTGAGCCAGTATTTACAAATTTATTAAGAATTCTGTAAATTTGTGCTCTTGAAGGTGGCACATCAGCAGGAAATGTCTGAATAAATTCATCACGTACACGTCCAGCAGAGTCGTACTTAAAATAATGTTTACACACAAAAATACGATGCTGCAGCGAAATGGGTCTCACCATGTTGACACTGTAACAATAACTGCACGTGCCGATGTTGCATCAAGATCAGACCAGCTGCACGCGCCTTCCGTCGCCCCGTCTCAACTTGTAATAAAGACCCTGTATATTAGTAAGAAGCTTGTGGGATGAATCTTGCATGATTCTAATTCTAATGTTCTGTCATTTATAGTGTATATTGTTATTGCAGATGCTGCTGTTAATTCTTGCTGTGCCAGTGTTCATTTTATAAACTGGAGTCAAGCAACTGACAGAGGACAATCTCTCAAGGAAAGAGAGTACAGCCACCCAGCCTATAATGAAATAGCAATATCACCTTGTGATCTTACTGAAGACTCATGTGACATTAACTGCTGCAGTGATCAGGTTTGTAGACTTCAGAAATGTTGTGCCATATTTTAAGATATAGTGAAATCTCCAATTTGGTAGTAGGAGCTACGCGTTGGCCTAGATTCACTTTTAGTCAAAAGCAGTTTTTACATTTCCGTAGAATGGAAGAAAGTCTGCCGGCGTGGTCTTGTGGTTAGCGTCGCTGACTACAGATCCGTCGGCCCGGGGTCGATTCCCGGTACCTCCTCGGATTTTTCTGAGGTAGGGAGGTCTGGTAGGGGTGCACTCAGCCTTGTGATTCAAATTGAGGAGCTACTTGATAGAGAAGTAGCGGCTCCGGTCAAGAAAACCACCATTAACAGCCGTGGGTGTCGGCATGCTGACCACATGCCCCCCAATCCTGCCGTCTGCCTACGGGAGATGACGCAGCGGTCGGATGGTAGACCAAGTCCCTTCAGGGATGTAGCGCCACGGAATTTAGTTTTAGAATGGAAGAAAAGTGTAAATTTTATAAATTTTGATGGAAATTCAAATTAATTTTTTTGTTAGTTTGAACTAGGTTTCTTTCCCTATTTTACCATAAATTCCACTGTAGCCAGTCTTATAGAATGCCCTAAGACTATGTTCTATCTGTCTCATTAATTCAATACTACGAGGGTTATTCGGAAAGAAAGGTCTGTTCGGCGATAAAGAAAACAAAACATTAATAAGTAAGAAATATTTATTGCAATGTTTACAGAGATTCATTGGCTACTTCTCTACATAGTCGGCACCGTTAACGAGGCATTTATCTTAGCGTTGTACCAACAATTGTATGCCTGTGTCATAGCACTCTGCCGCCAGCGGTACTCAGAGAAAGGTGATGAGTTTCTTGACAGTGTTGTCACTGGGGATGAAACATGGGTGAAAAATCTGAGGAGAGCGATCCAAAACAAGAGGCGTGGAATACTGACATGAGGCATTATGCTTTTGCATGACAATGCATGGCTCCATACAGCCAATGCCATAGGAAATCAATTGCTTCAGTTTGGATGGGAGATCTTCAACCATCCAGCCAAAGCCCCGACCTCATGCCAAGTGACTTACGTCTCTTCTGTCTCATGAAGTGATTTCTGGCAGAAAAATATTTCCACAAAAAAGCTGAGGTACATATGGCAGTGATTTCATGACTCCAGACGCTGGTAATTAGTAAGGGGTTATGACTAGCAACATCTCCAGATCTTACTGTGTGTGATTTTTGGTGGAACTTAAAAAATGAAGTGAACAAGAATAACCATCATACAACACAAACAAAGAACTGAAAGAGAACATAAGAAGAGAAATTGCAGCAATTCCACAAGAAGAATTAATAAGTGTGAATGCAAACTTTCTTAAAAGATTTCAGAAATGTATGGCGGTAGACGGAGATCATTTAACATCTTCTATGACAAACTATTCTAACTATAGGCCTAATTCAAAAATTTGTGCCCTTGAATTGAGGGGTTATGTACATGAGCCTTTCCTGGCTGATAGTTTGCTCCCAGGCCGCTGCATGGATCACACATTTTCAGCACATCCCAAAAATAATCTTTCTATATAGAAATTGCAAACAATTTTCCACTAATTTATCTTCAGTAAACCATGATTCAGAAAACAAGTTGGGAGACATCCCATTTTGTATGCCTTGTTGCAGTATATGTCACATTGAGCACTCATGCTGAAAATTGGGATTTACCGTTTTGTATATCATGCAGCAGTCCATGATGCAATGGGCACTGATGCTATAAATTGAGGCTGAATTCTTTTTCATTTTTGGTAAAGGTAATCAACACTTTAGAAACTTCAAAATTTGCTCTGACTGGTGGAGTACATAAGGCTAATATTGCCCTTGCAGTACTTGAAAAGTAAGTAGGAAGAAGGCCGTTGCAATTGCACAAAAAGCTGATCCCTACTTGAAGAAAGCAATGGTTTCTAAACTAATGTTTCTGCTGCTTTGTATAGTGTCACATCTGCATCACCTCTTGATGGATTCATAGTGAATCAATTGGCTTCAATTAGGTTTGGAAAGTTGACACCATATGATGTGGAATGCATCTTTTCACATTACAAGGCTTTGTTCTGGCACAATCATCACTCATTTAAAACTGATAACCTAAGGATGATGTTCAATACCGAGTGCAATGCAAGCTTATAAGGTATGACAGTTTTCCTATTGATAATGATGGGGTATATAGCAGGGGCGTATACTCTATTGGTGCTATGCGTGCACCACACGCCCTAATTCTGGATGGAATATATTCATTCATTATGTTTGATTTTTTCAGTAAATTGTACAAAAATCAATGTAATTTTCATTGATGAAATGAGAAAACAAGGGCCTCGCTGCTAGGCTGTCACCCGTGTGCTATGATTCCAAAATCAGAATGAGTTTCTGAGCAGCGGGCGGAGGATGAATGTTAGGCGTGGCCTTGCCTCGAAGCTAGAACTTGTGTGGTGTGAGCTTTCAAGAAGGGTGATATTCTGAGCGCGGGGTGAAGAAGGGAATAGGTTACGCATGGTGGAGATTTGGCTGTATCTGAGTGCCTTGCGTGCTACTGAACTCCAGCACTCAGTTGTGTTGTAGCGAAGTTTATTGCGATTTCAAGAAGTTCCAAAAGAAATTATTGTAAATAGTATTTTATTTAATGTTGTCAAAAGTGTTTTATTAATTTTTAGTCTATCATTTTAAAGGAGTAGGCCTATCCTAGTAAATAATTGTAAATATTACTGTCAATGTTATTCTGAGCATGGCACGGTACGGACGGTGGAGATTTGCCGGTATCTTGCGTGCTACTGAAGTCCCGGAAGCAATTGTGTTGTAGCTTAGTATATTACGATTTTAATAGTTTGAAGGCAAATATTATAACTATTATTTTATTTAGTGTTGTCAAATTTGTTAAATTATACAACAATGTGTTAAATTAATTTTTGGTTACTGTCTTTCATTCTGAAAATATTATGGAAGAGCACAGCTGTATTTTGGAAGATCTGATGAATACATTTTCATCCAGAACTTTTCAAGATAAATTGCAAATTATGACAAATGTACGGTCTTTGCTATGAGTTACCAAGTCTTTCTACAATACATAAATGCAAGAATGTATAATATATACAACATTTTTTTAGTCTCACATTCCTGAAGAAGGCCACAGAGTGTTTATGGCCGAAAGCTCGAGCCTAATAAATCTGACACAGCTGATAACCCGAGAAGCCATCTTAAATAGTCAGTGCCGTGAAAGCTTCAAATCTTCATATTTTAAAAGAAATAATCAGCCTACTTTAATAAAGCAAGCTATTTTTAACTGTCCAGTTAAAGTTAATCTATATTCTCAATTAATTTAGGAATCTAGTACATTTTCTGTGTATGACGATAGCATAGCACGCCCTTTGTCAGAGATCAGGATACGCCACTGGTATATAGCCCAAAGTTATTAGGAATCTGAGGATGGAACCTTCGGGTGAGAAGCACAACCTGCTTATGGCATGCTAGGCATTAGATTAACTGTTGAACTTTTTACATGTATTGTGTTAAGAATCTTGGCAAGTTAGTGAATACCTTATCGTAACACAGTTACGAGTGGGACTTTAAATGTCCAGTGATGTCAGCAAGGAAACAAACACTTTCCAAAAGTGATAAAGTATCTTTTATACATGAGTTTAAAATATTCCAACAGTTAAAAAATTTGGAAACAGTTAGATTGCAGTTCAGCATTTACCCTGGAAAAGGTTTGAGTGCACTTCGGCAACTATCCTAATGTTTGATGCTAAATATTTAAAACTGTCATGGTCTACAATTTCCGGGCTGTTATGCCATGGTCCTAGGTTTTTACGACCTGACGTTTTGCTCACGACTGCGGTGAGCATCCTCAGAGGCACTGCTGGAGCGACGTGCTTGTCTAGATGGCCGTTGACAGACTGAGCTCTGGTTCTGTGTTCCTTCCATATTTATACCCTGGGCACTGTTTGGCGCGCAGTTTTCTGTGAGGTCCGTCTTCCTCTTCCCATGGAAAGAAGACGGACCTCACAGAAAACTTGTGTTCTTCCTTCAGGATTTCTCTAGAGAGTGCTCGCCTAAAACGTAAACCAGCGGCTATTACCCGGTTCCTAATGAAACGGATTATGTTCAACTTCTGCGACCAATCTAGCATTTTGCTAAAGCGTCGAAATACACAGCTGGCCGGAGCCACGTTTCCTATGAAAACTTCCAGTCGCATTATAGTGAAGTACCCACCTCTGAGCTGCTCTTTCAAAAATATGGAACCTTCTCGCTGCTTCAGATGCCGAAAAATGCAGGTCAATACAGCCCTAACTACACTTTTTCTCAAGCTAGCATTTGTATGTGGCGCCATGACACAATGCAAAATGAATTTTGACAGTACATTAAGTTGAATATCGTGTGTTGCACTTTCCACGTTCATTTTTCCCTGCCGTCGCATGGCCTCATATGTTCTAAGAATGACCGGTATTTTATGTCTTTTATAGGAAACTTGTGAACTAAAGTGTTAAAACTTTAATTCTAACTGCATACAAGTTCCGACGTATTTTTATTTGACTCACTGTACATGAGCCTTTACTGGCCGACGACTTGCTTCCAGGCCGCTGCATGGATTATGCATTTTCGATTACAAACATAGGTGATTATTCTAACTGTAGGCTTAATTCTGAAATCCGTGCACTTGAATTGAGGGTTTATGTACATGATCCTTTACTGATCGACAACTTGCTTCTGGTCTGCCGCATGGACCATGTGTTTCGGCATATCGCAAAAATATTGTAAAAATTATTAGGCTGTTTATGTTGTTAAAAAAGTGTAATTGTGTACTAAATTAGTTGAGTTGTTGAATTATTTGATTTTATGTGAAAACAACAGAAATTTGCAATAAAATTTCACGTAAAAGTGATAACTAGGGCCCAGATTTTTATGTGCTAAAAAACTTAAAAATATTTATTTTTTATGTGCTAAAAATGTTAAAAATATGTACTAAAATTTAAAAAAATATGTGCTAAAACTAAAAAAATATATATTTTCTGAAGAAGAAAAAAAAACCAGAATGTTGGTAACTTACTATAAAAAAAAGTAAACACAAATCAACTCTGAACATACGATAAGCCAATAGAATGTTACCCAACTTGCAGTGTTGCAAGTTCACAACTCGCGACTCTGCAAAGTTCTCTGTCTAACAAAGAGAGAGAGAGAGAGAGATAGAGAGAACATGCGTGCTTACTCACTGCTGCTCTGAGTCAAACATTCACACGTTATTTTAACGTATTTCGTTTTTGAAAATTCGCGAACAAAAGTAGTTTGAAATTTTTAAACCTATTACACGTAAGATACAACATGAATTATCTTAAAAGAAAGTGATGAAAGGCTTACCTTATTGAGCTGTAGAAATAGGCCTACACGGATGCCTCTACAAAGGGACAAATAAAACTTATTCGTCTTATTCCTCTTCACTTCCTTCACCACTCGTGTCACTATCTGTTTCACTGTCCCTAAGATTTATAATTATACTTTCAGCAGTGTCATCCCTGTGTATAACTTCGTAGCCCATTTCTAACGCTAACTGATCCAGTTCATTTTTCTTTCATGAGTTTTATAAGGGGCAACACGGGCTAGGAATTCTGATATAGGTTTCTGTGGGACTGTATGTTATGTTGTGTTCTTGAAGCATTTCCTGAATCTCTCTCTCTCTCTTACGTGAATTTGTTGTGGGTAACTTATTTAATAGCCTAGAACAGTGGTTCTCAAAGTAGGGTCCGCGGACCCCCGGGGGTCCGCGATGGTGTTTCAGGGGATCCGCAGGCTGTTTAAGAAGAAATAGGATATCTCGTAATTTTTTAAAATTGCATCTCTTCTATAAGTTAAACAAAATGTTAAAACCTAAAACATTCTTTGCTTTAATAGTGGTTATGTTGTACTTGAAGTTTAAAGTGTCTTAATATTGAAATTATCAGACAATAAACCTAACATTCCAGAGCTAATTAATCAAAAGCAGCTTCACTTTTCACATTAAGGAGTAAACTCTGTTTGCTACCATTGCTATTGTTATTTTGTCTATTGAATTTCATACATCTGAATCAAAGTATTTATTTAGTTTTTTTTATTTCACAACCCAGAGGGGGTCCGAGAAATTTTGATTTTTTTCAAGGGGTCCACGGACTGAAAAGTTTTGGAACCACTGGCCTAGCTGGCGTTATCCATAATTATTGTCGAACTCACTTCCAGATAATTTAGAAATATGTTCGTGAACCCTTCTTTGAACCTGTCCGAAGTCATTTCTGTATGATAATCGGTGTTTTTACTTTTAGGATTGGAGCGAAATACCCATTTACTTTCTGGTATAAACCCTGTTTTAGCTGAGCCTGCATGGCATATTATAAGCCTGCTACCTTTTCCTATTGGTACTTTAAGGCCGCCTCTTCCAGTCGGATCTTGCCATATGTCCCTCCTGGAGTGATTCTGGTTGACCCATGTTTCATCAAGATAAAATATGGGCCTCGTATCTCCCATCCCCTAAGATTGTGAATTGTACGCAGAAATTTTTGTCTGGCTGGAGCAATGTCGCCCCTTTCCAGTAGAAATTTCCGGCCATCATTGGTTCTCCTGTATTTAAATTCTAGGGATTTCAAAATCATATACATGGAGGATACAGAACCTTTATATTTTATTTTCTTTCGCATTAAAGCAACTAATTTTTTAGTTGTGGGATATTCCGCCGTATCGTACAATTCAAATATTGTCCGGCGTAAAATACACTTTTGAAAACCGTCAAGATTTGCTTTGCGCTTTTTAACTGTGCGATGGTTTCCAGGAGATCTAAAACTGAGCCCACCCCCTACTTCAGTTGATTGTTTTCCCTCCTTAATAATATTAGTCACAGATTGTTCACTAATTTGGCAAGCTTTAGCAGTTAATTCCGGTCATGAAAACCACCATTAACGGCCGTGGGTGTCGGCATGCTGACCACATGCCCCCAATCCTGCCATCTACCTGTGATAGATGACGCAGCGGTCGGGTGGGAGGTCAAGTCCCTTCAGGAATGTAGCACCATGGAGTTTTGTTTTTTTAGCAGTCAATTCCTTACAAAATTCGTATTATTATGTACTTCGCCGTCCGAAATAGTCTTAAAAAACTATAAACACTGAAAACCATAGCTCTCGCCTGCTTACGCAAAACTTTGTGGGTATAAATTGTTTCACCACTCGTACTAGGCTTGCTAAAGTGACATTACGGACACTGAATTTTCACAATAGAACACACACGAAACGCTCTTGATTGCTAACACTTATAAACTGAAACTGCGTTTGTGTTTTAACTGTGGCTGGGTGGAAGTATCTTATTGTGGAAGTGAGAGGGGTCTTGTTGTTTATGTTAACAGATAGACAGAAACTTAATGTACTCCATCGATGGTGCTATTATTTTAGGGTAGAAATAAGAAAGGACCTCTTTGATGTTTGTATTAACATTTGCAGGATAAGAGTTATCTTCCGAACGGAGCATCCTACAGACATGATGTTTGGACAGTCGGCTTCCAAAAAAAATACAGCTTTCTAATGGTGATATCAGAAAATACCTAGGCCTATATGTAATAGATTTTGAGCGCGCAAAGAAATAAGTGAAGTACATCTCTTTAGCGAGGCAGCACGTTTCGTTAACTGTACAACACCGCAGCAACCTCATTCGCTTGTCACTTCGTCATGTGACTCTGCCTGCCCCGCCTCAGGTTCAGAGTTGTTCTGTGTTTACTCTAGAACAAATTATATTGAAACTCGCGAACGTCAGATGTAAAATGCTGACTGGAGTTGCAGTGCACAACAAATGTCATCTCCAGATTATGGATCACAAATCTTTGCCTATTATCCGAGAATAGTGCCTTATATTGAGAAAAGGAACGTTCTAGAGGGATATATCACTAACACACACACGATCAAGTTCACTTATGTTTTGGCCTTCCAAAACTTGAGCAACTTTGCAGAGGGTTTAGTAGCCACCATTTTTCTCAAACATACCTTTAAATTATGTTCTTAGAACTTCTATTTTCGAACCTGAAATAGTGTTAAGTTGCCTTTCAACATATTGTATTTCTTTAACTGAATTACTCAATAAATCTACAGAAGTATCTAGTTTCTTTATTGAGTGAATCAAGAAGCCGAAATTAGCCGATATGAAAGCCAAGTCACATTTTAAAGTAGTATCACATATTAAATTCTGAATAATCTCAATTGCACAGGCATCGTCACTTACTACAGATGCAAATGCTTCAAAATGATATGCATAATACAACACGGCACTTGAGATTGGGTTCTGTTCTTCCCCGATAAGCAAGTGCAAGTGAATCACTCTCACTTCATTGCAAGTGAAGCATTTGTATTGAATTCTTTCGAGATACAAATTTTTGTTGTAAAATGTTAAAAGAGAATGAGGAAAAGTTCTAAAATATTTATTTATGGAGAATATATCGAAAATATTTATTCACATAACTTTTTTGTAAAACATGTGTTTTTATGTAAAATAAAATTTGGAATTTGCGGTTGTCGGACCTTGATATGAGCATCAGGAAAAAATAAACATTAAAAAATCCGGAAAAGTACTAAAATATGTATTTATGGAGAAAATATCGAAAATATTTATTCACATAACTACTTAGTAAAATATGTGTTTTTATGTGAAATAAAATTTGGAATTTGCGTTTGTTGAACCTCGATTTGGATATTAAACTTTGTTTCAGGAATGTACGCATCAGGAAAAAAAAAACATTTTTTTACATACAAATCCGGGCCCTAGTGATAACAATTTCTGTCAGGGTTCCAAAATTCATGATCAATGCACATAGCAATTCTCAGTGGTCAGCTAATCATTGTTCAAAAATGTGTAAATACAAATGGATTTCCCCCCTAATTATAAATAGCTATTCATCATTATGATCATGAGAATTGTATGCAGTTTTGTGACCAAAATTAGTTCTCCCGAATGATCAAGGAAGAATTTATGATAAGGGACTTAGTTTACTTTCAACTGAGTTTACATGATATGAAGATGGATGATGTACATGTGTATGCAGTTGTGTGTGTAATAAATAATGTTATTTTTCAGTCTTTGTAATTTTCTATCTTAAGGACTATCTGTTGTTTCAGGACTGTTCTCCAGATCAAGTAGAAAGTTTTGACTGCATTGAATATCTAGAAGATGGTAACAAAGGCTTATCTATCTGGAGCTGTGATCGCATATCTGAATCACCACATGATGGGTGGTTCAGTATTTTCTGCTACGTCATCACTAATACTCCATACCTGGGGGAGTATTTTGTTACTGAAAGAAAAGTGGAAACACTGACGAAATTCAATGACATTGCTGCTGATAAAAATGTTATTTTTGTATTTAAAAAGAAAGACTTCACTGAAATAACTGATACAAGTGATTTTTATAAGTTTGGCTCTCCGGTAAAAATGGTGTCCAGTGAGGCTTCAACAGAGAGACCTAGGTATCTTAAAATGCCTTCAAATATATTTTACAGTGGTGGTGGAATGTGTGTAGATGATGTTCCAGTTCACTTTCTTGTAAATAAAAAATCCAATTGCATTAGAACTGTTTCTAAAGAAAAATGTGAAAATGGTGCTCTTAGCTTGGAAAAATATCTCATTGCAGATACAAGTCTTAATGAAACTTACAGCCAAGCTGAATACTTCCAAGTAGCCAAGACTAATAAAGGGCAAAATTCAACTTATTCTGCAGTGAAATTTTTATGTTTTAGGAATGGTTCAAACTATATTACATTCTCAAAAAATTTGTTTAGATCAAATGTTACTGAAATCCTTTTCGGAAATAAGGATCAGCTGTCTGAGGAAGAAGATGTGTTCATGTCTGAATGCACAAGTTCCCAAGAAGAACTTGCACATACTTTATATGTTGAAAATGAAGAAATGTGCCGTAATGTATTATTGTCTGTAAATTATGATTTTGTGTGGAATGGTACTGAGATCATAAAAGTATTTGCAACGTATATAATTGCTGATGTGCCAGTCAGTCTAACAGCCTTCATAAATATAAAAAATAGTTTAGATACCGATGTTTATGAGATACCAGTTCATAGTTTTACTATACCGAATGAAAAAGATACCATCGAGAATGAAGAAGTAAATCTCCATTTGACCCAGAAGTTTTCTTCGTCCTTCAGAC